>JANSVA010000004.1:11234772-11246710 GCA_025504915.1 Erythroxylum reticulatum
TGTACCTTAATCTTCTTCAATTACAGTTTTGTAATGGAAATATTTATTATTAATAAAACAAAAGAGTTTGGTTTTATATGTGTAAGCATTATATATCTAGTCAAAAGGTACCAAGATTATTTTATAAGTAATATACATATACATAGAGATGCATGGAAAACATGTACATTATTATAATCTAAATTAATAGATTCATAATTGAATAATCAAGTTAGTCGTTTAGCTATGGTTTAGATTGTAGTGTTGCAATTTATCTCCATATAAGTAAAGGAGTTTACTTCATGGGAATGATGAGTTTCATATCATGATAGTAGTTGACTATTGATAATGACACTATTAAATAAATCTGGAATCAAGTATGTTTTTAAGAATAAAGTGGGTTGTTACTTTAATCTTAAAACATACAACTTAAGCATTTGTTTATTATAGATCACAATCTTGATGAGTAATGAACTTATATTTGTTTCATTATAATTCTTGATATGATCGGAATGGATTTTATAGAGTATTAATCCAGTGTCTGCATGTTGGAATTATTAATTGAAACATGTATCAGGGAACATTCACTCAAATAAAGAGTTTATAGTGATATCATGACTTCTAGATGTTTTAAGGAGATTTGGTGATTAAACTAGTGCCAGTAGCTTGATGGACTAGCTACCCATCAAGTCTTAACACCAAGATGAGATCATGTGTGTTAATCACCATACAACGTAAAACGGGAGATCTAGAAAGAAAAACCAATATAAGGGCAAAACGATAATTTTACCTTTTATTATACGGATGGTTATAATAAGGTTCTAAATAGGGTTTGCAATTAGACATAAAAATATGTGTTCTCATAATATTTAATAATTCAAGATTTCAACTAATTGTCTTTAGTGGCATGACATTTAGTTAACAAGCTAGAATTAATTCTAATGAGATTAAATTAATTCTAGACTTATTGAAGCTTGAGTTATCAAAGTCTAATAAGATTCCCCACTTGGCTTCAAGGAAGGTTATTTTTAGAAATGGACTAGACTTTGGTTTAATTTGATTAATTGGATTAATTAAATTAAAACAAAAATCCTTAAAGAAAGGAAGATGCATTTTCGGTTTTTATTAGGGTTGAAAGTGCAGATGCACAGTTGCCATTAAATTGCTAAATAAAGATAGTGTTTATTATGGTTTATCATCTTTAAATGGAGTTCTGAACTTACCATTAAATGGTTTAATGGTTATCATTTAATGTTGGCATATAACCTATTAGCATTCATTGGATTAAGGAAGAAAGATGTGCATTGGATGGACCATCTTCCTTCTTCAATCTTTCAAAGCCAAAATTAGTAGATCATATTTAGGATAATAGTCTTTTCATATAGCCATCTTAAAGATAAATGAGAAGAGTCTTATTTATTGGCTACTTTGTGATTGATTAAAGTAAGAAGTGATGCATTGGATGCTATTCTCTTCTTCCATTCCATGCATAACCGAAATTGAGTGTGTAAGAAAGTGTTCTTGTATGGTTTGACTCTCTGTCTCTCCTTTCATGCATGAGTGAGTCGAAATTTGCAAGAGAAGAGTCTCATTTTTGGTTCATTTCTTCTAAGAAAATTTCCTCCAAACATTTCTTCTCCTTTCCCACCAAAGGATTTTTTTAACCAAGTTGTCCTAGAAGAACAAGAGGTAAATCAAATTAGTTGAGGATACAATAACAAGGAGAGCATAGATTGACAAAGGAAAGGATTCAAAAGCAAAGGCTTTGGATTCAAGAAGAAGGAGAGGATAGCGCAGCAAGGAATTAAAGTTGTAACGAAGGAGTCGATAATATCACTATCTTGATTATGTTTATTATTATCCTTATACCATATAATGTATAGATTGGCATAATGATTTAGATATATTGCTTCCACTCCAAATAAGATTTCTAAAAAGTTTTGAAATCTACCGGTTTTCCAAATATGACATGCTTTCTTTTCCCGATCCAACACCATAGAGGGTATTATAAAGCTCCCTGGATCTGCCAACTGTGAGGGCATAGGGTTGGTAATTAAGAAGTTGAAGGTCTTCATCATGGCTACTATCACGGCCTGGAACCACATCGAACACATGACAACCACCGTATACCCAGGCTAATGACACTCATGGTATCCTTAATCTAACTATGCAAGGCTAACCAAATGTCTCTCCCTTTTTTTGAAAAATTTGAGTGGCACAATGATTGTATTTTAAAAATCCCAAAACTCAATTAAATACCTGCAAACAATTTTAAACGCCCTTCGATATTCACATTAAAATTCTACCACAACTTCTGGACTTTTAAGTCCACTCAAAAGCAATCTTAACAATAGTACCAAAAGTTCATACAAAAGGTCTTTTACAAACTACAAGATGGTAAGGAGTTAATTTATAAAGTCATAAAGCATATCAATATAACCAAACTAATAAAAATAGTTCATGAGTCACTATATAATAAAAGTACAAAACGAAGACTACCCACATGCGATAATGCCCCAAAAATGTCAAAAAAACACTCAGAGTCTCAAGCTCACCAAATTAACCTGCATGGTTGGAAAGTTGAAGGGCTAATTACACTATGTACTTATTGAGTAGGGAAAAATATATCGCAAATAGAATTCAATACACACTAAGACGGTATAGGTAACCTATAAAGTGAACATACATGACATAGAAATGCATAGGCCTAGCCTATGACTCAACGTATATTGGCTAGGAACCATGTAGACCTACCCTATTAATCACTCATCCTATGAATATAGGTTCCAGTTCCAATACACAAAAGTAGAAAAACATCACATGTATAAATCAAATATCGTTAGAAAACAATTATCAGAATAAGCTAAAACAATCATATATATCACCACTACTCGGCCAAACTAGTGTGCACACCTATCGATTCTTAGTGTTGGCTTGACTTTCATCTATGGTGATTCTAGAACAGTTGACAAGAGCATCATGACCCTAGGTAAAGACCTTGTTAATGTCCAGACCCTAGATGTGAAATCACCTACAAGTCCCATAGAAAGGTGTCGATACAGAGACTCGACTTTTACGTACCAGTGTCAAGGGTATGGAGGTCACTTAATCTGTTGTGCCTAACACAAGTTTGGCCAATCAATACCTCACCAATCACAAAAACTCATATACAAAATACAAATATTAAGTATAAAAATCAAGTAAGGCACCATGCAGTTATTTATTGATCCAACCGATAAAATGGATCATTGTCATAGATCTAAGCTTAAAAAAATAACACATCCATGTAGCATACATGACTCAATTATGCATATATAAATTCCAAAACATTATTTCATACAATAAAAATTATCTTTTTCACTCCAAGTGCAAAATTGTTCAAAAACATAGTTTCAGAAGAAAAAAAACATTGTCCTTTGCATTTCAAGGGAAGGTTTCTTGAAAACAATATCAATTCTTGAAAAAAGTAATAAAAACATCAGTTGCACTCCAAGTGTGAAGAGTTATTCAAAACAATGTCGTTTATTAAATAAACAAGTATACTAGCATCTATTTGAGATTCAATTCTACTATGCATTACCTAGGTTTAAAATCGACATACAAGTCATCATGCATGTCTTAGGATGTCCTAATCCCATTTAAGAGATATTTTTCTCCAACTTACCTCAAAAGAAGCTGTATAATCCTTTAACTTCAATAATCCTCAGTACGAGCTCCTTGATTCACATCTCCTAAGCCTTTATACATAAAAATATACACAATGTATTTCCTACTCAAACATATATCTCATATTTATACATCATCACATAAGTGTATAAAATACAATATCACTATCTTTAAGCTATAACATTCGGCCATTACTCATCAATTTGAGCAAGATTCAAGTTTACTCTAAGTAAACATGAAAGTTGCTTTTCAATGTATATCATTAATTCTATGCCAAGTTCACTTAGAAATTTTAACAAACACCTAATGTGCAAGACTTTCAAGTCACATTTTCAAGACTTTATCATAGTAATTCATGCTCCTATCTTGTTATACAACAAACACTTCCAAAGAACAACGCATTTCACCACTCGATTCAATCCAATTCCCTTCATTTAAACCATATTTATCATAAATATGCAACTTAATACATTAATCCATTCCTTCTCCCATTATTTCAACCAAGCCTCATCCAATATACATCTTCTTCACGTTTAATCATCAATTCAAATTATACATGTACAATTAATACCATAGATTTCATTTAAATCATCAATTTCAAAAGTTATTCAAAAATTCACAAACTTTCACTAAAGAGAGGGCATTTCGGTTTTGACTTAAGGGGGCTTCTCTATGACTCATTTCATTCATCTAAACTATGTTTCATTTATATTCAAGCATGGAGAACAATATATCTTAACACCAAATTCAAAATCATATTGTAGAGAAAGATGAGACAAAACTTACCTAAACCTTCCTTTGGTGATATCTTAAAATCCTTTGAGAATTTCTCAAATATAATGATAGATTTGAGTTTTTTGACCCCAAATTAGCTTAGAACACCTTGATTTGGGTTAGAGAATAAAAAAAAAAAACGGAGGATTTAGTGATAACCGAAAAGAGTCCTTCTCCTCCTCTCTTCTCCTTTCTTTTAATTAAAAACATGTTTCAAGTCTTTAGTAATGGGATACACGGCCATAAATGAAGAAGGGTATAGAATATTGACTCTTTTTTGACCAAAAAATGGTGACATTACCTTTTTGCCCTAGGTTATATGAAATTACCATTTTACACTCCAAATTTTTCCTAAATTTGCAATTAAGCCCAAAATATGGGAATCTCCAAAAATTTTATTTTTATTTTGTTCCCCAAACTTTTGAAAATAATAATGGAGACCCTTAATTTTATAAAATTACATATTGATCTTCCAAGAATTGAAAATTTACATTTAAGTCCTTTGACTTTTAATAATTGGCAATTAAGCTTTCTAAGTGTCCAAATAAGTCTATAAATCATATCTAATCACCTCTAAGTCATTAGAACACATTTAATTTAACCACCACGGTCATATCCATCCAATGGACTTAGTTTTACACACTTAGAAACTTGAATGTCAGAAATATCTAAGATTTCGCATACCAATAAACTCTAAGTTCATATAAGGGCATGTAACATTATAAATCACTGATATATATCCCAAAAGGATTTTAAATACATCTTTTAACTCATATACAATCATGTATATATCAATATACAGTAGTATTTTCAAATACAGAACACTATAAAAGGGCTCAGAGAGTGCGATGTTATAGCTACCATTTGATTTTCATCCCAAGTTCTCTTGGCAGATAATATGTCTTTAAGGAACTTTGCGTACTTGGGCTTGCTTTTCAGCACTTCCACAAAAGACAAATAAATTTACCATTTCTTTATCTTTCCACGATTTTTGCTAATGGTGCATCCAATTCATTATTGTGACGTCTTTATGGGAACAGTATTTTCATTAGATAAGGCGAAGGAGGATTGTATGGAAGGTCTTCATTCTTTTCATCATCCTCTTTCTTCTCTTCGTCTTCTACAAGGTAGGGCTCAACTTGTTCTTCTGTTAGTTCTTTTAGCTCTTTCTCACTCCTAAGTGTGATAGCCTTAAATTACTTTCTTTGATTGCTCAGAAAGTTTCATTGGTAAGCTGGCCCATTTGAACCTCTAGGTTATGAATAGAAAAGGCATGATCTTCCATTACTTCTTCGAACTTCCCTTCTAGCCTCTTCTGGGCCTCATCCATACTTATGATCTTGTAAAATTTTAAATCCCATGAACTAGACTCATCTTGCTAAAATCCTGGCAGGCCTTGAATTCCCATTTGATTTTTTGCATTGTTAGACCAAAAGAAATTTGGGTGGTTACCACCCTAGAATGTAAGTGTTCAAACAAGGATGATTACTTCCCTGACCAAATTATGCCTCAATAAAGTTCCAAAGGGTCCTTTACTTTCCATGATATATTTCCTCCATCTTCGTTCTTTCTATCTCTTCTTAAAATTTAACCTTTTGGATTCCTCATAGTTATCTTGTGATGTCCAAATTGATGCGTCTTCTACTTTGCACCCAACTTTCTTGTCTCCCTCTCTTTTATAATTTCTTATGATTGGGTACCATAATCATAAAAAAGGTAAATAATTCCTTAAATAAAAGAATTCAAGAAGTCCTAAACTAACTCCCCGACAATGGTGCCCAAAACTTTTTGAGCAAATTTTTTCTAATGTAAAAACCTTAATATTCCCCAACTATACAAATCGTAAACTTGTAGTAATTATGGTGTAGATCTCATGATGAATTAGCTTAAACTAAATGAACGTAAATTTGTCTAAGGTTGTGAAATATGATCTGAGAGAAAATAAAATTTAGAAATTAAACAATCAAATAAAATTGACCACTTAATAATTGAACTGTCACAATAAAATAAGGATGATCAGCTATGAAAGTATAAGATTCATTCTATCATCATTTTGTTCCCTTAACCATTTTTTATTCAACTTAACGTCGATCTTGGATTTTTAAAGTTGATTCTTTCTCAAGACCTAATCCTTTAACCCAATTAATAATCCCTAATTGATAACAAAATTCTAGATTTGCAATCTCTCAATGAACAAAAACAACATAATGTTTTCGACTAACTCTTAAGCAATCTATTGGATAATCGAATTCTCGCTCAAAATCTCTCTTCATATGATCATCAATTTGATATTTACATGACTTATTAGGTTGGTAACTCTCATTATCCAACCTAATTAGATTACTATCGACTCACTTTCTCGATTTGTTATCGAAGTATAAGCAAACATAAATATTACAACACCTAAAACATTTTATTCAAATCAAATGTGTTCAAGTTACAAAATAAGCCAATAACAAATCCTAAAACATCATCACAATGTATAACATCTTCCAATCTAGTTCACACATCAAGTTTAATGAAAATAACAAAAGTAAAGAAACAAAAACTTGATTTGGATCTGAATCTATAAATCTGGAAAATGTTGGACAATAGATGCTCCTTTTGATCTTCCTTGTATTAATCTCAATTTAGTAAGATGAAGGTAATGATGTTATATAGTCCTGGGGCCATTTAGGGTAAAAATTAGGTTTTAACCAAGTCAAAACGTGAAAAAAAGGGACCCTTGAAAAATGAAAATAGAAGGATATCCTCGCATATGTAACTCGCCTGCCACGATCGTGATTCTTAAAATTTGATTTTTCTCACGATCATTACAAGGGTGTCATGATTGTGACCTAGTGTGATACCCTTCTGTCATGATCGTGATAGTGGTGTCACAATCACAACCCTAGGGGAGCTCTTCTGTTATGACCATGACAGGCATGTCACGATTGTGACCTTCTTCTTATTGTCCAAGCTTTCTCTAACTTAATTCAATCTTCTTCATCTGAGTGTATACACTAACAAACACATCAGAACACCTTAAGTGCAAAAAATTAAAGTTCAATATCATGCTTTAAACCACAAAACACTAGAAAACATAAACACACAATAACATTAACATAATTCTAAACCTAAACATGTACAAATCATCTAATCAACACCTAAAAACACACTAAAACACTTACCAAAACATAATGTAAACTACAACTATCATGGATCTCTTCAACTTTTGGGTTTTAAGGATTCAAGAGGCCAATTATATTAATAAAAGTAAGATAAATTTATTTAGTACACTTGAGAGAATAGAAGGTGGGTCAATCCTTATTAACTTGATAAAAGGTACATAAATAACTCGAGAAAAAGGCAAGGTGTCATGATGATGATGAAGATGATGAGGTTAAGGAGGGAATATAAGGACAACTATTAGGCCATTAAAGATTAAGATGCAATAGTTGGCTTCATTAGGTCGAATTTTATATAGGACTAATTAGGCCATTAAACATGTGTAACATCCCATGTTCGAGGCTAGACCCAAGAATTTTGAACTGTGTACTGTAAGAACTTAAAAGCGCACTGCATGCGTATGCATCATTGTATATTCACACACAAGTGAATATTTATTGCTGACTTTTAAAATAACTATTCATGAAATCATTGGCATTTTTCGAGTATAATTGATTGAATAATGTGATTTAAAATGTGAATTGTGATTTAATGGTGGTAAAAATTTATTTGGAGACTGTTAGTATTATTTCAGAATTTTTGATGAATTTTAGGAATGTTTTAATTTTGAAATATTTTTGGACTAGGAAAATATTGAAATATGGACCAATTAGAGTGTGATACATAGACTGACTAAATTGATGACAAATGACAGCATGCATGGTGACACGTGGACTAATGATTTAGTGAAAAATGTGTTACATACGAGAGAACACGTAGTTAAGTGTTATAGATGACATATTGTTCCTGCAACTCTCTCTCTATTTGTCTTCATCGAGAGTAGTGTTTTTATCTAATTGTCTTCTGGTTTTACCAAACATCGAGTATCAAGTTATTATTCTTGTGTGAGTGATTCGCTGTCTCTGTTGGCAATATTACTGAATCATGTAAGTAACTCTGATGATGTTTTACGGTGTTCATATGTATACATGCATGAGAAGTTTAATCAACATAGTTTTAGTGAATAAATACACTGAAAGACTTAGATGAGGAACTTAATTTGTTAAGGAATGAGCAATAATTGTATTTGGAATTAAATCTGCATTTACTGAGTGTTGTGAAGTTACGAACTGCTGAAAGAATGAAAATACAGTAGTAAGAGAAAGGTTAAACACAATAGTGAGAGAAAGCTTGCATGAGGTTTCAGTTAGCTTGCATATGACTTGTTTTGAGTTTGTACTAGACATAGAAAAGATGATTCATGCATAAGTGTATTAGTTGGAAAGTATAAGAAATGAAAAATCTGGAAAAAAAATGGAAGAAGATATGAAAATTGGGTTTCATATTTACGGAGAAAAGAAGAAGAGAGAAAGTCATGGTCGTGCTTCTGCATGATTGCAACTTCTATGAGGAAGTAGCAAAGTCGTGATCTTGCTAAAGCACCTGGAATGTCACGATCGTGTAGGTGTACGATCGCAACTTCCATGCTTTCCGAAGAAAGATAATTCTGAACTTCCTTTGCTCTTTTTATTAAAACTTTTGCTCCTGATATCCAAATGACATGGACTTAAACCAATAGACTCATAACATATTTTTATACCTCTACACAAAAATTGTATCCATATGAATTGATTTGAAAAATATTTATTGAATGAAATGAGGGAATCCGTTGGAATAGTATGAACTGAAATATTTTACCAAACATACTTCGGTAGTTTGATTATATCTTGATCTTTAGAATTCCAAATGAGTTTATTCTTAATTCAAATGAAATTAGAGACAAAAAGCTATAATTTTCATGAAGAAGTCCAATTGTAGTTCTAGTTTAAAGAATTCCAAATTCTTTTATGATGTTGAGATATGAGTTTTGTTAATAGCTTAAGAATAAACTGACATATTTGGAGTATAACTTTCAGTATATTGAACCAAATTGAATTATCTTGGTGTCATTAGAGATATAGGACATAGAGGAACAATTGTTTAGAAGGAAGTGTTAACTCAATCCTTAATTTTCTAGATTTATTATTCATATACATTTGACCAGAATGGAATGTTTTCATAAATAGTTGAAATGGAGTACAACTGATATGTATATCATTATAATACATAAATATACCCAAAAATATGTCATTGAACATGTATAAGATATGAAATATTGATAAATGTGTTTATTCTATTATATAAACACTCTAGTGATATGAAATTTTTTTATTGCGTATAAAAGGGCAAGTAGCGCGAACACTTCCAGATATTACCTAAAAGTCTAGGCAATAAGCGTAAGGGAGCAACTGTGAGTATGTAAGATGGTCTAACTTTATTTTTCTATCTATTACTGAATGGTATTGATATGTTGCTAAACTTCATTGATGTGTTCTGAATTCTGAATAACATATATCTGAGTTGATTGATGCATGCAAACAATATTGGAATTTCTACTTGTATGTGAATAAGTCTGCCTATTTGATTTTCTGATTCTTAACTGAAAAGTTTAATGCCAGACTAAGGTCTGATGAATATAAGATTCTGACTGTGCATCAAAAGCGACTGTTGTTTATGGCATATTATGTATTTGATTCATTTCATAAAATGTATGATCAAATAAAGGCGTTATGATCAGAGTAGCCAAAATGAAAAAGCTTTAAGCTTAGAATTTTGTACGTAGAGCTATGCTTTATGATTACTGTTTCTACACATAGAGCTATCCTCTGTGATTACTATTTTTGATTGAGCCCTATGAGCTAGTATCTGTATCTATATCTGAAAGGCATTCGGTCACAACACTGGAAAAAAGATTGTGAGTCTCATAAATATAGCATTCATATATAATCGAAATTCATTGAATGATTTGCAAAGCTATAATGAAATGATTGACTGTATGAACTGTGTGATTTTATGATGATTGTATTTGTCACATGAGTAAACCATTGAGGATGGTTACTCAATTGAGTTCACAAAACTCATAAAAAATTGCAACGTCGCTTTTAGGTTTTAGCAAAGGGCTTTAGAGAGGCTCCAAATAAGAGTTCCAAGTCGAGATCAGTATGCGCCTGCATATGTATTTTGTTATGATGTATTAAAAAATGTAGTATTAAGTGTTATTCAATGTGTATAATGTAATGTTATTATGACTATAAGTGTATCATTTTTTGTAATGCGCCTAAGTGTATACTGAAACTCTAATAAGTTAAATAATGATTGTAATTTTTTAGACTAAAATTGGTTATTAATAAGTTGGGCCAAAATTGATTATCTCTTTTCCACATTTTACGTATTGTTTTAAAAATGAAAGAAATGAATTTAATTTACCGACTGTCTTAGCATGTCACTCTTCTAGGATTCGTACTTCAATATCGTGAGAGTGGGATGTTAAATTTTGGTATTAGAGCCAAGTTTAGTATCTTACATGGGCATTTATCAAAAAATGTGTCAAGTTACATGCATTTCAACAAGTAGTAACAATTGATCCCCAGTCTGAGTCGCATTTATATGAATCATATGTATGAGTATTTGTTAAAAGTTTGAGCTGATAGAAATAATAAGGAGAATGATGATCTGTCAGAATGTAATCAGAAATGAGAAATAGTATATGGTTAGATATGACAGATAAAGATTCATCACATTTGTATTGGTGGATGTATTATGGTATACGACATCAATATTATACTGTGGTGATGTATCCCGAATGTGAAATAGATATGATGTATTGCTAGGGATTGATTAAAGGAAGTAGTGATATAGATATTAGTGATGAGATTTAAAGTGTACAAGCCAAGATGAAAGAAAATAAAATTTTCTATGACCCTGATTGGTTAAACTTGGACTTCAAATGATTGTTGGTAACTGTGCTCTGTGAAATTGAGATCGAAATTTTAAGAGAATTATGCATCTGAAATTTTGAATTGATTGCGAACATACATATGTGTAACAATATGATGGTAATTGGAAGGTGAGATAATCATAGTGACATACGTAAAAGCTGTTAACGTTAAGTTGATTTGCTATTATGAGTACATATCTAATAATGGGATTACCAGGACAAGTGGGAATGATGAGTACATATGTACTATATGTGTGTAAATGATGTAAGAAGCAATATATGACTTACTGAATAATTGTTAGTTATAATTCCCACAATTTAAAGTAAAGATGAAGTAGAATAATATATGAAAGTGCTTTCAGTGATCAATCAGGGATAGATTGAGATCATTAATGATGTTACTATGGATGATAAATTTAAGTAAAATGAATCACAATCATGAACCTTTTCTATAACATCCCCTCACCAATAGGAAGGGTGATATGAAGATGCAGGAGTTTCTTGAGTTGAGACAGGGGAGGATGACAGTAGCAGATTATGAGGTGAGGTTCAATG
>JANSVA010000004.1:11246810-11275219 GCA_025504915.1 Erythroxylum reticulatum
TTTTCTTCATTTATTCCTCTAACTATCACTTTAATCGTTTTTTCACACCCTTACACACTTTCATTGATCTTTCAACTTCCAAGATTGGTTTAACACTATCCTATAAAATTTTAGTCATCAATCTAAAGAAAATCACCATGTACGACACACTAAATCTCCTCACTCCAGCAAATAAGAATGTCACTATTCTTAATCATTTAGTAGTGAACTAACGATGCATGCTTCATTTCATGCAAACCTATATAATCATAACAAGCTTACTTGTTTGAAGCTCTAAAATCTTCGACCATCATAAAGCCCCAACTTTTATGCAACTCACATACCTCATCTTGAAGGTTGGCAAGGAGGTTCGTTTTTTTTCTTGGAATAAAAGAAATAAATATCAAAGTGGAAGTGGGAACAAATAGAGAAAAGCAAGGCAAGGTTTAAATTTGGTGAATATTTGATGAAAAGCTCTAGGTTGAAGGAACTCTACAGAAAGAAGTTTCAAGAAGGATAAGTACAAGGACAACAGCTAGCCTTTTAAGGCAATAAAAATCTTAACTCTAGCTAGGACACTTGTCCATTTCTTATCCACTTATACACTTCCCTTTATTAAAACTCACTTAAGTATAATTTACACTTAAGTATATGACTTAATAAAATCACTGTAATCACAAATCATAACCCCTTACTCATTTTCAGATTTTTCCATAACACATCATTTCAGGTCAACTTTACATGTTCTTTTTGACCCCGACATTGAAGTCATTTTGCAACACTTTCTTCTAAAAACATATTCCCCTATGTCTCATGTATCCATTGACACCAAATCATTCAATTTGGTTTTGTCCTTAATCATATTGAACCTTTTTCTTTTGGAGCAACTAGTATAACTTTCGCTATAGGTATCAGATCAAGATTCTTGTTGGATGGTTTGAAAGAGGACCTATAGGTCTATAACTTTTATGAGATCTTGAAGGCAAGTTCTATCATCTAGAGAGTCAAATTTGGACCAAACGATACAAAATGAACAGTACACATAAACTGTTTTACAATTGGGATAACTCTCTCTAGAGATATCGAATTGGGATCATCTTAAGATGGATTTAAAGAGGACTTTAATATCTACATCTTTTATGAAGACCTTGGAGACAAATTCTATCGCCTGAAGGGTCAAAGATGGACCAGACGATAGCATCAGATGAACAGTATATAAAAGAAGAAATTTTGGTCTCATAAACAAAAAGCAAACGAAGCAAGAATCAGACGAATGGCAAAATAGACGAATGCAATAAGCAGAAAAATGGCAAAATAGATCAATGAAATAAGTAGACGAAGCAAAAAGTAGACGAATGGAAAAGCAAAAGATTGCAATAAGCAAATGAAGCGAAAAGGGCAGACGAAACAAAAGTCAACTTAAGATGATGCAACTCTTAAGACAATATGACATCATCACAGACGATGTGACGTCATCATAGATGATACGTCTTTATAGATGATACATCTTTATAGACGATGCATCTCTTAAGACGAATGACGTGATTATAGGCGATATGACGTCATCACAGACGATACATCTATGCTCTTAAACATCTTCCCCTTATAAAGACCATAACTTTCTATTCCACTATCTAAAACTCCCATACTAATTATTCTCATGAAACTTCTCCAATATATTTTCCTTCAAAAAATCCAACACTTAAATTTTATTTATAATCTTTCTACTCCATTTCATTTTACTCATTCACTATAACCATAATCCTTAATTTATCCCATTACTATTCAATATACTTGAAATGTCAATGAGTGCATGTACAATTATTTTCATGTGTGCAAAGATTCAAATTAACATGCATGTATGCTGACATTCTGCTAAGCTTGAAATGCAAAATTTTCTAACTCTCATATTACTACTCTCTCCATTGTTGAAATCGAGGTTCTAACCCTTAATATAGGGACGAGATGTTACAGTCAATATTCTAGCCAAAATAAATGTAAAGTTGTGGTGATAAATATGTGACAATTATAATGTTAGCTATGTGATAAATTAATTGGTCCAAAGAAAGGTTAATTATTTGACATTTTTGTATTGTCAATATTTGATTACTACACCAAGAGTACCACTTGCATATTAATATTGTCCAAAGACTAAATATGAATGTTGTGCTAGGTATCTTATGATGGGATATACTGTTATTTGATTTTATATGATTATGTGGAATTCATGTGAGCTTGTTTATTGGTTGTTTTATTCTTTGTACAATTGTTTTTTCTGCTTCTACTATTACTGCCAACATCAATTCCATTCCTATTCTTAACATCACAAACTTTAAGGCATATAAAGAGAACTTTATGATCATTCTCAGTGTTATGGATCTAGACCTTGCATTAAAGGACTGAGCAACCTGCCGATTTTATGACTAACAATTTCTTTGATCATAAGAGGGACATGGAAAGGTGGGAACATTCAAATTGCATAATTCTTATGATCATAAAGCATGCTATTCTAGAAACATTCAGGGGCACTATCTGCTAATGGGCAACTACTACCAAAGATTACTTTAAGGAAATCAAAAAAGAGGTTTGCCAAAAGCGAAAAGGCTAAAATAAGTACGATTTTGGCAATTCTCATTTCAATGAAGTATAAGGGAAAAGGAAACATAACGGAGTACATCTTAGAGATGTCACATCTTACTTCGAAACTAAAGGAACTAAAGTTAGAGTTGTCTGAGGACTTGCTTGTGTATTTTATTTTGATATCTTTTCCTGCATAATTTAGTCAGTTTAAGGTTAGTTACGACTATCAAAAGGAGATTTGGACTCTAAATGAGCTCATTTCTCATTGTGTGTAAGAAGAGGAAAGGCCAAAGCAAGAGAAGACAGAGAGTGCTCATTTGGTAACTAGCTAAAAGGACAAGAACTTGAAAAGAGAGAAGGGTAAGATAGTTGTAGGTGCCACACCATAAAATAAACAACAGAAGCAACATGATAAATCTTTTTCTTGTTTTTCTGTAAAAGTACCGCATGTAAGAAAAATGATTGTACCAAATATCACACAAGATGTGCAAAGAAAGGAATATTTCTTACTTTGGTTAGTTTTGAGGTTAATTTAACTTTGGTACCTATACACACTTGGTGGCTAGATTCTGGTGCTAATACTCAAATTAGTGTCTCTATATAGGGTTGCCTGAGTTATCGAAAGCCAGTTGATGGTGAAAGATACATCTATATGGGCGATGGTAAAGTAGTAGAAATTAAGGCTATTGAAACTTTTAGGTTATTGTTAAAGACCGGATATTATTTGGATTTGAATGAGACTTATATTGTACCGTAATTTAGACATAATTTAGTTTCTATTTTTGCATTGGACAAATTTGGCTACTCTTGTTTGTTTGGAAATGGTCAATTTAGTCTTTTTGAAGATTCAATACTTGTTAGTACTAGTTCTGTATCATTTGCTGATAACCTATATTTTGATTAATACGGTTGCCTCATATAATGAAACTTTGCATGTATGTAGAGGTATAAAGCAAAAATTAATCAATGATAATTTTGCTTCATTATGGCACAAGCGTTTAGGGCATATCTCTAAAAAAAAGAATTGAATGTCTTATATTTGATAGAATTTTTTATCCCTTTGATTATGCAGACTTGGAAAATTATGTTAATTGTATTACAGGGAAATAAACAAACCTAAGGAAATCGGTTGCCAACATAGAACTCATACATATAAACATTTGTGGGCCATTCCCTACAACTTTATGGAATGGTCAACAATATTTTATTACGTTCATAGACGATTACTCCTATTATGGCTACTTGTATCTCATTCATAAGAATTCCCAGTCTCTGAATGTGTTCAAAAACTATAAGTTTGAGGTTGAGAATCAACTCAAAAAAAGAATAAAAAGTGTCATATCTAACCGTGGTGGTGAATATTATGGTAGATATCACGGATCAGATACACAACGTCCATGACCATTTGCTAAGTTCCTTGAAGAGTGCAGTATTGTCCCATAGCACACTATGCCAGGATGTCCTAGCATGATGGTGTTGCTGAAAGCTGAAATAGAACACTGAAGGATATGGTAAAGAGTATGATTAGTCATTATACTTTACCATAATCTCTTTGGGGAGAATCATTAAAGGCTGCAACTTACATACTCAATATGGTTCTAACTAAAGCAACTACTAAAACCCCTTATAAGCTTTAAACGAATAAAAGGCCCAGTTTGATTCACTTACAAATTTTGGGTTGTCCAGTTAAGGCAAGGCCATATAAGTGAAATGAAAAGAAACTGGATTTTAGAACTGTTAGTTGCTATTTTGTTCGATACTCCGAAAGGTCTAGGGGTTATGGGAGGGGAAATAAGGTGAGAGACATTGTCTTTGAAGAGTAATATGTTAATATTCCTTTAGTTGTTGTTGACAATGATACGGGTTTTATTCCTGATATTGTCAAAGTAACACATCCAAAAAAACAAGACAATGTTAAGGAACTCCCTGTTCAGATTACATAAATTATTCTAAAAGAACAAATTCATTAACCTCAAGAACTAGTGTCATTAAGGTGATCCACTAGAGAAAGAAAAAGTATGATTCTAGATGATTACATCATATTTCTCCAAGAACATGAGGTTAACATTGGCGTTGTTGAAGATGATCTAATCAACTTCTATCAAGCCATGTAAAGCTTTAACTCTCAAAGGTGGATTAATGCCATAGATGAGGAGATAAATTCAATGAAAGATAATGACGTTAAGATCTTATCTCATTACCTGAAGGTGTGAAACCCATCGATTGCAAGTGGATATTTAAAATTAAGAGGGATTCGAAGGGCAATGTAGAGAGACATAAGGCTTGTCTAGTTGCCAAGGGCTTTACATAGAAAGAAGGCATTTATTATAAAGAAACTTTCTCTCCGGTATTATCGAAAGACTCTTTTAGAGTTATAATGGCACTTGTGGCACATTTCAACCTTAAGTTGCATTAGATGAACGAAAAGACTGCGTTTCTCAATGGTGACAATGATGAGATAATTTATATGGTGTAACCAGAAAACTTTGTGTCAAGAGACCCAAAGCAAATGGATTGCAAATTGAAGAAATCCATCTATCGGCTCAAGCAAGCTTCCCATTAATGGTATTACAAATTTCATCAAGTTGCTCTTTCATTTGGTTTTGAAATGAATACAGTTGATGATTGTATATACCACAAGTTCAGTGGGAGTAAATTTATTTTTCTGGTTTTATATGACAATGACATGCTGCTTACCAGCAATGATATAGGCTTATTGCACAAACCAAGAGCTTTTTGACAAAGAAATTTGAAATGAGAGATCTTAGTGATGCCTCTTTTATATTAGGGATACAAATACATCGAGATCACTCTCGGGGTATACTTGGGTTATCACAAAAGAGCTATATCGAGAAAATTCTTAAGAGGCTTGGCATGTAAGATTGTAAACCAAGTGACACCCCTGTTGCTAAGGGGGATAAATTTAGTCTTAACCAATGTCCTAAGAATGAGTTTGAAAATACAGAAATGTAGAAGATTCCTTATGTTTCAACAGTAGGGAGTCTAATGTACACTCAAGTATGTGCGCATTTAGATATTGCGTATATTGTTAGAATGCTAGATCGATACTTAAACAATCCTGGAATGGATCGTTAAAGAGCAGCCAAATGAGTTATGCAGTACTTGCAGACAAGAAAGATTACATGCTCACATATAGGAAGTCGGATTAGCTAAAGATCATTGGGTATTCTAATTCTGATTTCACTGGATGCTAAGATAGTTGAAGATCCACATCGGGCTATATTTACCTACTAGATGGAGGAGCTATTTCCTTGAAGCGTGCTAAGTAGATACTCATAGGTTCTTCCACTGTGGCAGCGGAGTTTATAGCATATTATGAGGCATCCAATCATGGAATATGGCTGCGGAATTTTATCACTGAGCTACGCATTGTAAATGGTATTAAAAGACCACTAAAGTTATTTTGCAATAATAAGTCAGCAGTGCTATACTCTAACAACAATAGGAGCTTAATGAAGTCAATGTATATAGAACTCAGGTTCCTAGTTGTTAAAGAAATAGTTCAAGATGGTCAAATGTCTGTTAAACATATTGAGATAAACTCCATAGTTGCGAATCCGCTAGCTAAGGGATTACCACCTAAGGTCTTTCATGAGAATATTGCTCATATGGGCATTGTATCTATTGAAGATATGTCATTTTGGTGAGAGTTTATTATTTCAAATAATTTTCAGTTATAGATACTCTTATGATTTATTTGAACCTCTAAGTTTATTTGGATGATCTCATTAAGGAATAAGAAATTTGGACTAGTTGAAAGTAGGCATGTTAAGATCACATTACATATAATTTCCATGCTACACATGCATGCTTGATCTATTTTGTTCAATTATATTAGCATAAGTGTCCATTGATGGGTTTAGTTATGATATGCATATAATAAAAATTGCTTTGATATTATGTTAATCTAATTACTGAATGACATTGAATAAAGATGTATTTGGTAGTGATAGCAAGTTTTGAGTTCATAAGCTTATGGCATGATATACAATTAAAGGAATTACATATATATGACCCAAGTGGGAGATTGTTGGATTCAAATGTGTGGGTACATATATATCTATATTTATATGAATAAACTGTATATTATGAGCTATCATAAAGTTAAGTCCGGTTAAATTGATCTATTAAGGTTAAAGGCATTACGGTATTCGACATCTAATAAAGTATGGACTTTAATGTGTAGAGACCTAATAGTCTGATTTCTATTTTATGATAGGTTAAAATAGAAATAAGACCAATTATATAAGAAATTAGGTATATGGTCCTCAAGTCATATGAACAATTTTCTTTTTTGATATACCATCAGTTAGAGAAGAGATGGTTCTTGAGAGAAAACAGACGTACATATTGACTTGGAAGATGGATAACTGTAAGACTTAAGAATTATGTTGTTCTTATAGATTTAGATATGCTTCTTTAATAGATCTAAGTACACTTGATGATTTGACATGATTGTTTTATGATTGGTGACAGTTTTCACTATAAGGAATTGGATCCTATAACATTAGTCTCGCAATAGATCATAATTAACAATTTCAATCACATGCGTCTTCTTACGAGTCTAGTTGACAACATAGCAAAATTGCTTAAGAACTAGACAAAAAATCCACCAAAACCTAGGCAAACTAATTAGAATCCCTCTTAAAGTTCTTTCAACAACACCCATGGCACCTATTCTATTTCGAGCTCTAACGACGAGATAAATAGTACAACTATAAATACTCCTGAAGGTTTTAGCTTAATTTTAGGCTTTAACTCTTCTAATTTTGAAGCAGTGCAATCTGTGGATGAAAATGTTAATTTTATACTAGAAAATGGCCTCTACCAAGATAAAAGCAAGCTAAGCATGAAGACCCATACCCCCTCCTCATTGTTAGAGAAATGGTTGTTTTAGTCTGCAAATGATAGCAGACGACAATGTTTGGCACTGAACCAAACACTATCCTCTAGGAGTGGAGAATTTCAATTTCTCCCCTGCCATGTTGGATGTATAGGTTGATTAGGCAACACACAAAATTAATATAATATATCATGTGTCTTTTTTTTGGAACAGAAGGTTAACATAACTGTTAATTTTAGGTTCTTCTTAAACATTTCTAAAATGATAAAGTTATTTAGGTATATTTGAAACACTTTAATTTTTTCAACGAGTTAAAATGACAGAGTCTAATTTAAATTTTAATGTAAACGCTTAGGTCATTTTTGACTGTTTGGCCTTTCCACCTTTACTAAACTCATCAACCCATCCATTGATCCCACTTAATCTAAAACCTTGTCTATAAATATTTTAGGAACCTAAACCAAAACAATCTACTGTTTCTTCCCAGTTAAGTTGGAAGGCAATGGTGGGAGAAAGCTAACGCACACCTTAATAATTTGTTTCACCTACATGTGTAAAAGGTAAGCTCATTATAGCTGTAGACTTGAGCACTCTCAATAAGGGAACTAATATGTGGGTAATAAACTTAGTTGAGTTCTTTATGACGAAAAGGCATACATTCCCTGTGATTCATAGAAGAGAATTTAGAGTTTGGAAGGCAAAATTATTGGTTAAGTTGTTACTTATGGAAAATAATATAGTTCTCCTCAAGACTGGTCCATGAAACATACGTTATTTCTATAACCCTAGAAGTCATGAATTAGTTTTAATCACATCAAGCATGAAAACATTCTTATATGGATTAATTTACATGGTATTCCATTTAAGTATTTTTCCACAAAAAGTTTATGGGTGGTAAGTTTTATGGGCAATCAATTTGTATGGATGAAATGACAACTACATAGAAAAAATAGGTTATATAAGAATATGTGTTAATTTGGAATTATATAAGGAGTTACCAGATACAATACCATTGCTAAGACTAGGTAAAGAGAACATTTTTTTAAAACACTTTATAAGAGTGTCTTACTAGTAGATACCTACGTTGTAATTCTAACAAAAGCAATGGAGAGAGATAAGTAAGAGTTTTTATCAGAGGTGATTATAATGAATTAATAGGAATGAGAATAGAAAATGGGCAGGTAGGTGAGAAGATGGATTAGTTGGAGTCTTAAGATAAACCCAGTGCAAAACAAAGAAGTAAAAATAGATTAAGCTCTAATGTGATCTCCAAAGGTAATCAATTAACTTAGCACAGTGATGAAACTAAGGAAGAAGGGAACCAAATATTGGGGGAGGTAGCATTGGAAAATAGGGAAAACAACTAAGAGAATAATAATGGTTTTAAGGTAATTAGTTTTATGATGATTCATGCAATGAAAGCTAAAACATACCAGGAATGAGTGAAATCAATAAAGAAGAATTTAAATAGGATAAAAGGAGGAAGTCAGGGATGAAGAGTAAGGTAAAGGTATCAAGAAATACTCTCCCTAAATGACACCATGTTTTTGAATATTAGGAGCATAGATAACCCCAACAAATTATAGGCTCATATAGGGCTCATTTTGAAAAATAAGCCAGTATAATTGTACGTTAAAGATAAAATTAAATAAGAGGAAGCTATAAAAGATGGAATTCTTAAGGAATCAAATAGGACTTTGTATCCAATCACCAGTAACACCACTTTGGGCATATAACAGCTACAATAGACTCAAAGAAAACATAAGTGGAAGTTATAGGTTAAAGCTTGTAACATATTCACATTAAAGCCAAATATTTCTAGGAAAGGATTCCAGTTGCAATCACTTTTGTTTATGGTTCAATTTTAGACTTCAAAAGATAATATTATGGAATGCACTTCAAAGTTTACACACTTATGTTAACTCCCTTTAGATGATTTTGAGGGTTTTCAATAGTATAATGTATGTCTCAAAAGCGGAGGGGAATCACTGTTTGAAAAACTTTAGCAATGATCTAAAGGAGTGCATAGTGGATGGAGTAGTTTACCTAAAGGTGAATGGACATTATTTCATACGAAGCAATAAGTAAGCAAATAGATGGTATATCATAAAGAAGATGGATAGAGCTTTAGTAAACAGTGAGTGTATATTGAGATTTACTTAGCGTAGAGCCTCTTTCATCAACCCCTCTTTCTTGGATCACTCCCTTATAGTGATTCAAGATATATTTTCTTAAAAAAAGAGGTATTTTTCCTTTAGAGTCAATAATTACTTAGTTAAGGATACATACTTTAATCAAGCCTTAGAGAATGGCATGGCTAGACCAGCATAGGAATATAAGTCCTTTGTATGTATGAGGAAGCTAGAAAGCATTAAGGTAGAAAAAAAAGGTTAAAGAGGAGAGAAGGAATAATACTTTTCAACTTGTCACTAATGCTAGGGAAAAACTAAATCAAATCTAAGAAGAAGTTTATAAACACCCTGGTACTATTTTTTAAATTAATAAGGAAAAGAATGCTCTAAGCGCTTGCCTAAATGCTAAGATAAATCATTACTCCATGCAAGAACAAAGATTAAGGATTAAGTGGCTATAAAAGGAGGATAGGAACTCTAGAAATTTTCATCAAACCATTTAATTAAGGAACAGTAACAATAGAATGTGTTCCTTGTTGAACAATGAGGATGCATAATTTCTTCTTAACAAGAACTTAAGGAAGAGGCTTTAAGATTTTTAAAGGACTCCTAGTTATAACACTTAAGGCCATAAATTAGTAAATAAATATCCCTTGAAGAAGTAGAAGAATTAATAAAGCCAATAACCATTGAGGAAATTAATTAACTAGTGAAACAATTGAATCTTGAGAAAGCTCTTGGCCCTAATGGACAAAATGGAGTGTTCTTTCAGAAGTTATGGCCTAAAGTAAGGTGCCTTGTAATAAAAGCTATACTGGAGGTATATGAGAAGGAAAAGATGCTAGCAGAAATTAGTGAGACATTCTTATCCCTCATCCTTAAGGTATATAATCATAAATCTTAAGATGAATTAAAACCAATAAATTAAGTAGTTTTAACTGTAAAATCATTTTAAAATTTTGGAAAAAAGATTAAGGAAGGTCTTGAAGGGCATACTTGACCTCCCAATGTGGATTTTTAAAAGGGAGACAAATAGGCAATAGTGTTTTGTTTTGTCAAGAATTATTGAATGGTTATAATGGTACGAATGGTCCAAAAAAATTATGTAATCAAGATTGATTTTAAAAAAGCATATGATTCGGTCAGGTGGGACTTTTTAGATCATGTACTTGAAGATTTTAACTTTCTTAACAAGTTCAAACAATGGATCATGATGTGTGTTACTTCTATCTCTTTCTCAGTCCTAGTTAATAGAGAACCAACTAAAATTTTTAAAGGCAAGAGAGGTAATATACTATGACAACAAGTGTAAGGTTCCTTAAAATTCTTATTTAGAATTTACAGATGACTTTAATACTATCAAGAGCTAATAAGGAGTTAGTTACAACCTTAATGTTTCATAGAATCTTTTAGTGAATTATCAATGCTAGATCTAAATAGGGAAAAAAGCCATAAAGTGGTATCAAAAAATGTAACAACTATTTCATAAAGATTATCTTGAGTAGTAAGATAAATACTTAGGACTCCCTTGAGCAATAAGGAGATTACAATACTCATAGTATATGGTGTAACAAGAAGCTCTCATATGCTGGAAGACTTTAACTACTTAAGTATGTCATTAATTCCTTGCACATATACTAGTCATCACATTCTTTTCAATTCTAATTAAATACCAATTTTGGCCAAATAAGATTGAATATCTCATATTTAATCATAAATTTTCTTAAACTTTACAATCAAGTCCAACTTGATTAAAATATCTTTTATATTTTCAATATGTTCTTCATACATGACTCATTAGGTTGCTAAATATGTTAGAAATGTATAGAAATTATAATCCTAAATCATATTTAGGATAAGATAAATAAAACTCCTTTAATTTATCTTTAATTATCTAATTAAATAATTTATATTCATGGATCAAG
Organism: Erythroxylum reticulatum; assembly: GCA_025504915.1. Lineage (NCBI taxonomy): Eukaryota > Viridiplantae > Streptophyta > Magnoliopsida > Malpighiales > Erythroxylaceae > Erythroxylum > Erythroxylum reticulatum. The sequence goes on from JANSVA010000004.1 coordinate 11,258,291, forward strand.
ATTGGCATGATGTAATGAATCATGACGATTGAAATATTTACGAATGTCAATGGTTTGGACTAACTTTTTCATGCATCATTTTTCATACAATTTAATACTTTCATGACACAATGTTCCGACCAGACATATATCATAAAAATAATGTCTACCTCATTTAAGTCCAATCATGTTAGTTCTCTAGAATTAGTAATTGATTAAATTAATGAAATTTGTAAACTATTTTACAAAGTGTCCTTCCTCTTTGGCCTAGAATTTTCATAATCAATACTAATCAAGAAGAATGAAACATTTTTCCTAATCAGTTAGGGTGGTGAATTCTATATTGATCACTCAAGTATCTCCATATAGCTTATGAGATATTTAATGAATACTGATTGACCTACCCATGAATAGAATAGGTCATAAGCAGTATCAAAACATAAAAATCCATATGCAAATACTTTGGAAATCTCACATCAAAGAATCACTTATACAATCATCACAATTTTAATTTCTATATATGTATAGGCAATGTTTAAAATGGAATTCTCATATGAGATCAATTCAGTGAACTTGTTCTCCATCAAGTGCTTGAAAGTTTGTTTAAGTATCTCCATAATTTAATCAATGAGGTTGACTTTTTTTAACACTCTATTAATGTTTAGTCTTAATAGAACAATAATTAGGAATGATATAGGGATAATACAACAATGCAATATGAATCTCATAATTGTGAATCATCATAATTTTATTTACAATGTATATTTATACTATGGACTTTATCATACACATATGTTTATGTGTAAGATAGAAATTTCCTTTAAATAATTATGTCACAGAATTATAACCAACAATTGACTATAAAACATAAACCAACACACTCTAGCTTGCATTAAGCTAATCTTTTAAGTATCTTATAATATATCTCTATATGATTGTGGCCTAATGACTGAATTCTACAACATTCTCTATAGTTAGCGCCTACTTAAATCTTTCAACTTTTATCTTAATTATCTTTATAATTATGAGAAAATATCTAAATGTATACTTGGATCTTTGGTGAGACCTTAACTCCTTTTTACATACCTAATGGATCTAATGTTGAACATTATATTACTATTTCAATAATACGAGGAACTATATTAAGTTCATTAAAGAACTTATTGATCTAAATATTCATTTCCATTAATTGAAAAATGGATTATGACTTAGTTATTAATTAAAGCTACATTGGAAACTTTCCTATCTCAAAATAATATTGCTCTAAATAAAGTATACCTTAACTAGAATTTACTTCTAAACTTAAATGCAAACGTTAACTCATACATAAAATAATAGATATCTTTAATACTGCACAAATATCAGATATCTCAAATATTAAACACATTTACTACAATATTCATATATTTGGACTTATAATAGGTAAACAACTTCTATATATATCTTTATAAATCTAATTTCTAAAATTAAGTAGTTACCTTTTTCATTTCAACATGAGTTGTTCTTAGACAATTTATTTTCAGTAATTAAAAATATGAATTATCGTTCTCTCATATGTCTCTACATACTCCTATTGAAGAGGGCAATGATAGTCCCACTAACCTTCTTATAGACACGATTCACAATAATTTCTAAAACAAGCTCTTTGAATTTATCATGAAAATGAATCTTTCAACTTCTCATAGCCTTTTAATTATACATCAAATGTATTAACAAAGTCATGAGTTCCAATTGGATGTATTATCATGAGATTTGGATTTTTCAAATTTCATCTTACTCCTACTACTTTCATTGAAATATACCATTTGTTTAATAGATCTGTAAGATCATAATCAACCTCTTGGATATCTTATAACCATTTATTATCCAATTTAGTTATGAACTTAGTGGATAATATATACTTTAACTAAGCATAACATCTCTTAATCATTATTTGACTATTTCAAAGTCTTAGTGTTTCATATCTAATATGAAAACTTTCTACTTAATTTAGGTTGAGATTTTGAAGAAAAGTTTTAGTACTAATCTTATCTATAAAAGAAATAAATATTGCTTCATATAATATCTCATATTGCAATTTTCTCCTTACATAATTATGTACTTTTATGGAGTATAGTTATAATGGAGGTATTCTTTAGAGAATCTCATTCCTTTTAGATAACTAAAAAATTTTAATCTCATCATGATTTAACATTCTTAATGCTTAACTTCGACTTAGATTCAAAATTTAAATCAATATTTCATTTATTAAATATAACTATATCATATAAATTCATTAGTAAATCTAATGAAATATAAGAATCATTCATCTATGAGTTGTTATTACATCCAACACATCCCATGTATAAGATTTAAAAATTTAATACCATCTTCATTCTTTCACTAAGAGTTTATTTCATTATTTTCAACTTAAAATTTTCACAAGTTTCACACCATTCATAATTAAAAAGATACATATATCCTTGTGCTTATGTGTAACATTTTGATTCTCATCATATTGATTTATCCAATATAGCTTAAAAGGATAGTCTCATTTATCCAACTTTATATTCTGGCCACTTATGTTGAGCATAAGTCTTCCTTAATCCAACTCATACAAACTATTTGTATAAATTTGGATCAAGTAGTGATACTCAATAATCTATTCCTTATCCTGGTTTGAACTTTATATACATATATACATACATACATACATACATACATACATATATATATATATATATATGTATGTATGTATATATATCGTATCATATCATACATTAGCAAGAAATGTCATGTAATAAAATTTTCTTCTAGTGATAAATATTATCACACTATAATAAATGTTTTTAATTATTGCCCATGATTATGCTTTTAGTAGGCTAAATTTGAGTTAAACATTTCTATGAAGGTGTTGTGTCTTTCAACTCTACTTTATGCAACCCTTTGCATTATGCTATCGTGATGTTGACATATATTATCGTTCAAGTTTATGAGATATTAGTCAACTTAAAATGTCATTATGTTTTTTCATCGATATTATATTGACATATTTATAAAAATTTATCACCAAATTCTTAACAAGGATTAATATCAAAATTGTATAATAGATATGCAACTTTTCTATTAAACTTTAAGAACTCTTCTCAAACTCAACGTATGTCTAAGAAACTTAGTTCCCTAATATAGTCTTAACTATACTAAACAAGGCAAATTCCACTTGTAACAATATTTTAAATGTTTGAAAACAAGTAATTTCTTATATGTCATGACTACAAAATATGATTAAACTTTAATCATTTATTTAGTTACTCTCAATATTTTATTCAAAATAATAACCCTCACTACAATTTTTAAAAATTACTCTAATCACTTTAGTAGACTAGGATCCCACTTAAATTTAGTTGACCTTGAGCCATTCAACAAATCAAGTAAACTGAATTAGGTAGATAATACCCTTATCAATCATATCTCATATGACTCCTAGATACGTTAGGTGACAACTCTTGCCAAAACGTATCTTATATGTTATTTCTAATTTTGTCTCTAAATTTATATGATCATGGGTCACTCATTCAAATCATACAAATTTAGTTATGCAGGACCCATTGATTTAAGATAAACCATATTTGGGTTAAAGGAGCCTTCAGTTATTTGATAAGCGTTACAATAAATGGAACTTGTTTTTATGCTTAAATAATGGAAGACAATAATCACATTCTGAACGTGTAATTAATATTTTAGCAAGAGATTTAATTTCAAATAGTCTCACCAAATGTAAAAATAAAACATCTAACTTATGACTCATAATCAAATTATATGCATAAAATATCAACCTCTGTTTGATTCTAATTATTAATCCAAAATAATATTTTCAACTCTTTAGATATTTAAATTAGATTAAAACTATTGTTTCCCAAATGAATTAAATTCCTATTCCACGTAGAAATTTAACTTGATTTGCAAACAAATTTCAAATTCAATTAGAAGCTATTTCTAATTATCTTCACTTTTATAACAAAATTTAATTGAAAATAATGCTTCTTACTTAATTATAATTTAGAAAAACTTCTTTTTTAAAATTCATCAAGAAAGAAATTCTAATCCAATTAGAAAACTATTTTATAATACTTAAACAAAACTACTTCCAAAATTAAATAAAAAATTTAAATTTAAGTAACAAAGTCCTCTATATTAATTATCTAAAGATTAATTTGTTAATTTATTAGAAAACATATTCTTAATGAATTTAGAAAAATGTTTTTAAAAAACAAGAAAACTTAATTTTCTCAATTAATAAATGAAAACACCTTTTCAAATTTATTTAAGAAAAATACATTTTTAATAAATCAAGAAACTTATTATTCATAAATAAAATAATAATTATAAATGAATAAAATTATTTTTTAAATAAATAAAATAATAAATGTAATTATCTCATTCAAATGAAATAAATAAATATAATTAAAAAACATCTTTTTTAATTACTTAAGAAATCTTTTTAATTTTAAGGAGTCTATTTAATTAATATTAAACTAATTAAAATCTAATTAATTTTAATTTTAGAAACAACTTTTCTAAACTTTGATTTGAGACCAATTTAATTATTAATCTTAATAAAGTTAAAAAATGACTTTAATTTTGGAATTGATTTAAAGTTTTAACCTTTTAAAATTTTGTTTCATTATAAGTTATTATAGAATTGGATTACTCCTAGTCTGATTGCCAAAGAAGCTTAAAACTAGATCTGGAATATACTATTCCAATACCTAAACAACTTTATTCTAATTCTAGGATATATTATCCTAGTTGCCATACATTGGATGTGTAGGTGACCGTGTATGCTACAAAAAACCTAGTTTTTGCTATAAAAGGATATTATGAAGGTTACAGCAGAGGAGGCAGATTCTAGAATCAGTGTAGACACCAAAAGAAGAAAGAAAACACCAAAAAAGGGCTGCACATTATGAATAAGAAGATCGAAGGTGGAAATATCGAGATTAACTCCATCTTACCAGATTTTCCAAATCAAAGCTTTAAGCTGATCTTATTCTCTCTCTTTATTATATTTCATTGCCTTCTATGATATATCTAAATATTTATGTTTTAAATATGATGATGAATTGCTAAATCTATTTTATTGTTTATTCTTGAATTGTTTTGTGTAATTGTTACCTTGTTGGTTTCGATATATTATTGCTTTGTGATATTTTGATTTAATCTTTTGTTACCGTAGATAAAGTGTGATTCAAATTGTTAGGTGACTATATTCAATCCTTTTATGATTGATCTTGGTTGTACTAAACTATACGACTTATATACTTGTAGTACAATATAAAATAATCAAACAAGTCTTGTTCTAAGTTAGAATAAGGTATTTCCTAACATAAAAAAAACTTCAAACCATGTCTAAACTCCCTCATTTTCGTCTTTTAAAAACTCTAATTTTATAAGTAAGAAATCTTAGCCACCCAAGATGATGTTGCCACTACCACAGCTATCACTATACCTTCACCCACCATTGAACATTAGCATTTGCAGTCATCCTAGTCATCACCTTCAAGTTAGCAGTTGCTACTACCTAGATGCCTCATCAATTCATTACTATCGAGCAATATACTTAAAAGCCCATAACATCGTTGAGTGCCAAACATTGCATCAATAAGACCAGCTTCTCCTTTTGGCGAAGCTCAATGCTAGTGGCACTTAATGGCATCACATGCCACCACTAGCCTCTTCTTCCTTCAAATGACATGTAAAATTGTTAGTCCATTGTGCCCACTTCATGCCATACTTAGTCACATCCTTTCAACATCGTCAACCATCACAACTTTAGTCCATTCAATTTCACAGCCTCTTATTAACACTAAATATTAGCCACATCAATACTCACTAAGTAATATAACAATCCTAATAAAAGATTCACAATTTCTAGAATTGTATAACCCACTAAAGGTAATTATGATACAAAACAAGACAACTCACAGCCACACATCTTATTCAGTGGTTAAGGGTTTCCAAACCTATATGTTAACATCCCATAAACTTTTAGGCTATGTTTGGTTAAACGTAAGGTTTATAATGAAATGGAATAGAATGGAATGATTTATAATGGAATGGAATGTAAATAGATGTAAAATTAGAAAATTGTCATTTGGGAGGGATGGAAGGGTTCATAATGTAATATAGTGAAATGTTGTTTGGAAGAAGGGTTTATAATGTAATATAATAAAATATTATTTATCATTTTACATTCCATCCTAAACCCCTCAAATCGAAGGTTTCTCATTTTTACTGTTTAGGATAGGATGGGATGTAATATGAAACCCTCATCTTCCATCCCATCTCATTCCATTCCATTGTAAACCCTCCTCCTAAATGATGGAATAATATTACATTACATTCTATTCCATTAATAAACCCCAACAAAACATAGCCTTAGAGTATTTAATTTTCTAGATAAATAAAGGTTTGCTTTTAAATCTTTTCTTGATCCAATCATGTTGGTGATCCTAGGGTCAGTAACAAAGCTTTTAAGTAATTTGCAAAACTCATTTCATGAACATATTTATGATTAAGATTTCCAAATTTTTTTTTGAAATATTTCAAATTTTAGGCTTTGAGACAAATTCAATTTTAGAATACAGATTGTATTTCTATTCCAAAATATAAGATTAATAAAAATTAAATAATTTAATCAAGTTACCAAATCAAAGTTTACTCTAATACCATTATATGAGAAATCAAGGTAGGATCCAATCTTACGCATAGCATAATAAGCACGAAACTTTTTTGTATAATATTATGAAAGCCAAGATCAATTAATTTCTATAACATGGTTAATATATAAAACATAACAAAGTAAGAATACTAATTTATACCTTATTGTAAAACGTGTTCCTTTTCTTGTTGTTTCCCTCAAACCATTTCTAAAATCAACTTATCGCAATCATCGTAGCCACATAAGTATCCAACCTCTAATGGTATCCATAGAATGTGTTAGGAGAACTCTACAATTGTTACAAAGAGGGTTAGGAGAAGTGCTAGCTTTCTTAAAGCCTAAGCTTAATTATAATAGATTTTGAACATTTTAGTAATATAATTGAAATTAAATTCTAACTTCATTTCAACTTTAATATAATTATAATTAAGTACTGATTTTACCCAAATAAGATCGAATATCTCGTATTGATCATTATTTATTAAATATCTCATATTTAATCATAAAGTATCACAAACTTTATAGTTATGTCCAATTTGATTGAAATACATTTTCTCTCTTTATTCCGTTCTTTATGTATGGCCCTTTAGTTTCCCAAATATGTTAGTAATGGATATAAATTATAACCCTAAATCATATTTTGTATATATATATATTAAACTTCTTTAATTTATCTTTAGTTCTCTAATTAAATAATTCATCTACATATATCAAGATTGACATCTAGTAACGCATTATAACTACTCAAATACTTAGAAATGTCAAAGTGGTTTTTACTAACCCTTTTATATATGATTTTTATGTATAATACAATCCTTTCACCGCATAGTGTTCCGATTAAAATAGAGTATAGAAATAATATCGACTCTATTTGAGTCCAATCATATTAATTCTCCACCATTAGTATTTGATTCAATTAATGACATTTGTAAACTATTTTACAAAGTTTCATTCCACCTTAGCGAAGGATTTTTGGAATTAATACTAATCAAGAATAATAGAACATTATACCTAGTCATTTTAAAGTCACGACTCATGTATTGATCACTCAACTATCTCCATATAGTTCAACTATATCCAATGACTACCAATTGAGCTATCCCTTACAGAAATAAGCCATAAGCAGTATCAAAACATAGAAATCCCTATACAAGATACTTTTGAGATCTCAAGTCAAAGGATCATTTATATATTCATCACAATAAGAAGTTCCATAGACATATAAGTAATGTTTGAAATGGAATTCTCATATAGGCTTAGTTTAGTGAACTTTTTCTCCAATAAAACCTTGCATAATTGTTTAAGTATCTCCATACTTTAATCCATGAGATTAGTTCAATTTTGAAACAACTAGTTATAGTAGGCATGAAGAGGCTAAATTAAATAAACTTTTTTTTTTTACACATATGGAGCTATAAAGCATTTCCCTAAGTTAAATTTTTTGAAAGATAGGAGGATAAAAAACAATTTTAAATTTTAAATTTATCAATCATGATAATTTTATCAATCATTATAAATTATAGTTAGGTCTGCTAGATTTTATATGTTTCTTAGATGGCTCTAACACCTAAACTAGATATAGACCAAACTCTCTCGTGATGTTCTGAGCCTTCATAAGAAAGAAACAAAACATGTGCTAATATTTTTATGCTCTATTAATGTATAGTCATAATAAAACAATGACTAGGAATAACTTTGAAATAATACATGAATGCGGTATGGATCTCATAATTATGATTTCATCATAATTTCATTTGCAATATGTATTTGTTTGAAAGAATTTGTCAATACATTTGAATACGTATAGGATAAAGAATGCCTTTAAATAATTATATAACTAAGTTATAACTAATTAATTGGTTTTAGGGCATAAATCAACATCAACACCCTCACCTATTACACATTACTATGTAAATAAATATAAATTCAAAGTTAAGGTAAAGAAAGGAGACATTTAAACTTTGAATTTTATAAATTTCTCTTATTTTGTCTCAATTTCCTACATTATAAAATAACTTATGCATCAAAGTGATGTTTAAAGTCAACTATAATATTTTTTGCAAGAGTCTTATCGATGCATAGACTACTACTTGACATATGATAAAGGATGAAAGGCATAGATATATATACTATCAATTAGCAATGTTTATACTCAAGAAGTTAAGTTTATGATGAAGATTCTTGAAGATTTCATAGTGGGACGATTAATGACAATAAGATCATTTTAGCAAGAGAGTAAGTAATATCCAATCTAAAGGACTGACATAGGCCATATTCTTAAATTTACTAGAGCAGATTATGACTAATACAATAACAAGAAGCTCCTATGCTTGCAAAAGGATCAACAATATTGTCAAGCTTAGGAAACCATTGATAACAAGGTGTACCCAGATCAATGGAGGGGCCAACAACACTTTTTAAGTCTAGAAAACTATATATGTGAGACGAACTTCATATTTACATGATCTTTAGTGGAGGGATGTAGAGACACAATTGTTCCTATTAGTGTTTTGTGTGACATGACTCGATCAATCCTAAATAACCATTTCATTTGTAAGATTATAATTAAACCACATACTAGAAGTTTAAGCTATTTAACTTAGAGGCATATAATAGCATGACAAACCCTACAAATCATATCATTAGTACTAATAGATAATGGAATTATAAGGAACTTACCTTAAAGTGTAAGGCCTTCTATTAGAAGAGGAAAATTTTATGAGGGATTGGTATTAGACCGTACTAAAGGGATATATCTCAAACTTTAGGTATTTTAAGTTCATATTTAAGACTCACTTTTCTAACAACAAAAGTAGGCTCAATAACTCTTATTACCTTTAACGTAATACAACCATAAGGAGAAAACCTCATATATTACACCTAGAGGTTTAATGTAGCAGTTACTCAAGTGTTAAACTTGACCTCTGTTATAATAGTATATAGTGTTTGAGAAATGTTTACATTGTCTACTCTTATGGAGGTTCCTTATGATGGATGAAGTGCACATTATAAGGGAGGTGTATATAGCAGTATATAACATAATACTTTATAATATTTAAGGAGGGAAAGCTTTCCCCGAAATGAATTAAGTAATTATCCTAAAGGGGTAGGAGAATAGAAGAGAAGAGAAAGCACACAACGATGATTCATTAGGAGTAAATTCAAGGGAAAATATATGCTGAAGGGGATAATATATCTCATAATATTAAATTTTGCCATAGTTGATCAAATATCTCAATCATATCTTCATCTACATCAAAAATAAAGAACTTATTAATCCACCAAAACCATTAATAAGCAACCCTGAGGCCTTCACTAGGACTATATGGATTAGATTTATAAATGTCGGGACTTATGAGAGGTTATAAACTCCCTATTAAAAAAGGGTAATTTGAGTAATTTAATGTTGATGATTTTGTACCTAGATGCAATTATAGATGACATAATTGGTCCCAATTAAGGGAATGCAGTGAAAAATATAAAGGAACATCACCTAAAGGTGAGGTTACTAAAATTATAACTTGAAGAGATTTGAGGATGAGCTGAAATTAGTTGAAGAAATCTACCTATACGGTCAAAACTTCAAATAAAATTATTGGGGACGTAAAAAGGAAAAGGATGTTAATAATATAGATTTCCTTCAAGGAGGAGAAACTTGAAATGGTTAATCTTAATGGCAATCTAATGGTTATGATAACAACTTTGGTTAATTATATAGTGAACGAGCATATGGTAAACAATGAAAATTGTATCAACATCTTATTCTATGATTCCTTTATGGCTTTAGTCCTTTTAGTTTTGATGGAGGATAAACCTACATTAATTTGGGAGCTTGAATTAAAACATTTTAAGTCAATAAACTTTCAGCCTACAATCTCATTATGGGAAGGCCTTCCCTTTATATCATTAGGCTATATTATTAGCTTATCAACTTTTGATGAAATTTCAAATAAAGAGCAATATAGTTAAGGTGTACTGAGACCTAAAGTTGATAAAGAAATGTTATTTGAATTTTTGAAAGGCTAATGAAAGTTCTACTATTCATAAAATCAATATACAAGAATTAGTGAAAGAGCAAAGGGGAGAGCTTATAAGAGAGAAAATAGAGGCACTGCAATAAAGTTAACATTTGGATACAAAAAGAAGTAGCCAAATGTCTAAAAAATGTCCTACAATTTTAGGTAAATTTCGTTTTGGCATAAAACATCACTAAATCCTCGTAGTTGAAACTATAAGCTATGTTTTCGAAAATCGTAGCCAATAGTTTTCGACTATTTTTTTCTATACCTAAATACTGTTAGCTACATTTTCAAAATAGTAACCAAATATTTTTAGCTACAATTTTAAAAACGTAGGCAAATGTTTAGCTACGTTTTTTGAAATTTAGCCAAATTATTTTAGCTATGTATTTCCAAACATAACCAATTTTTTAGCCATGTTTTATAAAATATAGCCCAATGTTATATAATGTTGTGATATATTATTTATTACATTTTTAATCTATATTATTAAATTATATAATTTGTATGTAATGCATTTATAACATCCAAAGTTCGAGGCTAGACCCCAGAATTGTGAAGTGAGCGTACTGTAGAGTGCATTGTATGCTTATGCATCATAGTATACTCACACATATGTGAATATTAATTGTTATATTATTAAAATAATTGTTCATGCATTCATTGACATTTTCAAGTATAATTGACTGATTAATGTGATTAAAATGTGAATTATGAATTGTTTGTGTTAAAGATTTATTTAGAGACTGCTAATATTATTTCAAAATTTTTGGAGTACTTTTGGACTATAAACCAATTATAGTGTGAAATGTGGATTGATTAAGTATTGAAAAATGTCTCACATACATGGTGACATGTGGTAGTATACAATAGTGATAAATGTTAAACCATGCAAGAGGATTCATAGACACATGTTTTAGACGTGATTTTCCTGTAGCTAAGCTCTCTCTCGTTATTCTTCACCGAGAGTAATATTGTTATTAAAATCTACTTCTAATTTTACCAAACACCGAACATCATTTGTTATTCTTATGTCATTGATTCAATCTCACTGCTGGGAAATATTGCTTAATTAAGTAAGTAACTCTGATGATGTTTATGGTGTAAAAATATATATATATATATATATGCATGAGAAGTTTACGCATTATAGTTTTGGTGAATGAATAGACTAAATGACTTAAATGAGGGATTGAATTTATTATTGTATGAAATGAGCAGAAAGTGTATTAAGATTGTGATATTTTGAGTTAAATGGAATGAAAGAGTAGAAAAGTGGAAAGTAAAGTATCAGATGAAGGTAGGAGAGAAACAAAATGTAGAAACTAAAATTTGCATATATGAAGTTTCAGATTTTTGCTATTTGAAGAATAAATTTGAATATGATTTGTTTAGAAATTGTAGTGGGTGTAGAAATGTATGATAGATGATTTAGAAGTGATTAAGTTGGAAAAAAATGGAAGGAGAAGAAGAAGAGAAATAAATGGTGAAGAAGATCGCGACATCGTTTAAGAAGGTCGTGAGTCGCGCAACATCGTAGACGTTATGGTCATCTTGTGATCATGCAGATCTCATTTCGTGGATCGCGATTGTGCAGGTGCATGATCTCAACTCCCTTGCTTTCTGAAAAACATTGTCTCTGAACATCTTTTGACATTTTTATTATAACTTTTGCTCCTGATATCCAAATGATATGAGACTCAAACCAATGGATTCCTAACACATTTTTCTACCTCTCCATAAAAATTGGTAGTTCTCTAAACTGATTTGAAAAAGATTGATTGAATGAAAGTGAGCGAATCTGTTGGAGTCGTATGAACTGGAATGTTTTACTGAACATGCTTTGGTATTTTTATTAAATCTTGACCTGTAGAGTTCCAAATAAGGTGATTCTTGATTCAAATGAAACTAGAGACATAAAGCTATGATTTTATTGAAGAGGTATAAAATATTTTCTAAAGTTGACGTATGAGTTTTGTTATATTTTAAGAATATACTAATATATTTAGAGTATAACTTTCAGTATATTGAATCAAATTGAATGATCTTGGTGTCATTAGAGACCTAAGACAAAGAGGAACAATTGTATAGAAGGAGGTGTTGATTAAATCATTCATTTTTTGGATCTTATTGTTCATATATAGTTGACTAGAATGGAAGGTTTTCAGAAAAATATGAAATAGAGAGTGAATGATTGAGTTTTGTCACAATTGGAATACAAATGATATGCATAACAATGTATGACAGAAATATACCCAAGAATTTGTTATTGAACATGAATGATACATGAAGCATTAATACATGTGTTTATTCTGTTACATAAGCGCTCTAATAATATGAAATTGTTTTTATTTCATATAGATGAGCAACTAGAGCGATCGCTTCTAGATATTGCCGGAACGTAAAGGCAATAGGCTTAAAGGAGCAACTGTGAGTAACCTAAGATGGTCTCACTTTATTTGTTCAGTATATGACTAAATTGTATTGATATATATATATATATATATATATATTATTGAACTGTATTGACTGATTGTGTACTAAGTTTCAGACAATATATGTCTGAGGCGTTTGATGCTTGCTAATGATATTGAAAGTGTTACTTGTATGTGAATGAGACTGCTTAATTGAATATTCTGATTTTGATTCTTAACTAAAAAATTGAATGGCAGACCTATTTTGATGATTACTGATACTGTGACTGGTACTATGACTGCTACTATGATAATACATGCAAATGAATATGATTGAATTTAATGACTGAATTGTGACATGCATATCATTTAAATGGATGTAATATAAAGGCGTTATGACCGTAGTTTCTAAACTGAAAGTGCTTACACGTAGAGCTTTGCTCCCTGATTACTATTACTACACGTAGAGCTATACTCTGTGAATACTATTTCTGACTTAGTCTTATAGGCTAATATCTGTATCTAAAAGGCACTCGGTCACAACACTGTAAAAATAGATGTGAGTCTCATACATATTGCATCCATATATGACTGGAATTCATTGAATGATTTGCAAAGCAGCAATGAAATGATTGACTGTATTAACTATGTGATTTTATGATGCTTGTATTTGTTACATGAGTGAACCATCAAGGATGATTACTCAACTAAGTTTGCTAAAATCATAAAAATTGTAACATGGCTTTCATGGTTTAGTAGAGGACTCGAGAGAAGCTTCGAGTAAGAGTTCCAGGTTGGGATCAATGTACACCCGCATATGTATTTCATTATGTTGTATTAAAAAGTGTAATCTTAAGTGTTATTTAATGTGTATAAAAATGATATTGAAGTTTAAATTTATTCTGACTACATGTGATTTGTTTCTGTAATAGGCCCAAGTGTCTACTGAAACTCTAATGAGTTAAATAATGATTGTAATTTTTGTGACTGAAATTGTTTATAAATAAATTGGGCCAAAATTGATCATTGATTTTCTGTATTTGCTACATTGTATCAAAAAATTTACAATGAGTTTCGATCACTTACTGTTTTAGCATGCCACTCTTGTCGGATTCATACCCAGATATTACTCAAGATATCGAGAACGTGTCTTGCGAGAGTGGGGTGCTACATTTTGGTAACAAAGCCTAGTTTGAGTATCTTACATGGGCTAGCAGTGGGACTTATTATTTTACTTGAAGCGGGGTATCTTTTTTCTAAAAATGTGACAAGTTACATGCATTTTAGACAAGTCATAGTAGGCAGTAGCAACTGATCCCCATTTTGAGTCCCATTTACATGAGTCAGACGCATGAGTATTTATTAAAAGTTTGAGCTAATAGAAATAGTGAGAAGAATGATGATCGGTCAGAATGTGATTGGAAATGAGAAATAGTATATGGTTAGATATGACAGATAGTGATGCAACGCATTTATATTGGTGGGTGTATTTTGAATATAACATCAATATTGTACTGTGATGATATCTCCCCGAATGTGATATCCGTGTGAATGCATTGTTATAGATTGATTAAAACATAGTGATATTAATATGACTGACGAGCCTTACAGTGTAGATGTCAAGTTGATTAAGAACTTGCTGCAATAGTAATTACTTTGAAATCTTCAAGACATTATATGTACAGTGAAATATTTTGTATCTATATATATCAATGGAGAGATCATTAGAGTTTAGGCAATTAATGAGTTTGAAAGAAATGAATACGAGACTGAGAGAATGGATAGAATTACTGAAAGATTATGATTGTGCAAATAAGTAGTCCTTAGTGAAACGAGTGTTATAATATGAGGTATGGAACAGAAAATTCAGTGATGAAATAGCATTAATTCAGATATTGAGATTTCCAAACCTAGCGCAGTTAAGAGAAGAGAGGGTTGAGTTAAATTTTAGGGCAAATCAAAGAACTGTTAGCTATTGAATTTAAGATCAGTGTCACATGAAAAGATTAGTAAAGCTCAAATTAAGGAATCAAAATTTATGAATTTTACTGAGAAATCAAAATGAATACGAAAATTTCAGTTTGAATTGGAAAATGATATTATGTGATTGAAGTAAAGCGTATATATACCAGAAAGAGATAATTAAGCACATAGATTATTAGAGAGAGTATAAATAACAATATAAGTTATCCATCCTCGTATGGAATATACCGAAATGGCATTTAATGATTAAGAATGTAGAAGCAAATGACTACATGTATGAATTGCAAACAGCCTTAATTGATCAAGGCATGCTTAAAGCTGATAATTTGGAATTGATAGAAACATGAGGTCAGTATATAACTTTGATTTAAGTGTAACAATTATTATCATAGTGTTATTGACAAATATGGTGGCTAAGTGTATTAACAATAACAAAATATGTAATATCAAGTGACTGATGAATTATTCTAAGAGTATCACCTTGCCAAGGTGTGCTTAGACTAAGTACAAGGTGCACTCAGATTATATTGGTCCCTATGAAATTGTTGAGAGTATAGGACCATTTATACATGAAATTCATCTTACTAATAAAAGAGGTTTTAGATTCACGCAGTGTCATATGGATATGTTAAGACACATAGTTTTGATCTTATGTATGCGTTTTGAGACTGAAAGTGAAATTGTGTGTAATCCGAAATAATTGAGGAAATAGTGGAAATAGTGTGATCACTGAATATGTAACTGGACAATTGAGTGATTCTATGGACTATAGTCAAGTGGAAGAAATTATTCAAGTGATGAAGCAATGTGGGAAACTGGAGAGCATATAAAAAAAACAATAACCTAACCTGTATCATCAATCAGGTAAGAATTTTGAGAATGAAATTTCTTAAGGAGAGAAGAATTGTAACATCCCAAGTTCGGGGCTAGACCCCATAATTGTGAACTGAGCATACTATAGAGTACATTGTATGCTTATGCATCATTATATATTCACACATAAGTGAATATTAATTTTTGTATTATTAAAATAATTGTTCATTCATTCATTGACATTTTTCAGGTATAATTGACTAATTAATGTGATTAAAAAGTGAATTGTAAATTGTTTGTGTTAAAGATTTATTTTGAGACTATTAATATTATTTCAGAATTTTTGGTGAATTTTTGGAGTATTTTTGGACTATGGACCAATTATAGTGTGACATGTGGATTTATTAAGTATTAAGAAATGTATCACATGCATAGTGACATGTGGTAGTATAAAACATTGATAAATGTTAAACCATGCAAGAGGATTCGTAGACATCTATTTTAGACTTGATTTTCATGCAGCTATGCTCTCTGTAATAGTTCTTCACCAAGAGTAATATTGTTATCAAAATCTACTTCTAGTTTTACCAAACACCGAACATCAGTTGTTATTTTTGTGTCAATGATTCACTCTCACTACTGGGAAATATTGCTTAATCAAGTAAGTAAATCTGATGATATTTATGTTGTAAATAAATATACATGTATGAGAAGTTTACGTAGTATAGTTTCGATGAATTAATAGACTGAATGACTTAGATAAGGGATTGAATTTATTATTGTATAGAATTAGTAGAAAGTGTATTAAGATTGTGATATTTTGAGTTAAATGAAATGAAAGAGTAGAAAGGTGAAAAGTAAACTATCAGATGAAGGTAGACAAAGAAACAAAATGCAGAAACTGAATTTTGCACATATGAAGTTTAAAATTTTTTATATTTCAAGAATGATTGAGTTTTGTCACAATTGGAACACAAATAATATGTACATCAATGTATGAATAACATATACCCGAGAATTT
>JANSVA010000004.1:11292717-11303362 GCA_025504915.1 Erythroxylum reticulatum
AGATTAGCTACAGCATTCCCGTCCATCTCGTTCCATTTTTCATCTGTGACTCCAGCTGGCCGGTTCACAGACAAGAGTACTGTGTGTGCGTTTGGGGTGATTATATTATAAGCTCTCTCTACAAAGGAGAAGTCTCAAATTTGCTTTGTCTTAAAGCAGAGGATGTAGATTCCAACATCATATTGAACACAGTCTCTACGATAGATTCTTCGAGTACGAAGACGTTAAGCTGGCAAGAATTGCTTAGCTTTGCACTCATGAGTCTCCTATTGAAAGATTATGAATTGGAATCGGGTGTCCAAAATTTTCAAACAAGTAAATATAACCTTGAAATTAATGTAACCTTAACTTCTTAGTATACTCCAAAACATATAGTTCTCCTGTGTAATCTCCTCTCACTGAAGACTGATGCTTTCTTATGAATGATATTGAACATTAGTTCCATGTCAAATGGAGAGGGAGTTTAGGAGAAAGTTTCTTTGATGATGTCTTCCTCTGTTAACAAAGGATAGAGGAGGTAAAACCGTGAAAGGGGATCTTTTCTTTTAATTGTGGGAACCTAGAAATAACATATTGTATAAATGAATGAAGCTGAGTGGACCGTGCAATGGGGCTATGTGGGTAAGAATTGAATGATGGGGGAGCAGGTGATTTAATAAATTAGTATTTGATTATTTTTATTTTAAATATTATTTCAGTCATTTCATTTAATAATAAAATTGTCACCAACGATGGCAAAAAAAGCTAAGATGACATAGTAAACCATTTTAACGATGGTCTAACGAGTAGAATATTTTTATAAAAAAAATTAAAATTAGATTATTTTAACATCACTTTTTAAACTACAAGTAGTATGTTGAACATAAATGGTGTACCTAATTTAGAACAATGATTTAAATACTTTTTCAGACTAATTTTATAAGTTTCATTGTTTAGAATAAATGATAAAATTGATTTGGAATCAATTACCCTACTCTTTTAGAGTGATGTAAATAATTTGGAATAGTATCATTATGGGTGGTGGTACGTTGACCATAAATGATAGAGAATAATCATGCAATTGCACTTTTAAGCTAATGTAATTAAGCTTGACAAACTGACCAGGGCCTAACTTAATTTGAATCAACTGGTAAAAATTTAGTTGAACGAATTTCAATATACATTGATCATCTTAAAGATAACGTCAATTAATTTACTATACATCTTAAAAAAAGTTACTTTCACTGATATAAATTATATATTTAAATAATTCTATATAAACATTAAATTTACTGTGCTCTTAATAAATAGTGTGGCCAAATAACTCCAAATAAGAAATATGATATATTATCATATTCTTTTAAAAAATTTTAATTTAGTATTCTAATTTTTAATATTGTTAATTTAGTGATTAAAATTTTAAACTCATGACTCGAATCATAATATTATATTTATTAGTTTTTGAATAATATGACATATATATTAAATATTAAGTGAACATGTTCTGTACAAATTTATAATTAAAAAAAAAAGTGAAAAGACAGTTTAGTAAAAAGAAAAAAGAAAAAAGAAAATTCACATAGAAGTCGATAAAAATGCAAAGTGAGAGCTTCGGAAGTCAGGACCCCATGCCTTGGGAACAGACTTAACATCTCTCGTGTACAAATCTTCAAAACTGCAAGGAGCAAAATAATATTTACGAGATTCAGTACATTCCCAACCTCAGTGGACCAGTCCGTTGGGGCTAAAAAGAATGTGTTACGGTAGAGCGAATCCTAGAAGTCACCTTGTAGTTTTATACATGTAAAAACGACGCCAGCAGATCATATCGGCATATGATCAAATTCGTTAACCACAGAGGAATCGATCCGAAACAATCTCCTCACCAGTAGAGCTCGTGCTGCCACTAGCTACCGTTTGATCATCGCAGTCCTCGTCCTCACCTACGATGCCAAGATCACAGCTGACATCATCATCATCATTGTCGTCGTCGTCGATATCATCGTTGCGGTCTTCGTCGGACGACAAAGGTGTGAGCCAACAGGTTCCGTGTAAGTGCCCATTCACACACACAAAATATTCCAACCTCCCATCACGTGACCCAAGCCGCCGAGCCGCGCTCTTAGGAATAAGCCGAGCCCGACTCATGCTCCATACGCGGGCCCCACAATAAGGACAACTTATGCTCTCCTCCAAATTCACCTGCCGTCTGACTAACCACGCTCTGGTCCTTGATTTGGTAAACCCCTTAAAAACACCCCTGTAGACCCCCAAATCGTCCCCGTGATCCGCCCTAGTGTGTTCACACGGGTCGCTCACATACAGTAAGTCGCCTCGACACTTCTTGATCAAAAAACTCCGACCCGAAGTCTTCGAAAACCTCGAAGCTTTCACGAAATGACCTGGCAGGACCCGACTCACCCTGAAGTTACGGGTCGGATTGCAACCGCAGCAGAAGAACATGAGCTTGGCGAGTGCGCGCCAGAAGTCGTCGAAGTGAGCGCTGGCCTGGCTGTTTGTCAATGTAGATACCATTCTGGGAGCTCGATTCGCACAAAGCTCGCGCCAGAGTAAGCGCTTCGCTATGGCGTGAAGCTTGCGGTTAAGGGAAGCTGTTACGCTGAGTGTGTGCAAGTCCCATTTTAGGGATTCAAAGACCAAAAGGAGGACGCGCTCGTTGAGTATTCCGGAGTTTGATGCTTGATTAGGTGCGTAAGTTGCGAGTCTCTTGCTGGTGCTCATTGGGGACAAATTAGTTTTGGCGACTGGAGCTATGTCGGAAATAATGATGGCCGTTACGCGGCTGCTTATATTAGCTGCTGGAGGAGACCTACGAAAAGACACGTGTAGGGTGGAGAATGGCTGGTTGGTGTTGCGGATCCTGATTCGAGTAAAAACACTTGGTGATCAAGAAATCGCCAAGGACGCGTGTTGGTATTTGATTGCATAGAGAATCGAGGTGGGGAAGGCCGCGTGTCCTATTTGCCAAAAATATCTGGAATATTATAGTCTGAGAAGAAGTTTCTTAATTATCGCAGATGTTGGATTTGAGGAATCTGAGTATAGGCAATGCAGAAAGCTGTCATTTTCTAGAAGGCGTGTCATTTCGATACTTAAAATGGAAGTAGTAGGACGAGGAAGAGTCAACAGTCGTCGGTGTTTAATCAGAACTCGACAAAGACTAGCGATTTTACTAATTCTGGTGCAAATAACTAATCCTTGTCATGTGGTGGGTAAAAAATCTAACCTTATATCGAGCCGCGTGTCCTCCGTGTGTAAGACAAAAGTCTACGTGGCAGCAGCCATCATAGTCCTCTTATTTTCTGGGTATATGCAGTGCGACAGGTGGTGGGTGATGACGAAAGACCGAGAGGACGCGTGGAGGTGGAGCATCTTCATCTTTTTCAATAATGGAATATGGATGCTTTGTCTCCACATGTCAATTCCTTTTTTCCCCCTTACTTTTTTTGCTTGTGTAACATGATTTCAGGATTACTGCACTCGTACTCTGAATGATGAAAATTAATTCCGTCTTTCAGTTCCATTCAACTCCCTAGACAATATTGAAACGAAGTCTATATATGTAATGTGGTTAGCTAGAAATAGAGTATGCAGCGTCTAGTAGAAGAATAGGGGCCTTGACGGCTGCTCTTCGTCTTCTTCTCTATTTGGGATAAGCATGTCGTAACACGTGATTCACGGTCCCCCTTTTCTTAGTTATTAAATATAGGGATATATGTATCCTTTGTTTAAATTTACTTTTTCAACCGGACTTTCATGATCGAATAGATAAGTATTTTAAGTTTTAGTTATAAAATCTGATATTTTTAAAATCAATAGACTTTAACTCTCATTTATAAAAAATTCTTAGTTTCATTAGTTATGTATTAACTTGACTTTTCTTTTTCAATTTTTGCTTTAAGTGGTTTCATCATTGTCAAAGTGGAATCAAATTTGCACTGTAAAAGCATAACTGGAGATTAGCGTCTAAATTACTAATTCAGTAATTCTCAAGTCATTTTCACTATCGGTCACATCTCTTGCCTTTCTAGCCGTTTACCAACCTTACCATCATCACCGACTATCGTTATCTTCGTCTCCATTACACTCATTTGTCTCATCATCAACCAGTTAACAACGATTTCCTTCCTCATCTCCAACGTGTTTGTTTGGTGAGTCAATGGCAGATGGATGATTTGATTTTTGAATCACACTTTCGGTCTTCATGGGTCTTGTGATTGGCACTTTTAGTAAATCTAAGTCTTCAATCTTGACTCTCCATAAGCGTAGATATTGTATTTTAATACGGAAAAAAAAAGACACGAGAAATGGGATAAATAAAGAGATTAAGGGTAAATCTAGTATAATGATTCTCGTACTATACATGAATCGGCCCAAACAAGGTATAAAAATAAGATGTTTCAATACTGGGTTTAAATATCGACTTGTTTTATTTAGTATTGCCGGTATTTGAAATGCCGACTATATATTAACTGGTATTGAAAATTTTAAAAAAATTAGGAGTATTTTTGCAAAAATTGAAAAGTTTTTGCAAACTCACCCCCTCCCTCCTATACCTTTTTTATTTTTATTTTTTCTCTTAACACTCTCACTCTCTGTCTCTTCTTCACTCGTCATCTCCCTTCTTCACCATTATCATCCCTTTTTATTATTAATAATATAACACTTAAATTCATATAGTAAATAATAGTTATTTTTTTACAAAGAATAATTAAAAATACATTAAAATGAAAATTAATACGCCTCAAATTTTTTATTTTTTTAAAATTGCTAATATAAACATATCAATATTTTTTTTATTAATAAAAATTACATATTACAATAAAAATATATTTTATTATTGAAAAATAAATATTAAGATAGAAATTTTATTTTATTATTTATAATAATTATTCTTTTTACTTGATATTTTGATATAATTATTATTTATTATATGATAAGATTGTAATAATTTAAATACTTTGTATTGTTCTTAATTTTATATTTTTATGATGATAACATAATCTTTTTCATATTAATTGTGATTATTATTTATATGTGGAATATGTGAAAATAATATTAAGAAAAATAAATAAATTGTTATTTTAAATTTATATTATTATAATTTTTTGAGCTAAGGTTAGTTTAAATTATGCAGTACAATATTGAAAGATTATTTTACAATTTAAAAAAAACTTAAGGACCATTTTATAAATTTAAAAAATTATCAAAACAATATCTGATATTGATCGATATCGGTACAATGCTGTATTAAAAGCTAATCTAATATCAAATTTGATATGGTATTCGTAACATCGGGTAAAATAGTCCTTTTAAATTAAAAGAGTTAGGAAATTTCTTTTAAAATTATAAGATATTCAGCCAAATTCATGTTCAGATCTTAGTACTTGGGAGTATTACTTAAAAAACCTATCAAGTGATCTGCTGACCTGTCTTCCTTTTTTTAATTTGTCCTTTAGCAAGTCTCGCCATTGCAACATGGAACCCAGTTGACATAAACATAACTACAATAGGGTCCAAATTCCTAACTCCTAAAACAAATTCCCTGTAACTTACATCTCCTCCCTCTCTTGCCTTTCTAGCCGTCAACCAGCCTTCTTTCTTCATCATCGTCTGGTCAACAGTCGTTTTCTTCATCTGTGTTGCACTTGTTTGGCCCACCATCGACCAATAGCTAATAGCATTTTTCTTCTTCATCTCTACGTGTGTGTTTTAGTAATTTGTTGTGATACTCTCTCTTCTTTTTATGCTTTTGATTTCAAACTTGCATGTTTAGTCTTAAACGAGTTTTATAAGTTACACTTTCTGTAGATGTTCAGTCTTCATTTTCCATCATCAGAAACGATATCCTTTAATAAGGAAAATCAATTTATGTCGTGTCAATACTATACTGAAACATCCCTATTTTCTGGAAGCTATCCAGGAGGGTTTGAGCATCAATGTGCAGGGAACCAAAAGTTACTCATATACACGGAAACTGAAGGCAATCAAATCCAAACTTAATCTGCTAGCTAATGGAAACAATGATTATATGATCCAAGAGAAGCAGAATGCTCTAAATGAATTGTTATGCCAAAAAGAAGCTATGGAGAAACCCGGAGATAGAATCCTTAAGAAGAAGGAAGCTGAGTTACTAAGAAGATACAATGAGACTTTAGAAGACTAAGAATTAGAGAGGATGATTGGTGCAAGAAATACTACTTTCATTATATCCATGCTAGGAGGAACAAAAACCAGATCAGGTACTTGACAGATGAAGGAGGGCATAGTCACAAAACTGGAAGAGACGAAGCAGATGGCTTAGGAGTACTTCAAGAAACAACTTAGGAAGGGCCACAAGATGAACTAGACCTCGTCAAACCCATATCAGCTTTGGATCAACAAGATTTAGTCAGGGAGGTTACAAGTGAGGACATAAAGATCACCTTATTCTCCATTAGTCTAAATAAGGCTTAGTCTGTCTGATAGATTTAATGGAAGATTTTTCCAACAGACAAGGGATGCCACTGGGGATTGCATTATCAAGGATATTTAGGAGTTTTTTTTTTTCAAAAGAGGAAGATTTTGAAGGAGTGGAACAAGACCTACATAAGTCTGATTCCAAAAGATAGATAATGCTACTAAATTAAGCGAGTTCAGACCCATTTCTTGTTCTAATGTAATCTATAAGGTCATTTCCAAAATCCTGGCTAATAAGATAAGGAATTGTCTTAGTAAGATTATTGATCTAGCTCATAATGTTTTTGTAAAGGATATAATTATAGGTAGAAACATCTTGCTCTGATAGGAATTGCTTAAAAGGTACAATTCCAATACCTCTATCAAAAGCTTTACTTTGAAGGTGGACCTAGCTAAGGCCTAGGAATCTAGCTGAAACCTTATTAACAAGATACTCCACAAGTAGCTAGATTTCTAACTATATTTAGGGATTGTACAGTGGAATGTATCACCACTCCTTCCTTTATCATCCTAGTTAATAGAGAGCAAATAAGCATTTTAAAACTAGTTAAGGAGTCAGATATCCACTATCTCTTTATCTCTTTATTATTGGTTTAGATGTGTTGTTAGGTATCATTACAAAGAATATATAAAAGAGTCCAGATTTCAAATACCATTATTGATGTATAGGCATCAAAGCTTTCCACCTAGCTTATGCTAGTGATGTTTTACTTTTTAGCAAAGCTGATAAGGCTTCTATTAATCTCCTTTTATATTCATTAGGGAAATTTAAAGATGTCTCAGGTTTAAATTGTAACCTTGTTAAGAGCTACTTCTATCTCTTAGTCAATGTTAACACTAAAGTAGCAACTAAGGCAATGGAAATGAGAATAAGTTAAGTTGAATTGCCTATTAAGTATCTATGTGTTCTTATATCACAATAGAAAATCAATCCTATATCACAATAGAAAATCAATGAAGTAGATTGTATGCCTTTGATGTATTCCTTTAATAGAAGAATTAATTATCAGTATAATAAGTTTCTAACTTATAGAAGAAGACTTTAAGTGGTCATTTCTATTCTAAACAACTTGACAACTTATTAGCTTAACCACCTAGTTCTTCGCCATAACATTTTAAAAGTTATTGATAGGAAACTAGGGGACTTCTTATACAAGGGCACTAACAACTAACATAAAAGTCCTAAAGTGAAATGGACAAAGGTATCCTTACCAAAGGAAACAGGAGGGTTAGGAATAATTTCTGCCAAAATGTTGAACAAAATTATGATGGCTAAGAGGTTATGGAGCCTTTGTAAAAATAAAGAGGAGTTATGGGTTGAATGGGTATACACAGTCCATATAAGAGGGAATAACATATGGTGCCTATAACCAAACTAGAGCATGTCATAAACCCTAAGGCAAATCCTGGAAACTAGATAGTGGATGGAGAGATTGATTACTCAAAAGGTAGGAGATGGAAACACCACATCCTTGTGGTTTGATAACTGACTCACCAGAGTACACTTTTATAGGTTGGGGGCATGCAACACTTGAAACTTGCAATTCCTTTAAGCTCCAAGGTGAAAAGGCTCATAAGTAATAACCAATAGAAATGGCCTTACCACTATAATAAAGGAATTGGAACTATCATCAATTACTTACCTTCACATCAACCAAACTAAACTAGATAAGATATAATGCAACGGATATCATACAGTACAATGAAGTTCTTCACAAAGGCGTGCAAGAAATTCCCATAACATGAAGGAAATCTCAGGGTGTAGTGGAATAAAGTGTTGTGGGATTAAGATATTAATCCAAACCACGCACTTATACTTTGGTTGAGGATAACAGGAAGACTAGAAACTAAAGACATGATCAAATTTGAAATCCCATCTAGAACTTGTGCCCTATGTCATCTACATATTAAGACCATAAACCACCTTATGGTTGGTTGCCTTCACTCCAGTCGTATATAAATGAAGATTAGAGCTTTGTTAAATGTTTAGTGGGATGATTCAAATTGGAATGAAGTTGTGGAAAGGCTACCAGGGTTAGGATGGCTAACAAAGCATAATACAAAGTAATGAAGAATAGTTTTGCATCATTGGTATACTACTTATGGTAGGAAATGAATGTAAGAATCTTTCATAAAGAAGCTAAAACATAGGAGCTAGTCTTACAAAAGATAGTCTTATATTGCAAAGATGAGCTTTATTGCCATGGGGCTAGCTTATAGAATATCATAGTGTATGAAGGAGAGATCGATGTTGAACTAGAAAACTAAATGGGTAGTATGCCTAGTAAGGATCCCTATATAGCTTGATAGGATAGTGTACTATTAGTACAGGCTCAAGTGTTATAGATTATAGAAACTAGTTTGGTTAAAGAGTGCCAATTAGATGATTTATATAGTGTACTTATTTTGTACCTTATCTTTTTATTAGTGAAATTTGTTTAACTTTCAAAAAAAGGTAATGCAAATCAATTTAATTTTTAATCTTAAGATTTAGTTCCCCACTCTTAACAATTTACTCACTTGATGATCATTTATGCTTCTTAATTAACTCCATACTCTTATTCATTAATAATAAAATTATGTGTAGTGCATGATGTTCTCTTGGTTGGATAGCACCATTAACAAGAAAAAGAATGTTTAAATTCATAACAATCTTGTATAAAAGCTTTAGACAATATTAATAACCAAATGGTACCAAAATCCATCACTTTTACTACTTTTGTTTTAGAAGCATTCAGGGTAAATGCTTAAACACTAAATTTCATTATTAAATATGGATATCTGCTTAAGCTATAATTTTTATTCTTTTTAAAACTTTCATTACTTCAAAGCAATTAATTTATGTACGAACTTTTTATTATTGGTTTAGATTATTATTTGTATAATGTTTATGGAATCCCCATTGTCAACTAATACAACATTCAACTCAAACGCTTAGAGTGTGATTTGCTATTATGGGTTAAATGTCCCATTAAAGATTTAGATGAGTGATCATAATTTAGGAAGGAGATTTCATAAATGGCCTAATTATCTACCGAATGAGATTTTATTTGTTTGTGATTTGAAGAATCTTGTGCATATGTAAAATGGTTGAACTAATTTGTTTATAGATTTGGATATGTAAAATTTTCAAATAATATGAAAACAAATTTATTGAGAGAGTTGTTAAAGTGATTTATAAATTAAAGAAAGATGTAGTTATATTGAATAAGGAAGTTGATACAAGGACAATTGAATTTTATTATCATTTTGAACAAAATAAAACTAAGGAGATTAAGGAAAAAATAAAGCTCATCAAAGAAGACATTAATCTATTTAAAAAAGAGAAAGAATACTTGAATTTATGTTAATGAATTTTGTAGTAAGGTATGTTGTGCTTTTAATGGATGTTATTTTCATCTATTTTATGGGGAAATGCTTTAAAATTCAATTTTATTTTGTCTAAATTCATGTTAAAGTTTTTACATAATTGATACTTATTACTAAATGTAATGCAAATGCTAAAATCAAATTAATTTAAGTAAGATGAAGCTTAATAAATGTATCAAAAGAAAATTCCACAGTAAAAAGTAAAAGCAAATACAAATACAATTTATAAGTTATCAAAATAAAATGGTAATGTTAAGTAATTTTGTTTGGCATATTGTCACTTAGATAAATATTATTGACCCAAAATGAATAGATATTTAAATTAATAGGACACGTCGGTATTGCCTTAAACAAGTGTTTCTAGTAACCTTAAGAGTATGACAACTGTTTATTTGTGAAAAGATATGTGAATGGGAATTAATTTAATTATACCAAAATGTATGTCAAAAAATAGTTTTTCATTATGTAAAAGTCAGTAGTTAAATGTATATGTAATCACATTTATTGTGATTGATTATACACCAAAATACATTCTTTATATGCACTATAATGAGAAACTTACTTATGATCAGTGTGCACTTCTTGCCAATGATTCTTTCCTTTTCTTTACTTTAGTTTGTAATTATTATGAAGTGATGCTTGATTTTCCTTTGAACCTTAACCCTTTAATTAAAAGGATAACTTGGATATATGAAGATTAACATATCTAAATTTACTTTTGGTGATATATATAGAGCTACTGTTGGACCCCGATCTTTGAGTGGAATTTAGAAATATTAAATGAACTTAAATGAGTGTGTTAGTATATGTATTGTGT
>JANSVA010000004.1:11303462-11316248 GCA_025504915.1 Erythroxylum reticulatum
GAATAGTCTAAGGTTTCCAACGCGACAGTTTGCTAAGATATTTGTTCTCGGATGTTGGAAATTTGTTCAGTTCGTTTGACTTTGATTTCGAGCCAATTCGATTCGTTTGATCCGTTTAGTTATTCGATTCCGCTTTCGCTTTTGTTCTGCATTTTGTTATTCGATTTTTCGACTTGATTCGCTTTCGATTCTTATGATTTCCGATTTGTTTTCCGTTTTGCATTTGTTTAAGCCCACTTTCGCTTCGTTTGGCTTTGATTGTAACCCGTTCTTTTGTTTTTGTCCGTTCTGTTGATTTGCTTTCCGTTTCCGGTTTCTGTCTTTTCAGGTTGGGGTCTGGTTCCCGAATCGGGTCCCAACGTTTATGGTATCAGAGACAGGTTGGGCTCTGAAAACGAGGTCCAACATAGGTGGTATCAAGCAAGAGTGAAAGTGTCAAGTTTAAGAGGTTGGGTTCTAGAAACGGGATCTAGCAGCTACTAACCTACATCTATGTAATTAGTTAATTATGTAAACTTGCTAATGGTCTCATGAATAAATATCATAGATGGAACTCATAATATTTCTTTATTGATTAGATACAAAAATATCTTCTATATTATTGGCACCAGTAATAATCAGAAGAAACACCATTCAAATGAAAGTCAATCAAGCACATGCCTCAATTACTAAAGAATTGATGAAAAATCTAAGATTTATATGCATATAAACATGTCTCAGTTATAACTTATGTGCTTGTAGAATGATCTATATGCATATGAACATGCCTCAATTACTAAAGAATTGATGAAAAATCTAAGATTTATATGCATATGAACATGTCTCAGTTATAACTTATGTGCTTGTAGAATGATCTATGTTATGGACCTAATAACATGTTACATATACAAAAATACTAATCAGTTTGTGTTAATAAGTTAATTCCTCAAAGAGTATAGTAATGTGTAATTCCTTAAAGAGTATAGTACAAAACATGTCAATATGATAATGTGTATAAAAAATCCAAAAATAATAAAGATGTTGGTAGATATTTCCAAAAAAAATCAAAAGTAGTCAAATATGTATAAAATTGTATGACAAGGAAAGCATATGTAAAAAGAAATAGTTCAATTGTAGAGTGAAATAGTATAACGTAGTCATAAATAAATAGTACAATAGTAAGGCAAGATAGAAATGGCATGTTCCAAAGTCACCCGTAACATTGCGTTTCAATAGGTAATATAGGCCTTGTTTGCTGCATTTTCTTAGGTTATAACCATAACTGTCATATCTTTTACATTGTCACACTCAACCTTTCCTAGACAGTTTCTTTGCATTTCTCACTATTTTGTTGATCCTTTCCTTTTATTCTTGCTATTTTAGGTCTCTCTAACATAAATCTTTTAACCATGTGTGTATTTGTTCATAATCAATTCTTGGCCAGAAAATCGCACCCCTTATAGGCCTTATCTTTGTAGTTAATGCTCATACTCACTAAAGAACTTAACCTTCTCATAGTAATTATTTACAAATGTTTCCATCCTTTTCTTATAATGATGGATAACACTTATATGGCATATTGATAAGGGTAGCCATATGGATTCCATATCATGCAACTACATATTTTTTTCTCTACCAATCCTAACATAATATTGTCCATCCCCTTTTGAAACTTCATTGTATTGCTTCCCCCATCTCCATTCCAAATTATTATTCATTATATTGCATCTTTTTTCTTTTATAATTTCTTCTTAATTGTTTGTGTAATGTCTATCTTATATATATTGACATTCTTCATAACCATATTTCTCTTTATCATTATGATTTTTATTATTTGAAGCATGCTAATTATTAGTCAATGTTTAATAGGCAAGATCCACCCATTTAATGTTCTAGTCATATTTTGTCAACTACCAGGTATTTGGATTCAAATGATTGGTAATATATTGTCCACCTATCCTTTCCACTCTAATCCCATCTAATTATCTAAATGCGTTTAGCACTTATATTGTATGTTGCATTTATTGAAGGCTTCTCTACAACTTTGGTCAATCTTTGAAATAGTTAAAAGAAATTAAGCAAGTTTAGAAAATAAGGTTAAATTGAAATTAATAATATCAAGAATAAGCTATCTTTTGAATATCAGTTATTACTTGTAAGTCCTTCTCCATCCTCTGAATCTAAATCAAATGTAAGAAGATTTATAAACCAACTTTATGAGTCAAAGATTTTTACCTCCACAATAGCCCATGTTAAGGGATACATCTCTCTCTCCCCATCACTCCTAATTATACTTAGTAATTGGCCTTATACTTATGCCTTTAATAAGTAATCGTCTATGCTAAAAATTTGTCTTAATTGTCCACATCCCTTTTTCATAACTTTAAAGAAAATATATAACCTTTTGAAATATAACAAAGATAATGAAATATGAAATGAATTTTGTATTTTTGTATTTTATTACATAAAATGTGATTTTGTTTACATGTAGTAAAGAAATTTCCTGATTCCTTGACAATTGTAACTCCATTATGGATATATCATTGTTGACTTTCAATTCGTGTACATTCCCTTACAGTATGGAATATTCATTAATAAAGTCTCTTGCCCTCTTCTTTATCAATCTCCTCTTCGTTGCTTTACACATATTAAAGTTAATAAATATATTCAACTTCTCTCTACTTTCCTTAACTATTTTAGTTGTAAATATACTAGGCTTTTAAAGAAATTTATCCCTGAAATATCTCATCAAGAGTTTAATAAACATTAGTTTTGGTTTGTTAGTTGTGAAACAACTGCAGTCAAGTTTGTATGTCTTAACTTTGAAACATTTATGATTCTTGTCATATTCAACATATAACTCCCATTGGCATCCCTCAATACAACTAACCATAATCCTATTGGTTTCACTCTTTTTCCACCTACTATTGAATCTTATTTAAACTATATAAGTCATAACAACATCTTTAAGCTCTTATGCATTTTCAAATTCCATGTGCAATATCCACTATTGTGCTACACTAGTTGGTTTATGCCTAATATTTGTACTTGGTCTTTATAACAGTTTATTAGGCCACTCTCCACTTAGATTTTCATTACTATCAATCAAACTTCCATAATCAATGGAATCTTTTTCAAATAATTAATGGTCATCTAAAATATGTAGTTAGAGTTAACTTATACATGGTCAACATCTACCTTCGCATCTTCAAGAACTATATCTTTAATGTTCATATCGTTAAATCCTTCATTGTTTTAAACTAATTCCACCCTAATAATGTTTCCTTTTTCACCACGACTATCTCTATTATATTCGCCCCTTCCTAAAATATACTTTCAAAAATATCTCTCATTCTCCTCAATAAGCTCCATTCCTTAGTTATAGGCAATATGTTACGTCTAGGACATGTTGTTTCTAGCTTATATGTAATATACAAATCAACCACTTGTTGGATTTTCATTAAATTAATTAGCCTAATACAAATTCATTTGATTTAATAAGTCCTAAAAAGCTTACTAAATTTTAAACTTGGTACTTTACAGTATGCCTTGTTAACTTAAAGGTACCTTAAGTCATCTATCTTACAGATTGGTCTATAGCTCATATAATTAAGGCTGACTTTGTAAAAGATGCTTGTTTTCTGATCCATATAAGTCAAGTTAGGTTCTAACTTGAACCTCTCATTAGAAAAAGTCCTTATACATCTATATTGAGCTATTGCAATCCTATATATAATCATTACACAACATTGCATTAACATTGATCAATAAAAAGAAAATATAACTTTTTATAGATATAATAAATTACATTGCATCTAGATGATTGTAATATAAAATCATATGTCAAGTTTTGATCTACAAATTAATATAAAATCTAATTTCATGTTTTGTTAGTATCTAGAGTAGAAAGAATGAAAGTTAATAAGCTTTTTTTTTCTACAATAATTAACAATTTTCTTGGTATAGATTTGTTAAGGAGTATAACAATTTGAGGAAAAAGCATTAAATTTCACCCTAATCAAGCATAAATAAACATATACAGAACTAGATGGTTGTAACAAATATGCAACCCTTTATAATTTTCTACAAGAAGTTTATTTTACCTTAACTTTCCATTTTTAAATTTAATACAATGTTAATGGAAAATTCTATCTTATTCAATAGTGTGATGTTATACGATTAATAAATATATTTAACTCAATATTCTTTCTTATTTTTGGTTCCATTATGCTTAATTGGGAAGTAATTAATTATAGAAGATAGTGTCGTAGGCTTAATAAGTACAACATACCTTACTCCTAATATGTGAAACTATAATCCTTTAAAAATAGTACGCAAGCAAAATTCTTCTATAAGTGAGGTAAACTTTGAGAGATAAAAAATCAATTCACAAAATTAATAATTATTTAGCAATATCTAAGGAGTATAATGTTGAATTTATGCAAAGATGTTCCCAAAAGACTGATAACAAATAATGTTAATATGTAATCATAAAATTAAAATTTTAACTATTAAAATTGAAAAAAATTTCAATAAATTACTTTTTGTTGATATTTAACTAAAATATAGCCTATAACAATACCATCAAGGTAAAAATAAGTTGAGTAGAGCTATTATTACCATTTTATGACATAGAAGATTAATGGAACATTTTGGTTGGTCAAACTTAATTCACTTAAATTGGCATGAAAAGACCTAGCTAGGTAAATTGTAAAATTAGTAAATTTTGAATCCAACAAATATATTCATATTTTAATCAAAATGAAATATATATAGGAACGTGTAGGGTCAATAGAGGGAGGCCTTAAAAAAACCTTTATACCTTCTTAGAAGATTAATGAAATTTTATATGGACAAACAGAGGGAGTTGTATATGATTTTTATAGAATTATAAAAGGCTTATAATAGGGCACCTAAGGAAGTTATGTAGAGGTGTTTAAAAGCTAAGGGAGTTCCATGACCCATGTACGGGTTATTAGAGATATGTACCAAGGTGTTAAGACTAAAGCAAAGATGAAAAAAGGATGTACAGAAATTTTTTTGTCAATATCAGGCTACATTAAGGATCCTTGTTGAGCCCTTTCTTGTTTGCAAAAGTTATGGATGAACTTACCAATAATATCTAAGGGGATATGCCTTGGGGTATATTATTTTATTGATGACACTATTTTAGTTGATGAAACAAAAGATGGTGTTAATGTTAAGATAGAACTTTAGAGGGATACATTAGAGTCGAAGGACTTTAAATTAAGTAAGAATAAGAATGAGTACTTAGAGTGCAACTTTTTGGGTTACAAGGTTGCATGCAATGCAGAGATAAAGATTGGTTTAGAATTTA
The DNA here is from genome assembly GCA_025504915.1 of Erythroxylum reticulatum. Classification (NCBI taxonomy): domain Eukaryota; kingdom Viridiplantae; phylum Streptophyta; class Magnoliopsida; order Malpighiales; family Erythroxylaceae; genus Erythroxylum; species Erythroxylum reticulatum. The sequence continues at coordinate 11,308,780 of JANSVA010000004.1, forward strand.
TTCAACAAAAAATATTATTTTAAGTACCTTTGATCCATCATAGAAAGTACTGGCCAAATATATGACGATATAGTTCACCAATAAAATTTGGATGGCTTAAATGGAGAGATGCATCAAGAGTTTTATGTGATAAGAAGATACCAGTTAAGTTAAAAGGTAAATTATACCATCTAGCAATTAGGTTGACCATACTCTATAGGGTAAAATATTAGCCTATCAAACAAATGCATAGTTATAAGTTAATGGTGATGGAGATGAGGATGCTCCATTGAAAGTGCAACCTCATAAAAAGAGATAAAGTTAGGAATGTAGGGGTAAGAGACAAGTTAGGGGTGACTAATATTAATTTTAAATTAAAGAAGACAAGGTTTAGGTTGTTCAAACATATTAGGAGGAGATATCCTAATGCCATAGTGAGAAAATGCAAGAAGATTATACTTAGAGATTATAAGAGAAGAAAAGGAAGACCTGAGAAGAATTGGGGGGAGGTGACTAAGCATGATATAGTCCTACTAGGACATACAAAAGACTTGGGCCTCAATAGAAAACTTTAGTAAACTAGGATACATGTAGAAGATCTTACTTAGAGAGGTCCTTTTATTTTCATATGCCTTTTGAACCTTTTTTTATTTTTGTGTTTAGTGTTTAACCTAAATGTAGTATTTTCCCCTCTAGTTATTTTATTTATTTATTCCATTTTTTCTTTTTCTCTTTCAATTACTTGCTTATTTTATTTACTTGTTTGCTTTCTTTCTCGTCTGCTTATTTATTTATTTATTTTTATCTTTATTTTGATTTTGATTTATATAGTTATTTATTTCGTATATGGCTATTGTTTTTTTCAAATCATTTTCAAAAACTTTTTTTCCCTTTAGGTTTATCTGAAATAATTTATTTACTTGTTAGGGGTGAAGCTGCATACTTGAGGACGCCCCTAGACCCTGCATCTTAAAGAAATTTTTACTGGGATTTTCTTGTTGTTATTCTTAATGAGTAGGGTTGAATCTATATAGAATGGTATAGCTTATCTCCATTGCCAAGTTAACAAAACAAAATTAAAGCATAAATTGAAATTGATTAAAAGCAAAAAAAAAAAGAAAACGAATCAAGAATGTAATTTAACGAAATCAAATGACAATAAACATCTAGTCTAAGGTGTAATTTCAGTTTTTGATTTTTTGAATTGATCATTAATGAAAAGATAAATCCTTATATTCCTTAATAAACCAATTATGGTTGTTAACAAGGTCAAAACCCTTTGATTAATTCTCTTATCAATAGATAACCCTAAACAAGCTCTTAGAATTTAATCTTTTACTAGTATTAAAAACTAGAGAGACCACTAATTCTGACCAATAAACACACAAGCTCAGTTTATTTAAACTAGATTATATACCCATATAATATGAGTAAATATCCTATATTGAATACTGTTATTTCACTAATAATCATTAGAACAATTAAAAATTTATGAATTTAATCATTCAAATTAGCAATATATTATTTTGATAATTGAATAATAGGCCTTTTTGTATCAATCAAATAAAATAATAAATTTAATAATCTTAAAAGATATATAAATACTAAACAAAATAGTAAAGAAGAAAAAATATATCTCAGAATTCTTGACGTATCAAACATTAATTAATCTTTGGCTAAAAGAAAGAGTATTTAGTTGTACATGGTTCTCAAAGACAATATAGGAGAAAAATAAATAACTATCCCAAAAATATAGAAAAATTGAAAATGAACTAAGATGAGGGGGAGATGGGTCGGTTGCCTCCTGCACCTCTTTCTTATAAATGAATCCCAAAACTATATCTAATATTCTTTTAAAAAAGGGATAAAAGATAGAATCAAGACTAAATCTAAAGGATCTCACTTCCATTGGGATTATCATACCAAAATAAGTCACACCTAATCAAAACTCCTATATAAAGAAAAACAGAGGCAGTAATAACTAGGGCTTCTTGACTTTAGAAGAAGCTCATCCATTTAATCATGTTCATTTTTTGGAGTAGTTATATCGCCTAAGGCATGTGTTGTAACAGCCCAGACCACCCGCCTATAGATATTGTCTGCTTTGGGTTGCCCCTCGGGCCAAACCCCTCACGGTTTTGTTCTTCCCACCCTTGGGAAGACGCGTCCGAGGAGGAGAGGTATCCATACACTTATAAGACATACTTCGTTCTCCTCTCCAACTAATGTGGGATCTCACACTCTCCACCCCCTTAGGGCCCAACGTCTTACACTGGCACAACAGTTTGGAAACCAGCTCTGATACCATTTGTAACAGCCCAGACTACCCGCCCGTAGATATTGGGCCAAACTCCTCACGATTTTGCTCTTCCCACCCTTAGAAAGATGCATCTGAGGGGGAGAGGTATCCATACCTTTATAAGGCATACTTTGTTCTCCTCTCTAACCAATGTGGGATCTCATATGTTCATGCTTTAGTTAAGAAGGGTCAAGTTCAATGATGTGAAAATAAGACGTGGGCAAGTCATATTTAAGTGTGAGTTTTGGATGCTTCACCCCTTTTTTTAAATATTGCTTCTATAAAGTGTACTCATGCTCTATTAAGAATGCCCTTTATCCCTAAAACAAAATAGAGTAATGTAAGTTATAAAAATACAAAGAAAATCATAATCTAAATAAAAGAAATTTTCTAAAAGGAAAAATATTGGGTTGCCTCCGAATTAACACCTTTCTTTAACGTTTTTGGATAGAAATTATAGTTCATTGCATCTCATTATTTGGGCATTCTAAGATAATTCCTTTAGCAATATACATCTAAAAACTTAATAAAAAGGTTTGAGATAATGACCATTCACCTTAAAAGACTTATCGATGCTTGGACTCTAACTATATCATGAGGAAACATGTTAGTAACAATAAAAGGTCCCACCCATCTAGAGCGTAATTTACCATGAAATATTTTCAAATGAGAGGGATTAAGTCAATTTTTTTGACTAATTGAAAAGTGTTGCCTAGAAATTCTTTGATCATTAAAAGATCTTATCTTTTTTTTAGTGAATTTGAGAACTCTCATAAGTACTGTTACGAGTTTCCTCCAACTCCTGCAATTGTAATTTTTGTTGCTCACTAACCTTATCTAGTCTCATATTGTATTGCTTGGCGATCTAATATATCCTTTGTTCCAATTATATTGGAAGATGACATAATTTACCAAAAACTAAATGATAAGGAGACATACTGATATGAGTCCTATAAGTTGTGTGGTAGGCACATAATACATCATCAAGATGCTTGCTCAAAGTCTTCCTAATCAATTAATAGTCTTTGTAAGAATGGATTTAATCTCCTATTAGACACCTTAACTTGTCCACTTGTTTGTGGATGATATATAGTACAAATATAGTAAGTGATATTGTATCCCTTTAGTAAAGCCTCTACCACTTGTTGCAGAAATGCTTCTATCATCACAAATTATAACTTTTAGTGTTCCAAATGTCATGAAAATGTTAGTCTTAAGTAAATCTACAACCATTGTAGAATCATTAGTGCAAGTAACTTTTACTTTCACCCATTTTAAAATATGATCCATTGCAAGAAGTATATAAATATTGCCATAAGAAGGAGGAAATGGACCATAAAATCAACACCCCATATATCAAATTTTCAAAAATAAGAATGGAGTTAAGTGGTATTTGATCTCTAAGTCCTAAGTTCCAATTTTTTTGGCATTGTTCACTAGTTTTACAAAATATGTATGAATAATGAAACAAAGTAGGCCAAAATAATCCATACTCTAATACCTTATAAGTTATTCTTTTAAGAACAAAGTATCCCCCATATATATATGAACGATAAAATTTTAAAATTAAGGGGATTTCATGTTAAGAGACACTTTAAATGATTTGGTCAAAACAAAATTTTCACAAGGATCATCCTAAACATAGTATTTAGCATCACTCTTTATTTTATATATTTTACCTCTAGATAGATCACATAGTGGTGTTTTAGTAACCACATATTTGACTATATCAACATATTAGATATAATTTATTGAACAAAAAAGAGATGCTTAGTTAGAAAATTGTCATTCAATGGTGATGTGCTTTACTTGTGGCCAATTTGTTAAGAAGGTCAACTACAAATTTTTTTGCACCTTTCTGCATATTTTCAAATCAATTTTTTTAAAAAAGTGTCTATTGAATGAGTGTTAGCTTTGGCTTTTTATTAGAGAGTAGCTACTTGAGAGCTGCATGGTTAAAATAAACAATTACTTTAGTGGAAAGCAAATATGGAAAAAACTTTTCTAAAGAAAAAATAATAGCTAGAAGTACTTTTCCTATGGTAATGTAGTTACTTTGTGTACTATCAAGTGTTATTAAAGCATAATTGATAATATGAGAAGCAATTTTAACTTTTTATCGAATAATAGCATCAATGACAAAGTTACTTGCATCACTTATAATTGTAAAAGGAAGATTCCAAATTATTGGTTGAATTATATGTGCGAAAGTTGGTGAGTCCTTCGTCTTGTCAAATGCTACTTTATATCCATTGTCAAACTCAAATGCCAATTCATTTGTAATAATCTACATAGGAGTTAAGTAATCTTGGAAAATTATTTGATAAAGTGTCGATATAATCTTGCATGGCTAAGAAAAGAACGAACTTCTCATACACTTATAAGGTAAGGTAAGGATTTAAACACATATATCTTTTCTTTATCTACTCCTATTCCCCTTGAGGACACAATTTGGCCTAATTATTGCATTAATAAATTATAAAGTGACATTTTTCATAATCAAGAACAAAGCTTTTCTCTATACATCTTTCAAGCACCTTATTTAGAATAGCCCTATATTATAAACAGAAATATCATAGACAATGTAAACATGTATATATACTTCAATAAATTGCTTAATATAATCCAAAAAGATACTTACCACATTTCTTTAGAGGGTGCATTGTAAAGTCCAAATAGCATTCGCTAATAGGTAAAAGTACCAAATAGGCATGTGAAGATGGTTTTCTCTTATTCTTTAGACATGATTGGGTTTTGATAAAAACCTGAATAACCATCAAGAAAATAGAAAAGACAATGATTAGCCAAATATTCCAACATTTGATCTATAAACAAAATTGGAAAAAAATCTTTTCAAGCTATCGCATTTAATTTCTTATAATCTATACAAACCCGCCATTAATTTTGAGCACGAGTGGGAGCTAAGTTACCATTAAGATCCTTGATCAAAGTTATACTTATTTTGTTTAGAACAATGAGAATATAACTTACGTATTTGTTATCAAGGATTAGATAGATCATACATGCATCAAGAAGTTTAAAAATCTCCTTTTCCACCAATTATCACCAAAAGGTTTTCACTTTCTCTTAAAAACATCTACTTTAAGTGACTATATAAGGGTTACAATTCTAATTTTGGTGCCTATAAGATAGAAGGAAATATTTTTTATGAGATTATGGTAATTAAATATTTTCAACATCATACATTATGTTTTCAAATGATTCTAGCCCAAAGACTGCATCTTTGAATACAATTTTTTATTGTAAGGTTATTTCCAAGTGTGACCTTTAGAGTGTCCTTATCATCTAACACAAAAAATTCCTACACTAAAGGATCAATAACGTCTACATCAGAGATAGGTCACACATCACTAAGGTATCTCGTGGCATCATAAATATTAAATTTAATGATTTCTCCATCAACTTCTATGGTGAGTGCACTAGTACGCACATCAATCTTTGTTTTAGTTATCTTGAGAAATGGTCTATCTAGCAAAACAAATGTAAGTTAATTGTCTTTTTGCTTACCAAGCACATAACAATTAATACGGAAAACCAACTCATTAACCTGTATTGAAACATACATTAAGACTCCTATAAGGTACACAATAGATCTATCCACAATTTAGATTATTACACCCGTCTCTTTTAATATAACGACATTTAAAGATCGACAAATAGGTGAAGGCATGACATTAATTGAAGCACCCAAAGCACACATAACTTTTTTAGTTCCAATATTGCCAATCATGCATATGATAGTGAATATACTTGGTTTTGCAGTTAAAGGGTTTTTCCTTTGGAAAATAGTTAACACATTCTTCCCCATACTTACATTTTCTTTATCTTTCAGTTTACCTTTATCAATTCATAATTCTTTATGAAAATTTGCAAAGTAGGGTACTTATGTTGGCTCCCAAATTTTTTTCTTGATGAATAAGCATGATTTAAATAATTTTTGAGGTTTTGATAGATTAATTTTTTTGAGTTAATTATTATGTCAAAGTTAGCAGGTTTATTGAATGGGTAAGTGGAATTAAAGTGTCAAGGTTATAAGAATGTTCAAGGGTAATTTTGGTAAGGCACTTAAGGTTAAAAGAACATAAACCTATAAGGAAGGGTAAAATGGACATTTTGGACTCATTAAGAGTAGAAATGGAAGAAGAAATGTTGTCTTGTTCTTTTAAGAAGAAGAAAAATGTGAATTGGGAGAGAAGAAGAGAAAGAAGAAAGAAAGAGAAGAGAATTTCGGTGGTTGAGAGAAAAGAAGAGAAAACAAGCTAGGGTTTTAATTTTCTTCATGTTCAAGAGAGATTTTGAGGTTGTTCAAGAAGGGAAAAAGGTAGAGGAAGAGAAGAGCTTCCATCTGAGCCAAAGATCTCTTCATTTGGTGAAGAATCAAGGAAATCAAGAAAGATAAGAGAAACAATAGTAGAGACATGTTGAGTAAGTCTATAAGCAAGAAAATAAAGGTAAGTACATGTTTATAATAGAGTAAATAAGCCACTAAATGTTTTCTTTGAATTAAGGAAGTTTAATGATTTCAATTGCATCATAAATGTTGTATTTATTGCTTCTTGAATGAATTGAAAAATTGCTATATGTTTGATATATGAATTGTGTTGATTTGTGAAAAGACTTTGAAAATGAATTTTTATGAAAAGATACATGTTTATGGAATCATGTTTTCGAAAATAATTTTTGAAATACCTCATGTTCATGAAAAACAGTTTCCAAGAACGTATCATTTGCGCAAACGGTTTTCAATTCATGAATTACATGTTATATGGGTTTGGTGTAATCCATTCAAGAATGTCACGTGCACGTTGATTAAGTTAAAGGCTTCTCCCACCTACCCACTAGTGGCATGGAGCTCTTTCATGGACTCCCTCAAGTTTACGACTACACAGGACCATTATGTGGAAATGTGCAGTTCGTCATGTTCATGGATTTTGCCAATCCATTCTAATGTGCTTATGTGCTTATGATATGTGAACAAGTTTGATGCGTTCATGTTTTATAGTTTGAGGATTTTATTATATGATAAGAATTTGAGAAATATGTGTTTTTCTACGACAAGTAAATGTTTCCAAAGGTTTTGCTTATTTTTCCATAATAAACTGTTACCCACAAGCTTTCAAGCTCCCCCCCCCTTTATCCCATCTTCAGGTAAAAGCTAATAGATCAAGTG
>JANSVA010000004.1:11316348-11331884 GCA_025504915.1 Erythroxylum reticulatum
CGTGAAGAAGCAATCAACTTGAGTTGATGATTTTGGAACATAAATCGTTGATATATATATATATATATATATGGATGATGTGAGTTGAAATTAGATATACGTGAAGAAGCAATTAACTTGAGTTGATGATTTTGGAACATAAATCATTGATATATATATATATATATATGTATGTATGTATGTATGTATGTATTTATATATGTATGTATGTATGTATGTATGCATGCATAAACGAGATACTAAGGAAAGGAAGATAGGAATTATAACTGATTAGATGTAGTTGAAGGTGATGAGATAAATGAGTTGAGATTTGAGAGTTTAATGAAATCATTTTGGTAGCTGAATGGCTATGCTGAGAACATTCCAACTTTGTATAGTGCAAAATTTCAAGTCTTCCATAAGGGAAAAAATTCGTATTCTGACTTTAAGGAAAATTCTGGAGTGATCTAGGATGAATTTGACAAGTTGTCTTCATGGACGTTGTAGCTTGTCTTTCTAGCTTTCCAATGCTATAAAGTATGAAGTTTTTGGATATCGGAGTCAAAAGTTACGGTCCTTATAAGTGGAGATGCTCAGGAGTATAAGAGGTATCATCTGGTGATGACGTGTCGTCTGGTGAGGATGCATCGTCTGGTGAGGACATATCATCTGGTTAAGACACTTCGTCTAGTAAAGACGTATCGTCCAGTGATGATGTATCGTTTGGTGAGGACGCATCGTCTGGTGAGGATGTATCATCTGGTGATGTCATATCATATGGTGATGATGTCATCTCATCTGGCATACTGTTTATCTGATCCTTTCATCTAGTCCCATTTTCGACCATGCAGATGATAGAATTTGTCTTCAAGGTCTTCTTTAAGTTGTAGATCTTGAAGTCCTCTTTCAAACCAACCAAAGAACACCTTAATCTGATATCTTTAGGGAAAGCTATGACAAATTTCCCAATTCGTCTGACTCTTTGTCTAGTTTCGTCTGACCCTTTCGTCTGGTCCAATTCTGACCCTTTAGTCGACAAAATCTCACTTCAAAGTCTTCATAAAATATGTATATATTGAAGTCATTTTTTGAACCCTTCAAGAATGACCTTGATCTGATATCCCTAGAGCAAGTTATGCCTTTTGTCCCAAACAGGTTCAATATGATGGAGGACGGAACCTTTTTTGATTCCTTCAGCCCAATCTTTGTTATCCGATCTCTAAACGAAGTGATCCTGAAGACAATAGATTCCTCACACATTGTACTATCTCTCCACAAAAATTGGTAGCATTTCGAATTGATTGGAAAAAATTTTTGATTAAAGGAAAGTGAAGGAATATGTTGGAATAGTATGAACTGGTATTATTTTACTGAACATGTTTCGACATTTTGAATATATCTGGATCTGTACGGTTCCAACTGAGATGATTTTCAATGTGGAGTAAACTAGATATGTAGTTTTACAAATTATATTAAAATATCAAATTCTGATTCAGCCTCTAAGTTGTTCAATATTTGGATGGAAGTTGAGTATAGAATATTTGCTTCAGTATAAGAATGATTCGGAAAATAGAGCCCGACACTTACGGTATCGGAGAATGAATGTAACATCTCAGATCACCTGCTCACAGATATTGTTTGCTTTGGGCCTTGGCCTAGCTAAGCCCTCACAGTTTTTCTTTTCACGAGGCCTTCCTAGGAGGTCACCCATCCTAGTACTACTCTCACCTATGCACATTTAACCTCGGAGTTCTGAGGGATCCGGTGCATTAGGCCATGGAAAACGCGTCTGTAAGGGAGAGGTATCCATACCCTTATAAGGCGTACTTCGTTACCCTCTCTAATTGATGTAGGATCTCACACTCTCCACCCCCATAGGGCCCAGCCCTCTTTCGGGGTCCAGCCTAGCTGGTACAATGGTTCGAGTACTGGCTCTGATACCACTTGTAACATCCTAGATCATTTGCTCACAAATATTGTCCGCTTTGGGCCTTAGCCTCGCCAAGCCCTCACGATTTTTCTTTTCACGAGGCCTTCCTAGGGGCTCACCCATCTTAGTACTACTCTCACCCATGCACATTTAATCTCAGAGTTCTGATGGGATCCGGTGCATTAGGCCATGAAAAATGCGTCTGTAAGGGAGAGGTATCCGTACCCTTATAAGGCATACTTCATTCCCCTCTCTAACCGACGTAGGATCTCACACTTTACACCTGCCTAGGGCCCAGCCCTCTTTCTAGCTGGTACAACTGTTCGAGTATCGGCTCTGATACCACTTGTAACATCTTAGATCCATTTGCTCACAGATATTGTCTACTTTGGGCCTTGGCCTGGCCAAGCCCTCACGGTTTTGTTTTTCACGAGGCTTTCCCAGGGGGTCACCCATCCTAGTACTACTCTCACCTATGCACATTTAACCTCGGAGTTCTAATAGGATCTGGTGCATTAGGCCATGAAAAATACATCTGTAAGGGAGAGGTATCTATAACCTTATAAGGCGTACTTCGTTCCCTTCCCCAATTAATGTAGGATCTCACACTCTCCACCCCTTTAGGGCCTAACCCTCTTTCGGGGTCCAGCCTAACTGCTACAACGATTCGAGTACCGGCTCTGATACCACTTGTAACATCCCAGATCATTTGCTCATAGATATTGTCCGCTTTGGGCCTTGTCCTAGCCAAGCCCTCACAGTTTTGCTTTTCACGAGGCCTTCCCAGGGGGTCACCCATCCTAGTACTACTCTCACCCATGCATATTTAACCTCGGAGTTCTAATAAGATCCGGTGCATTAGGCCATGAAAAATGCATCTGTAAGGGAGAGGTATCCGTACCCTTATAAGGCGTACTTCGTTCCCCTCTCTAACCGATGTAGGATCTCACACTTTCCACCCGCTTAGGGCCCAGCCCTCTTTCGGGGTCTAGCCTAGCTGATACAACGGTTTGAGTACCGGCTCTGATACCACTTGTAACATCTCATATCATTTGCTCACAAATATTGTCTATTTTGGGCCTTGGCCTAGCTAAGCCCTCACGGTTTTGCTTTTCACGAGGCCTTCCTAGGGGGTCACCTATCCTAGTATTACTCTCACCCATGCACATTTAACCTTGGAGTTCTGATAGGATCCGGTGCATTAGGCCATGAAAAATGCATCTGTAAGGGAGAGCTATTCGTACCTTTATAAGGCGTACTTCATTCCCCTCTCCAATCGATGTGGGATCTCACACTCTCCAACCACCCGAGAGCCAGTTCTTGAGCTGGTTGGACCGGTAAGAGCCTAGGCCTCCCTTACAGATGCATTTTTTATGGCCTAATGCATCAGATCCCATCAGAATTTCGAGGTTAAATGTGCTTGGATGAGAGTAGTACTAGGATGGGTGACCTCCTAGGAAGGCCTCAGGAAAAGCAAAACCGTGAGGGTTTGGCTAAGCCAAGGCCCAAAGCGAGCAATATCTGTGAGCAGGTGATCTGGGTTGTTACAGGTACTATCAGAGTCGGTACTCGAATTGTTGTGCCAGCTAGGCTGGACCCCAAAAGAGGGCTGGGCCCTAAGGGGGTGGAGAATGTGAGATTCCACATCGGTTGGAGAGGGGAACGAAGTACTCCTTATAAGGGTACAGATACCTCTCCTTTACAGACGCGTTTTTCATGACCTAATACACTAGATCCCATAAAAACTCCGAGGTTAAATGTGCTTGTGTGAGAGTAGTACTAGGATGGATGACCTTTAGAGAAGACCTCGGGAAAAGCAAAACCATGCAGTTGTGGTATCAGAACAGGAGTGGGCTTCGAAAGCAGGGTCCAACAACTTATTTTATTGCATCAAGTAAGAGAATGTTTACTTTTACCTTATAAAAGGATTTAAGAATTTTCTTCTCCTTCTTCTCTTTCTTAAATTTGGCCAATCTTTTAGGGAAGGGAGGTTTTGGTCACCAATATTCTCGATTGTTCATCAATGATCACCTTGGACTAATCAAATTGTTATTGGGGAGCTGTCACTTCTTTTCCTATCTCCTCTTTTAAGGAATGATCGTAGGTTATTTCTGGACCTCTTCTAGTTTCCTTCAACTCTTTCCTACCCTGTAGGGTGATTGCACTTGCGTTTTGTTTCGAATTGACAATAAGTTACGAAGGTAACTTACTATGAGTCACACTAATTGGTGATGCTAGCTGATTAATTTGGTTTTCCAAATTTTAGATGCTTGATATGATCTCCTATTGAAATTGTTGTGAGTCAATAACAAGTGATTTGACCATATATTCAACATACATGCCTAACTTTGAGGTAGGCTATTATGGTAGACCCACTAGTCAGTTTTGAAAATTTTAAAAATTCGGTGGCCTGGCTTCATAACTGTAAGTTAAGATGATCCCTCCATTATGATTTATAATTGTTGAAGGATCAAATTTCTTTTATAATGAACTTAAAAATCCTCCAACCACATTGGCATACTCTTGCGTATCATCTTGAAATGTTGGCATATGTTAGTTGGGTTGTTAGGAGTGATATAAATCCCATAAGTGTTGACTTGTTTCTTTCACCTAGCAATCTATTGAACAAGAAAAGTTAAATTAGAAATTTATTATTCAAGATTAGACACATTTATCTTATTTATTCTTCTTAAAGATGAGTCTAGTTTAAAGTTAAGTTGTTAAGAATTGGCAATCATGGTGGAGATTAATTCTCTAATGACTCAAGGAGTTTTATTCATTATGGCACCACCATTAGTTACATCCATCATCCTTCTTTCCATTGGTAACAATCTTTCATAGAAGTATTGAATGAAAAGTTATTTAGAAATCCCATGTTTAGGGCAACTTGCATATAGTTGCTTGAATCTTTCTTAATATTCATGAGAAGAATTTGTCAAGGAAATTTTTCACCATATCTGTCCATGTGGAAATTGACTAAGGAGGTAAATAAAATAACCAATCATTAGCTCTATCACCTAATGAGGATGGCAAAGTACATATCTTAATTTGCCCTTTAGATACGCCTTGCAATTTTTAGACTTCAACATACCATATCAAATTCCTTTAGGTACTTGTGAGGATCTTAATTCTCAATGCCACAAAAGATAAGTAATAAATGAAAATGATCAAACTTAAGCTCAAAATCTACATTCAGATTTTGATATTTGATACAAACAGGTCATTTAGTCAAATTTGGTGCTACCAATTCTCTTAAGGTTTTCTGTTGATTACCATAGTTGCCTCAACTTTAGAATCACTAAAGGATCATATCAAATCACGATAATTCTAATATAGGAGATGAAGATGAAGATGAAGATGCTTGTTTGTCACGTAATTTGTTTTCCTTCATTAATCTCCTAATTGTTTTCTCGATCTTAAGATTACATTAAAGTTCACCTATATAAGGATTTTGAGGTACAAAAGAAATGAATTCACTTTGACACTAATCTCTAGCAATGATATGCAAAATTGGTGGGTGTCAAATCCAGAAATATTATCCTAATCTAATCACAAATGAATTGTGTATAGTGATGAGTGAAGTCAAATCCATATAGACTAGTAAAGCATATGTCCTTTACCAAACTAACAAAATAAAATAAAGGAGGAGAGATTTTAAAACAAAAATTGAAATAGATTAGAACCAAAAACAAAAAGAATACATTAACAATGCAATTTAATAAAATCAAATGACAACAAACATTTAGTCTAAGGTATAATTTCATTTTTTTTAATTCTTTCAGTAGAACATTGATGCAAGGATAAACCCTTCTTGTCCTTAATAAACTAGTTATAATTATTATTAAGCTCTGATAACTTATCTCTCCGTATTTTCTTGTTAACTAAAAAAGTTTTTTGATTAATTATCTTATCAACAATAACCATTAAAGAGCTATAATCTATTGACAACATTAAAAACTATCAATGCTACCAATTCTAGCCAACAAATACCAAATTGCAATTTATTTAGACTAGAATATATATCCATATAACATGAGTATAATATCTTATATTGAATCCTGTTATTTCACCACTATTGATTAGAATAATCAAATATTTACATATTTAAATTATTTTGATGATTGAACAATATACCTTTTATACCAATCAAATAAAATAATTTTTAATAATCTTCGAAGATATATAAATACTAAACAACAAAAGACTTAAGAAGAACAATTAGATCTCATAATTCTTAAAAAATAAAACTTCAATTAACCATTGGCTAGAAAGAGAGAAATTAGTGTCAAATGGTTCCCAAATACAACATATGAAAAAATAAAGGACTATCCCGAGAATATAGAAAAACTAAAAATGAACTAAGAAGAAAGGGAGATAGGACAGTTGCCTCATGCATCTCTTTCTTATAAATAAACCCTAAACATTGTCTAGTCTTCTTAAAAATAAAGGATAAAATATAAAATTAAGACTCATATAAAGGATCCCATTTCCATTGGGATTATCCTACCAAAACAAGTCCTACCTAATTAAAACTCGTTAATAGAGAAAAGCGGGGGAAGAAACTAGGGCATGTTAACTTTAGATTGGTCTCATCTATTTAATCATTTTTTTTTTGGTGGAGCAGCCATATCGGCTAAGGTGTGGGCATACCTTATGCTTAGACATCTTTTAGAACTTTTATTGTTCATGCTTTCTATCTTTTCCAAAATTTGCATCTTCGTTCTTCTTTGGTAAATTGCCACTTTTAATCATATTTTGATCCAAATTGCTAATCTACTCCATAAAATAAAAATATATAATTATAATTCATTGTTACAAGTACTTTATCAATCAAAACATAGAAAATTAATAAGAAATATATGTATTTTATGTATACTAATTAATGAAAATTAATGTATACAAACACTTAGCTAATCAAATATAGAAGAAAAACAATCTACAACTCTAAAAAAATAGCTTAAATGAAAGGTTTCTATTAAAAAATTTATGGTGACAAAGTAAAGTATTTTTAAAGTATATTGACAAAACATGCAAAATAAAGCTAAAGTTGGACAAAAAGAAGCAATTTCTACAAAAGGACCTCAAATGAATAAGGAAAAGAGATCATAACAAACAAGGCATTGATCACATAATCAAGGAAAGATTCTTACTTAACAATTTTTTTACCCTTTTCTCCCAAACTACTGATGCTTAATGTTCCTCCTAATGTATATGTAAGTCAACAATAAGGGTTGGTCCCTAAATATAAAATGGATATGTGGCAGGCTGAATGAACATGGCAAAGATGAAGAAAACGAGAGGGATCGACATTAATGGCGATAAAGACAGAAGGTTGATAAACAACTAAAATAACAAGAGAGGGGAAGAGATGTTAGCAATTATGAAATTTTGATTTGGGAATTTGGGATTTAGACCTTAATTCTTAGTTATGCTTATATAGTAAGACCCACTAGTGCCATTTGAGTTCTATATTGGCAATGATAGGACTTGCTAAAAGCAAAAATTAAGAATAAAAGTTAGGTTAATAGATAATTAATAGAAACTTGATTATATTAAATGTTTCATTATTAAATTTAATAGGTTTTTAAAACGTTATGATTTTTTGTTAAACACTCCTAAATATTAAGATCCGACTTAAATTTTGTTAATAACCTCATGGTAAAAAATAAGCTTATTGTCTTAATAAACTTTAAAGACTTGTTGAATATGAATCTCTACAGTCAATATAAACTTAATTCAAGCTCGAACTGATACAAAAATGAATTTAAGTTAAAACTTTAATTTAAAATTTATTTTAATTTGAACTCAAGGCTGTGTTTTTAGACTTGTTAAAGAATTCAATTATAACTTGAGCTATAAGTATTTAATAGAAGTGTTGTTAAATTACTTGATGTTATATAATATGAAATATTTCATAAAACATCTTTTATAGTATTTTTTAATCATAATTCAACTTTAAATATATATTCTATACTATTGAAAATTAATATATAATATATGTGTAATGAAAATTTGATTTCAAACTAACTAAATAAAGTTAACTAAAACTTTTAATATTTAGCTAATTATACATAAAAATAAAATTATCAAACGTATATTTAATGAGATGTGTAAGTATCATAAAAATATAAATAAATTTAAATATAAACTCCAAAATCCAAGCATATAAAATGAAAATTACTATTAGTTGGTATAACTAATTAAAATTCACGTATTTTATTTACATATAATGATAATAAATGTAATAAAATTAACATATTAAAATCATATAATTCAATTAATAATAAATAGTCCTATTCAAAGAAAATTTTAGTTAATTTTTTTCTAAATTTATAAGAATATTGTAAAAGCATAATTTCGAAACAATTTTAAATTATAATAACATCTATATTATTTTTAAAAAATTTTCTTGTAAACATTTGAGGTAGCGAAGCCTTCCCAATTTGGCCATGTCTTCCACCTATTATGTTTATTTCAAAATGGTAGCATCCAACAAAAAAATTTCAATTGTCTTGACATATTATTTTTATTAATTCAAGTATTAGGTGATTTGATTGAATAATACAAAAAAGTGGCATAAATACCTTATTTAATAACTCAATTAATTGTGACTTGAATTAACTTATATATGGTTAAAATATCATCTTATGATGTTAACATTGGCATAGAGACATATTCTAATCAATTTAACATAAATTTTATCATACCATTGCCTTGAAATTTCTTGTCCATATCTTAATGAATACTATTATATGAATGCATAAAAATTCAACAATGATTTAGACTCCAAGAACAAGTTCTTAATAATATTTCCTTTTAAGCCACTACAACTCGTGATATAACTAATGCTAATTTATGGCAAGTTCATTCCATTGTACCTTTACAATTGGGCATGATTTATACCTAGGTTCATCCTTGTTCGACCTAAAATCAATAGATTTAGCATGTTTTGACTGTGTATTAGGCTAGACTTAGCCTTTCTTTTCTAATTTTCGAGCTCCAAGCCAACTTTGAGTTTAGGCTTTTCATTTTAACCTGACTTAAAGCTTGAATGTATCATTTCCAAATGGCATCATTTGCTAACTAGAAAAACAACCTAGTTTCTCATTATAACAACTTATTAATAAGAAAAGGTGTTACTTATTAATAAGATGACCTCATTTATAAATGAAAGTGTAAACCTTTGTATTTGCCTATGTTTGCCTCCTTTGTGCTTCCTGCCCCCTTCTTCCTTTATTCACGTAGCTCAATCCACATTGCCTGTGCCACTTCATGCTTTTGTCAATGAATCACGTGCCTGTAGCCTCCTCTTCTCTTGTCTCTAATTGCCTCCCTTCACCAGCCGCCACTTGACCAATAAGTTTCTTTTGTGTTCTCTACTCTTATCTCCCAACTCCCAAAAGATAAGTCATTATGAATTTATTTGACAAGCTTAATATGCATACTTTTATTGATGGGAATAATTATTGATTTAATGATTTATGTTGAAGGAGGCATGACTTGAAGTTGTGTTACTAGCTCGTTAGGTCTAAAGTAATTTCTTTTTAATTTTTCTTTAGGTTATAAAATGAGATTCCGAGATGGTTAGCTTGGACTATGGTTTTTATTCTATAGTTTTTTGTGCTGATCATTGTTTTGACTACTATTTATCACCATTTCCATAATTTAATATGTTTGTTTCTATCTTGACAATTCTTTATTAATTAATCATCATGATATACTCACTACCTAGTTCTAGAGCCTAATATAGTATACTTCTATAACTATATAAAAGGTAGACCATGTATCAAGCTTAACCTTAAGGCTATCCAAGGACTATAAACTATTTATTTGTGTTCTTATAACATAAGAAAAGGTAGTTACTTAGGTTTTGAAACAGTCTAATATGAGTGTAGATTAAGTGTTGAAGAAATTAGTTTGATGTTAACATCTATTGGTAGATAAACCAAAGCTTAGCTTAGCTCTAAGCCTAGGAAATATGTATACATAAGTTTCATAAGCAACCCCTATACATGGTGAGTATTTTTAAGCACTTTAAAAAAATATTATTTCTATGTCAATTTTAATTAATTGTAATTTGTATATCAGTTTTAGTTGCAAGGTTAGGTATTACATGTTTAAGTTCAACAACTAATTTACTTCTTAAATTATTTTCTAAGAAAATGAAATCTCCATATAAATACAAAGAAGCAATAACATAAAGATGTTTTATTTGTCTTAACCATATTATGTTTTATAAGTAGTATTTATAGTTCAAGGAAAGCTTAAGTTTCTGCAGTGATAAACCTCTTTTTAGTGCCAAATTGTAAGTATGTTTGGTCAATTATCTCTCTTAATAATACTTAGTGTCTAATTTTGATGTATAACTTACGTTATTTTTGTTCAAATGAGTGAGCATACTCCTTTAGAGGAGAGTTCTAATTCGATGTCGGATTATATACTAGCAAAGGGTTAAAATCTAGTACCTAACAGTAATATACCAAGTGAAGAAATGATTCAAGTTGAAGAAAAATAACTTATGTATTTTTGTTTAAATAAATGAGCATATTACTTTAGAGGAGAGTTCTAATTCGTTATCATATAGTATACTAGCAGAGAGTTCAAATCCAGTACGTAGCAGCAGTATACCAAGTGAAGAAATGATTTAGGTTAAAGAAACTTGTTTATTGAGAAGTGATGCTTAGAATCACTTCACCAAGACTAGATAAAGAGACGAAGCTAAAAAGGTTAAATACAAGTATTGTCACAAGATGTTGGGTAGGGATTTTAAAAGTGGAACCTCTCATTTGAAGAGACATATGGAGTCATGCAACATAAAGAAGACGTTATTAAGAAGTTAAACATTTTTTGACACTAACATTATAAGAGGGAAGAATGAAATGATTGCCATAGGTTATTCAGCAACAAATCAAATTTTTGCTAGCTACGATGATCATTGGTGATGAATAGTCACTCTTTATTATTGATAGCAAAAACTTCAAGATACTTGCTCAACTCACTCCAATTAAACTTTAAGATCCCAACTTAGAATACTGTGAAAAAAGATATTTTTCAAAATCTATGATGATCAAAAGAAAGAAAAATTAAATTCATTATCAAATATTCACAGATAAATAGCCATATTGACAACTAAGAAAAAGAGGGTTATCTGACACTGACAACATATTATATTGATAACGACTGGACTTTGTCCAGACAACAATTAAGGTAAATTATATTCTTTAATATTGTTATCCTTTATTTATTAATTATCTTATAATTGATATTTATTTATGTTTTTAAATGGTAAGTTTATTTGTATGCTAGCTCTTCCATACAAGTGAAAGGTTGATAACCATTATGCTAGAGTCCTTAACGGATTAGAACATCGACACCATGATCTCAACCATAACTCTAGACAACTGTAACATAAATGATGCGATGATAGAAAATTTCAAGAATAAGTTATAGGCTGGGAGCTTATTGATTGGCAGAAGATTATTCCATATGTATTATTTCAGGCATATAATAAATTTGATTGTAAAAGATGACTTAAAGGCAATAAAGGAATCAAGAGAGGCAATTTGTATTATAGTGTATTGGAGTGTGACACCCAAAAGAATGGAAAAATTTAAAGAAACTATATGACAACTACAACTTTTGTGCACAAAAAGTTAATTTTATATTGTCCGACTAAATGAAATTCAACATTTAAGATGTTAGAGTCGACAACCAAGTATATTAAGGTGATTAAAAGGTAGAAACAAGGAGATCCTCAATGTACTTATATGTTAACAGAAAAGCAATGAGAGTTAGCTAAAGCACTTTGTCCAAACTTGGAGATATTTTATAATGCTACTAAGTTGTCTCAAAAACCAAATATCCAACTTCAAACATTTTCTGTAGCCATATTTGTGAGGTCAATTAAACTTTATTTAGTAGGATTTTTATTCCAATGAGGTGATTTGGGTTATGATAAAGCATATGATGGGGAAACCCAAATCTTATTGGTCTATGATAGAACAAACTATAACAATCATTTTTATATTGGACTCAGAGGCTATATTTTTACTATCAAAAGTAGTATAGTGATCAAGCTCAAGCACATGTTCATATTATGAAACAATTATGATATGATTTGCTTAATGATTATCAAATAAGATTGGACAAAGATTAGGATTACAGTAGTTTTCTATTAGCTTTAGCTTCATCAATTATTGATATAGCTGATGTGAACCCTAAATTGGAGCAATTCATTAAGAAAAAAAGGGCTAAGACTTCTTACAGTAGGATAAAGTTAAACAACTATTTGGAGGCAGATGTTATAACCTTGGTTAAAAAGATGCAATTCAATATATTATCATGATGGAAGACACATGGAAGTGCTTCATAATCATGCAAGCAATTCGATGAGACATCTTAACAATTTCAGTATTTACAGTTGCTTCGGATACTACTTTTAGTATTAACGATCGAATAGTTAGTCATCGTCGTGCTCGACTTTATTCTAATACTATGAAAGCCCTTATATATGCCCCAAGTTGGTTAGGTGATCAAGATATTCAGGGTAAAATCTATTCCTTATAATATGTTAGTTTTACTTACCTTATTAATTTTAATACTCATATATTCTATTATCTTATATTGTCATTTTTTTAATATTGAAACAGGTACAAAGACCATTCTTCTAACAAATATTTGATGATAAATGTATGTTTAAGTGTTGAATATTCATTTAACACAATTGTTGCATGATCAAGTACAATTTACATAATAATGTTTCTATATATAGATGAAGTAATGCAAACTATCGACTATCATAATTATAACAATTAACTAGCCTCTTTCTTTTACCATTGGTTTATTTGCTTTAATCTTTACTCCTTGATTTTTTTTTCATGTGATTGTTTTGGGTTTTTAGAATTAAAGATATAACTTTTTACTTGTGTGGTTTTATGTATGTTAACAAAGAAAACTGTATACTATTGATTCTTCATGTTAGCTCAAATTCATTCTCTCCTGTTTTAATTGCTCTTTCTTTAAATCTTATTTTTCATTTCGATAATAGCATTGTGATACTCTTTAGTTTTGAAAATAACAAGATTTTGATAATAACACTTTGATACTCCTTGCATAGGCAAAATTTTGACTTGATATTATTCTTTTATTTTTTAATTTTCTGTTTAATGCTATAGATTACTTTTTGATTAATTAGTACTATAAATTGATAATAGAAGCAATATACCACTTTAATTTCCATAACTTTTAAATTTGAAATTTTTTTCTTCTTATATGAATAAGTTGGACTAAATTAAAAATAAAGATTGAATTTATTTCTTTAATTAATTAAATTGAAAATACATTTTAAAAGCTAATAAATGTTTGAGAGAATTTTCATGAAAGTGGCTTTACCCATAACTTCTATTAAGTTTGATTTATGTTATTTATTTAGTTTATTTTATGTGACATATTTTTCATCTCTCGTAATAAAGAAAATAAATATATGATAAATGATTATAAAGCTAGGAATAATAATAATAATAAAGGAAATTTCTTGTTACTTAATTTTGAAGGGAAAGGTAAGGATAAATCTTAAAGAAATAAACTACTAATAAGTCACTTAAGTAAAGTCGTAAGTTATAAAGTCAATATCAAAATAAAACAACCTATTAGTTATCATATCTTATTTGTTTAAATACTAAAATGTGTCTTGAATTAGGTTAGTATCACTATACCATTAAAATTTATTTGCCATAGGCATAATGAATGAGAAAAGACTAAGTTTTAAAGATGTTATAGATTGAAGATAAAATTTTTAAAAGAACTCCATCCAATTTATTACATTTTAGATGATATCTTTTATTAAAATTTTCATACTTAAATTAGATATATTTGAAAATTAAATAAATATTTCTATTTTAAAAGAGAATTTTAGGCTTGACCTAAGCTAGGCTTAAGCTATTGGCATGAGCTTAAAGCTGATCAAGATTCAAACCATCTGAATTTGATCAGGTTCAGACTCAAGCTACAAGTCTCGAGCTCATTCGAGTACTTGACCGAGTCTGAATTCTTATATCTATGTTTGGATTAGGCTCAGGCCAATGGGACCTGAGTGGTGATTGGCCTAATTCCAACTCTATATTGAGCCATATTGAATGAAACTTGAGATTTAATCAAGCTACATATTTAATGTTATCTTTTAGGCCTTATTTGGTAACCAATAATAAATAGGTAAGAATGAGAATATAACTTTTATTCCCTAAATTTTAGTTGTTTCATTAATGGTAATAGATAAAACAAGGAATGACAAAATTGGAATGAATTTTAAACAATCTTAGATTTTTATTCCTAAGATGGGTGTGGGTATAAGCTGAAATTAAATATTGGGAATAAGAGATGGAAGATATTATTAAGTTATTGTTAAACTATTGTTAAAGATATTGTCAATATATTAGTCCTTATCAAAATATTTTCATCAAAGTCACACATTGCAATCTTTTATATTAATTTCTTTAATAATTATTTCATTTTATTTCATTAATATTTTGATTTTATAATATAAATCATTCATAATTATCTAAAAATTAATAATTTTATAAATTATTGAAAATTATTGATTAATTATATTATAAAATATATAATATATATTAATTATTTACAAAATAAATCATATAATAACTAAATATGAGTAAAAAATTTCGTATTATCATTTTTAATATTTCATACCAAATATTAATGTAGCTATTAATTTTATTTAATACCATACTAAATACACAAAATAAATCATTTTGTTACAATTCTTACTTTTCATTCCTATTCTTATTTTTTATTTCGATTCTTTAATTTCTAGTTACGAAATGATACCTTAGGAGCACAAGAATAGTATTTATTGACATAGATTTGGTTCGGGTCTTAACGTAGCTTATGGTTACTGTCTCCGTCGGTAGATACAGATAACAAAACACAAAAATCCTGTGCTTCGTAGTATTTGATTGCTGAGATCACAAAAACATAATTTTTGTTCTGACTCCAGATCACAAAAACATAATTTTTTTGTTTCTTTCAAAACCATGTGACAAGATTTCTTGTCCATGTGACAGAAACAAAACACATAAGTAACTTCTAGAAATATCCCTCCCTACATCATCATCATCATCATCATTATTATTAATTTTATTATTTGAAATTAATTATCTTATTATTATTATTATTAATTATTGTTATAAATTTTCTACTTATTATAATTCTTCTTCTTATTAATATTATTATTTTTATTATTAATTTTATTATACGAAATTGATTATTTATTATTAATATATAATAATAATTATTAATTATTGTTATTATTGTTGTTGTTGTTGTTGTTGTTGTTATTGTTGTAATAATAATAATTATAAATTTTGTATTATTATACATATTTAATTTTCTTATTATTATTGTGATTATTAAATTTCTTCTTATTATTAATTTTTTCCTCTTCTTTTTCTATTATTATTATTTTTATTATTATTATTATACAAAATTAATTTTCTTATTATTATTATTATTTTCATTATTATACGTAATTAATCTTCTTATTATTATTGTGATTATTAAATTCCTTATTATTATTAATTTTCTTCCTCCTCCTCTTCTTCTTCTTCTATTA
>JANSVA010000004.1:11335207-11347423 GCA_025504915.1 Erythroxylum reticulatum
TATGCTTTTAGAGGTTTTTCTACAAACTCTAAGCCCTATTTTCAAGTTCCAGCTACAATCTACATCAATTATAACCTATTCTCTTCTACTTATCTTTATTGTCCTTCCCACACTACGTCAATTTGTTATGTTGCATAGGATAAACTGTGTTTCATCGTTACCTTTTTAGTTATAGGTTCTGCTATTCATTGGTCATTGCATGACATCTTTATTTCATTTGAATGATTTGAAAGTAATTATGCTGGCACTGTTCACAAGCAATTGATGATATTTAACTCGAGCATGGAAATCAAGAACTTCATTAGCTAAGCATTACAAAAGAATGGGTAAAGTCTTCTTCAGATTATTAATTGGACTATGCAAATGAAATGGTGAGTTCTCTAAAGAAGCAAGGATTTGTAGGAGGCATTTCTCCTTTAGATTGTGCCATTGTGGGTTATCGATGCCACACATTTCCTTATTGGTGATCCTTTATGTTAAAATTGGTACAATGATCTTTTTCCAGGGTTTTGTTCTATAGATATAAAGGTCTTTTCAGTACCTTACAGAGTACTTGATCATTTCTGACAGAAGATTCGATTCTTTGGATTTTGTAGCTCATTTGGTGAAATGTTCATGCGTATTAGAAATTGAGTGGATGCCATATCTTATCTATTTATTCTTTTGGAATTCTAGTGCATTATGTTCTCCTCCTCAAATAGATTAAGTCATTGTTAAATGTGACTTATTTTGATGCTTGTTTCCTTTGATGTGAGAGGACAATGCCATGGTGATCAAGTTGTCTCTCATTATATTTGAAAACAATTCAGCAGTGATAATCTTTACTAGGAAACATTTTAGTTATTTTTCCCATGAGAAATTCTCTCCTATTTAGACATGAGTATATTTTCTTTCATAATTAACATAAAGGAATTCATGCATCATGATTTTAGTCTTCATGTTCTATATTTCTACTTGTTTGACATTTTCTTGACGTTTTCTCCATATGATGTTTTCCTGTTTTTGGATTATAATAGCAGATCTATGTGATTAGTTTCCATATGAATGATGGTTTAAGATCTTAGTTGGAATGCATTTTGCCACTTAGCTTTGTTGTGATTATTTGTTGTTATTCAGAGCTTTCTGCAATCCTGCTGATGTTGAAGAGTTTACTGAGGAGACAAAGCAATCTCTTCTGACCAAACGTCAGGGGAAAGGTGCAGATTTTGTTCGTGCAGTGCAGGAGATCATTGAAAGCTATGAGAAATCAAAAAATCAAGACCATTTTAACCCTAATGATAAAACGTGCCATGCAAATGGTGGGAAATCAGAGGAGTTATCATCTCAATTTGAGGTCAAGGATCAGAGAGAATCTTCAAAGACAGCCGCTACATGTAGAAATGGTACTAGTCTTCTGACCTCAAATGATCCAGATGTGGCAGAATCCAGTTCTTTGCATGACAAGGAATCATTGTTGCAGCAAGCTACTAATAGTGTTACGGCTGCAGGAAAACCTGTGTTGACTACTTACATTTCAAGAAAAAGATCTGGAGGCCTACGGTCTAGGAAACGTGTGACAGAGAAAAAGACACCTGCTCTTGAAAGGTCTAGAAGCTCATCTCTTTTGGGATCTTGTAGATTTCAAAACTTCACAATGCCATGTAATGATGTTAGTAAGTTTTCTGGGAATGTACCAACTGATGTAATCCAAGGATCTTTGCGAAGGAACAAGCAAATCAGGAAATCACCGGATACAGAATGCAATGATATGGATTCATCTGCTTTTGTTTTGAGTGGTAGCATTGAGGACAGTGGTTCTGAAATTGTTACAGCTGATTCTGATTCCATCAGTTTGAATGAGGGAAGTGCTATAGAGAGTAGTTGTAAACCAGAATACTCTGAGTCTCTTGTTGAGGGGGATGCTGAATTGAGCAAAGGGCTTGACTTCCAAATTAGAGCTGTTCTTATAAAGAAGAAAAGGAAACCAAGTAGAAAGCGAGTAACTAATGAGGCAGCTGATTCAATTGTCAAAGCAGAAAGGGAGGCTGATTTAGAGGTACATAACAGCATTCAAACTGCACAAAATGCCTGTTCAAATTTCATTGAAAGGTGTACCAAAGGGGAAGGGGACGAGCACTTACCATTAGTTAAACGAGCCAGAGTTCGAATGGGTAAGCCATCGCCTTTGAAAGAAAAAAATAATGGCTCTTCTCAATTGGTAGAGAAACACTTTAATGAATTACCAGTTAAACAAGTGAATGGACAGAATAGCTTCTGTCAAGTAGTTGCACCCAATCGTTTGGAGCAGATTGGCCCTTCTAGAAATTCTTGCAATGATTGTTCTGATACAGATGCATTTGCAGGGAAGAGAGATTTACAGAAATCATCACCTCCAGATGGATGCCCTAGAATTCTAGGAAATGGGTCGCGACTTCTAAAAGTTAAGGAAACTCAGTCCTTCGGATGTTCAACTGATGGTGAAGCTGCTTTACCTCCATCCAAACGTCTTCATCGTGCCCTGGAAGCCATGTCTGCTAATGCTGCTGAAGAAGGTGAACTGTGTGCAGAAGCATCAAGGACAAGGACAGTGATCAATTGTGGGTCAATATCTACAGGGCACAGTTTTGTTATAGATGTTGAAAGCAAAGAAACCAATGGTTTCGGAGAGGGGATTATAGACTCTGTTGACTGTAAAGCTTTTGCATGTTTTTCTAGTTCTAGCATAATTAGGGGAGAAGCAGACACATGCAATCTATCTATTGAAAGCTCTGAAGGAAAAGAACCTTCGAAAGACATCTCTAGAGGGGATATGGATGCTGATGGCAGCAAAGTTCATCATACAACTTGCATAGTCATAAAAACAGATAGTCCCGTACATTCGACACTT
Source organism: Erythroxylum reticulatum (assembly GCA_025504915.1). Classification (NCBI taxonomy): domain Eukaryota; kingdom Viridiplantae; phylum Streptophyta; class Magnoliopsida; order Malpighiales; family Erythroxylaceae; genus Erythroxylum; species Erythroxylum reticulatum. The sequence goes on from JANSVA010000004.1 coordinate 11,338,074, forward strand.
GATATCAATGGAGGAGAGACTATATTGCTATGCAACCATGAATCACAGGAGCATTTAATGCTTGTCAAGGATGAGAACAATTCTGAAAATGTTAAGTCGAGAGATTTTGGAGGTAAAAATCCTGATAAAAGACTCGAGGATTTGGAAAATTGTAGGCCAATTCCGGCTCTTGTTTCGCAGGCTTATGAAGATGCCAAAGCTACACCTATAGATGCCATGAATATGCTTCAGCGAAGTGCAGAGGTTACTACTTGGTCATTCAGTTCTCCAAACGAAGACAACATTCAAGCAAATGGCTTGTAAGTCTGTCTCCTGGCTTTGAATCAGATTCATTAGTCTTCAGTATGATTATGGTTTTCTACCAAGCATTCTAGATACCTTCTTTTTATGACTGCACATAAATTGTCATTTTAATTTGATGGATTATGTACTTTTACTGTTTGTTTTCACCTATTACTGCAACTTGGTATGGAGAAATTTGCCCACCTTAATCTCAAACTCTGGAAAGTGAAATTATTTTGGGGCATGCTATTTGTTCATTGGAGAAGTTGCAAGTATGAATTGCTATCTGAATTTCCTTTTTTTTGGTGTGATTCGTCATGTTTTGGCAAGCATCTTTGAGCTTTTTAAAAATTTGTTCTAGGTGTGAGCTAGGAAAAGATGCCAAGAGTGATAAAAAACATGATGCTTGTCATGTCTCTGTTTCTGATGATCGTTCATCTGAGAGGCAACTTTTGGTTGTCCAGTCAAGTCCATTGACAGCTGATGGAGTTGAATCTCCTGCACAACCCTCTCCACCTACCACTTCATTGTGCGATGTGTCAACTGCAGAAAGTGCTAATTTTACTCAAAACAGTGGCTGTTCAAGTCCCAGTGGACATTTGCAACAGAAGAAAATTTTGTGCACTTCAGTTGGTGATGATGACAAATTTGAAACATCAATGCCTCAGTGGCCAAAATCTGTTGGCAAATGGAGTAATTCTACAGAAGCACATGCTACTCTGTCATCATTTGAGGAAATGCTTGGATCATTGACAAGGACAAAGGAGAGTATTGGGCGGGCAACACGATTGGCTATTGACTGTGCAAAGTTTGGTGTCTGTTCTAAGGTACAGTTATGGTGCTATGTTATGTAGTTTACTTTTTACTCTCAGCTTTTGCTCTCAAGAGATAATGTGCTATGCAGAATTGAATTTCATTTAGGAAGTTAGAATTATGTAGTGAGAGTTAAGTTTGTGCAACTATAAAAAAAGTCAGAATTTCTTATCTAGCACGACTCCTTGGTTCTTGTAGAGGCTACCGTACCCCAGGCCCTTGATGTTTTTCTTCTTATATTGCTCTTGCCTTCTGAAATAGGTGGTGGAGATTCTAGCCCGTAGTTTGGAGACCGAATCAAATTTACACAAAAGGGTCGATCTATTCTTCCTTGTTGACTCTATCACTCAGTGCTCTCGTGGACTGAAAGGTAAATTGCTTTCATTTAAGTTGTCTAGATTTATGTAGTGAATCAATTCACTAGGGGTAAAACATACTCTTCGATATGGATTTCAAGATGGTACTCTCTTTGTTTTCTTATTGGAAGTGGAATTCTTATGGCTAGTTTGAATTTCTAGGTGATGTTGGTGGTGTATATCCGTCAGCTATTCAAGCAGCATTGCGGCGCCTGCTTTCTGCTGCTGCTCCTCCTGGAAGTTATGCGCTAGAAAATCGCAGGCAGTGTATGAAGGCAAGTGTTCGTCATATGACATTTTGCTTTCTATTTTCTATTTTGATTTTATCTTAGGCCTTCTACCTTTTATGTTATTTTTCAGGTTTTGAGGCTTTGGCTGGAAAGAAGGATTCTTCCAGAATCTGTCATACGCCATCACATGAGGGAGCTTGATTCACTTGGTGGTTCTTCTGCTGGGCCTTACGCTCGTCGTTCAGCAAGAACAGAAAGGTCTTTAGATGATCCTGTTAGGGACATGGAGGGTATGCTTGTTGACGAATATGGAAGGTTTGAATTTTTTGAAATGTGTGTTGCTTTTATAACATTTCTGAATTTCCTTTGAACATGTTTATTAATGCTTATTATTCTTGCAGCAATTCAAGTTTTCAGCTTCCAGGGTTTTGTATGCCTCGCATGCTCAAGGATGAAGATGAAGGAAGTGATTCTGATGGAGAGAGCTTTGAGGCAGTGACTCCTGAACGTCAGTGTGAAGCCTTGGAAGAACACGAGTCCATCCCTGCCATGGAAAAACATACACACATCTTGGAGGATGTTGATGGTGAGCTTGAAATGGAGGATGTGGCTCCTTCTAATGAGATTGAAATGCACTCAACTGGTGGCATTGTTAGAGAGAATGCTGGACAGAATACACAAGCTCAGAAAGTACATTGTTTTCCACAGTGCTATGCCCCACCACTTCCTCATGATCTCCCACCATCATCACCACCATTGCCATCATCTCCACCGCCACCACCGCCACTGCTACCACCGCCACTTGTTATTCGCCCTTCATATGTAATGCATTACTCACCATAATGCTTTTATTTCTTGGTTCATGATGTTGATTAGTTTCCCAAAGTTAGGGGTCCATGCCTAGAAATATAAAGAATCAATTGTTAAGCCATTGTTTGTGACATTCATCAAATTTGTAGGGTATGCAAGAGGATCTGAGACAACCTGTTGTTCAGCAGTCAATTGTAACAAGAACAGCTTCATCAATTTCCAATGGAGTGGATTGTCATTCTCCAGAATGTAGGGAGCAGATGCGGAAGCAGACTTCTTGCACTACTCATCCTGTTCGACCAATGGGAGATGTTCAACATCCTGATGGTCCAAGCTTCTACCAGAAGCATTATCCTCTAAGACCACCACATCATCCATCCTCAAATCAGTTCTCTTATGTTGAACAGTCAGGCAATTATATGCGGTCTCGAAGAGGAAGTCCACCACCTTCCTACTGCCACAGATACTACTCTCTGCATAACGCTGAAGTTGGGCACTATTATAATAACCATGAGAGAATGCGGCCAACTCCATATGAGATGAGTGACAATTGGAGATGTCCCCCTTTTCATGGTAAGGTTCTTTATTACATGAGACTTAATTGTGATTTGAGAAGAAATAATGCTGCACTGTGGTGCTTATTCTTGCATCTTTACATTGTGAGATCATCTTTTGAGTGCCCCAGGTCCACGGTATCCAGAGAAGTCCAAAGCATCTCATGGATCAGGTCCATATGGTTGTCCCCCGAGAGAAACTAATAGATATTCGCATCATGAGTGGGAATTTCCACCCCGAGGAACACATCATAGAAATTTTACTTCCTTTAGACCACCACCTTGTGAAGGTGGAGTTCCAGTATCACATAGAGGTATGTTGCTTTACTATTAGATTTATATTCTAATGCAGAGTGTGAGAATATTATATTCGTACCGGTGCTACTTTATCCTTGGTTTTCTTGTTCGTTTAAATGTTGTGCTAATGATGTGTTTTCAAAAATTAAATGTTCCTAGGCAGCTTGGAATTGATAGTCAATTTCCTAGTATTATTGAAACTGAAATCTCGTTTTTGTTTTAGCTCCAGGAATATGGCGGCCAAGATGAGCAACTATTACTTGCCTGCTTCAGGCACCGGTATGTTGTCTGCATGCCTAAACTTTGACATGCTATGGTGAGATGTTTCAACGGTTATTCTACTTAGTGGGGTCGCCATTTGTGAAGATGATTCATCTTTTTTGGTGATTTATTCGGCCTGTTCAAAAGTGTGAGATGCGTGCATCTCTAGCGAACAAGAGAGGGCAAGTGTTCAAGTAGATGTGAATAAAAATGGTGGACTGGGTTTTATATTGTACATAGTTATTTTGGCAAAGCTAATGTAGAGGACGGCTACTCAGTGGTACAGTTATAGAAATTTGAAGAGTTGTAATTTTTAACTCCAGTTCAATGTAATTGGTTCCATTTTTCACTTTTGGTATTGTAATTTTATTTATTATAAAAAGGAATGCTGTTACCATCATTCTGTTGTGTTGAGTTGTTTTAAGCTTTTCATTAGTGGAAGAATTTCAGCGACCCGACCCGACCCTAAGGGTATGAAATTACTCGATTGAAGTTGTACTTTTCACTCATTTAGGTAAAGTGAAGTATTGTTCGGTTCCACTCCAACCGAAGTTCCAATTGCCTCCAGCGATATGAATACTAGTTCGTACTACTTGGCATGTACAGTATTAATCTAAAATTGGTACAAAATAAAAGATAGATCATATTGGTTTTAAATACTAGTTGATACTGGACTGTTTTAGATTGAAAATTGAAAATATCGGCAAATATTGAACATTTTAAAAAATAGGAGATTTTTTTTGTAAAATTTTCAAAAAAATTTAATTTAAAATTTATGTATTTTAAAAATATATTTTAAGTTCAATTATATTTATTAATAATTATTAATTTAAATTAAAATTTTGATTATTATTTATTATTATAATTTTTAAAACATGGTTAAAAATATACGATATAACTATCTAATATGATAATAAATTATTTTATAATTTTTAAAAATTATCGAAAACATGTTAACATGAATTAGAACCTAATCTAATATCAAATCACTCCGAATTGTCTTATTATGTACAGCTTTGCATCAAAATTATTTATTAGGGTGAGCTGTAACGAAATTGTAGTTACGCGCATTAAATGTTTTTGTTTGACAAGCCCAACGCTCTTCCCCACCTTTTTCTTTGTTCTAGTTCTAGTTTGATTATTAGTCATCTTTTTTTACAGGGGAATTGTCCATTCCTAGTTATCAACTCAAAAGTCATGAAAGTGTATTGAATTTGATATAATCATATTAGAATAGATCTTATCCAATTCCAGCGAATATACATAAACAGACAGGTCACAGGTGGTGGTGCTGGTGGTGTATAGCCTAGCCTTCGTTTTTGTTTTGAGCGAGAAGGATGGGGTCTTCTCCTTCCGTACCTCAGAAATCTATCCATGAATTCACTGTTAAGGTGTAGTTTCTCTATTATCACTCTCCGCTCCTTCCGTACTTCTTTTTTCTTAGGTAGTGCCAAGCGTGTGTGTGTTTATGTGCGCTAACGTTTGTTTTTGGCCGGGGCAGGATAGCAGAGGTCAAGATGTTGACCTCAGCATTTACAAAGGAAGGGTTCTTCTTGTTGTGAATGTCGCTTCCAAATGGTTTTGTTTTTCTTCTTCCCTTCCCTTCCCTTCCCTTCCCTTCCCTTCTTCTTCTTCTATAATTGGGGAATTCTCATGTGCTGCCTCGTTTGCAACAGTGGTTTTACGGAAACAAATTACACCCAGCTGACACAACTTTATCAAAAATACAAGGACAAAGGTCTGTTCCTGTTCTTTCTTTTTTCCTTTTTGTTTGACTTACTTCCTGCTTCTCTTTTTTCCCCGTTTTGTTTCCCACGATAGGGACAGTTATTTTCATTGGGTTGTTCTCACATTTCTTATTTAGTAATCACCTTTATATAATTCTGCTTTTGTTCGTTTCATATTCCTTTTTTTTTTTTCACTCAATTATGTACGATGCTGGTGCTTATTGCTGTGATTAAATAGTCTTATATTGAATTATTGATGTTGATTAAAATGAAAGAGCACTGCGATGCGAATATCTTTCAGAGTGCTTTACATATCTAATCTGGAAACGAGTTAAAGATCGAATCCTTCATATCAGTTTCAAAAGAGCTGTTGTGATCTGCTCCTTTAATAGGATACAAGGTCCCGCTTAACACTAGAAACGAGGGTTTTTCTACAAAATTAGATATTGATATGTTCCCATCTTTGTTCTTGCCATGTTTGATGTATGTACTATGCTGTTTTATTTTTGCTGATAAGCAACTTAATTTATTCTGGATTGCTAGACCAGATGAAGCAAACTCGCTTACCCTGCAAGTATCTTATCTAGGAGAATATGCCTAATCATCACTGTTTTTTCCCACATCTATTGCAAACTTTATTTTATAGTTGGTCGTGTTTTTATCACTCCATGTATTGCTAATTGGGAATCCATGTTTTAATGGTTGGTATCAGGTCTTGAAATCTTAGCATTTCCATGCAACCAATTTTTATATCAAGAACCTGGGACAAGTGAAGAGGCCAAGGAGTTTGCTTGTACAAGGTTCAAGGCTGAATATCCAGTTATGCAAAAGGTACAGAGCTTCTTTCAATTTAAATTGGATTTAGGTAGTCTTCTTTTTGGATGCTTGATTTTCTTGCTAACCTGTATGATTGTTTTTGTCAGATTTTGTTTGATTCCAATACATGGTCTTTTATTTGAATTCCCACCCCTCATACAACATCTCATTGTCAACGAATTTATCCTTTTGAAATTTATCATGAAAGCTTTAGTCGGCTAACAATTCATCCTGTAACTTCTGTACAGATTCTCTACTATGTGATTAGGTCAATACGTTTGACAAAGTAGTTAATGCATATTATGACTAGTTTAATAGTAATTTTATATTGCAGAAATGAAATAGAGGGACAAAAAGATGGCATAACTATTCTTGTGTCTGGGTTTCTGAAGGTCAAAGGACATTTAATCATATCAACTTGAGACTATAGTGATGAATGATGATATTTCAGTTTTAGGTTCTTTCCTGCTGTCATTAAAAGTTGACTCGTTTCTTGTGATGTTCTCACTGTAGTTCTTTCTCCATGGAGCTCTGTCTCTCAGATATAATCATACCAGCATTCATAATTTTACTCTTCATGTCAACTTATTTTATTGGGGGGTTTTACTTAACAAACCTACAGATTTTCTGATATCTTTATACCGCGTCAACTCGTCCTCTAACTTTTGGTTGACATGTATAGTTTCAAGTTTTATTGTGCTTGCTATGAAAAAAACTTGACCTCAAACTCCCAGTGGTTTTGGTGCTGAGATCAGATAGTGTGGTTTATAGGGCTTCTAGTCATAAGGAAGTTATTTGTGTGGCTCACCAATTATTTTTCATTGCTTGCCTTTTGGTAAGAGGTGTTTCTCATTCTAAGGAAGCTCTATTAATTCGGAATATTGTGTTGAAGTTAGCTCTTAAAAGCATTTTGGCGTGCATTTATCTCTGAACTTATGTGGAAGCTCCTGACTCTTTTAAGTTTTCCTTTGCAAATTTCATGGATTGTGTTTCCTCGACCTCCTAGATTTTGACGTTGGACTGATTTTTCAATTCTGGCAGTGCCTTATATAGTCTTTAACTAACAAGTTTCTTGGGTTGAACTGTTTGAAACAATTATAAAAGTTTCAGTAGTTTGACTGAGCTTTCTGCTTTCAAAGTAGCAAGAAACATGGAGATCTAACAAGAGCTTTTGGAGAATGGGAAAAGTAGAATATCTTGGTTAGAAAAGAAAATAAGAGAAACATCATTGGAGACAGTCATTTAGAGTATGATTAACGTAACTCCTTTGTCAGTTATCACGCTTATGACTACGTTTCCCTGCTTCTCATGTGGTTATTATGTGCACTGTTTAGCACTGATGCACCCTCTATAATAATAAGTAATGCTTTCTACTTAGTTGACTAATTTTAGATGCGTAATTCTGTTAAGGTACGTGTGAATGGGTCAAATGCAGCACCTATTTACCAGTTTCTCAAGGCAAATAAAGGTGGATGGTTTGGTGCTAGGATAAAATGGAATTTCACCAAGTTCTTGATCGACAAGGAAGGACACGTCATTGGTCGCTATGCCCCAACAACTAGTCCTTTGTCCATTGAGGTTTGTCTCTTTATTTATCGATGTGTATATTCTGCGCTTCTGTATTCATGCTTCTGAACAAGCTTTCATGTTCACCTTAATTCTCATTCTTGTCTTGCTTCCTTCTTTGTGGGCACAGACCGATGTGAAGAAAGCTCTAGGAGAGGCATGAATTAGAAAACTAAGCACATAAAACCTACAGAAGTAGCGGTCCGTTTCATGTCAAGCTACTGATGTGTGAAATGTCATATTGATAGCTTAGAGATTAAGAGAAGTTGAAGTACTTTATTATACATAATTTTCATGTCTTGGAGTTCTTTTTACGAATATTTCTGAGTGCAGCTTTCAGTTAACTTTATTTTATTGGGGCATTGCCTGATCTGATTGGTTGTTGGCTGTTTATCTTAACGGATCAGGATTTTCATGTCTATGATTAATGAAAGTAAATAGCAAGAACACTATGATGACAATTTACAGGCTCCAAAATAGAAGAAAAAGAAGGGACGAGGTACAGTACTATGTTTTGAGTTGACTGTTTATGTTTTGGTTCAAGTTTTGTTTGGAGATGGCAATGGTTATAATCAACTCGATTAATTGAACACTTAAATAGTTTTTGATTTCTTTACAATCTTGAAGTATGATTTACAAATTGAATTGAAAATTAAAGTGATAAGAAAAAAACAGAGATGAGGCACTGTGTTAAAATTGATAATAAAGTTAAAAAATTTAAAATAGGATTGATTAAAAAACTTGTCAGTTGGAGTTTCATTGTAAAAGAAAATTGTTAAATAAAAATTAACTAATTTATTATAATTTTGAAAAATTAGTTGGTTAATTAATAAATTTGTGAGTTATTGATGATAATTGTCATTAATATAAACTGAATGGTTCATTCAAAATTTTTGCGGCGGTTGAATTATTAAAATAAATTAAACTTGTAATCTTTTATTTGGAGTCTACGTAGGGGAACTTCAAGGGAAGGTATTGTATACAAATATCTATTGAACCATTGCCGAAGAATATCGGGAGTTGCATGTAAATGGAGAGAATAAGGAGGCATTGTTGGTAATGGAGACGAGACCAGTTTAATTAAATTTGTTGATTATTTCTGTTGATTTACTAAATGGTTGAGGCCCACCTGGAGCTTTCAGCTCAGCTGAGATTTCCTTCTCAAAATAAAGTTACTAGGACATTGAATGCTTCGGTCCACTTGTTCCGTTTTTTTTTTTATAATAATAATTTATTTATTTATTTTATTAAATAGAGGAATGCTCGTGAAACAAAGTAAGCATAAAATAATGAGAACAAATGATTTACTTTTGGTTTTCGTGAAAAGGTTTTACAGGTTGTTTGGAATATAGCTAATTGAATTCAATTATATTAATGAAATTGAATTGAATTCAATTTATACTGTTTGGAACAAATCTAGTAATACTAAAATTGAATTTAATTACACTGTTTGGAACAAATCCAATAAAATTATAATTGAATTAAATTATTTCATATGACATATTTACCCTTGACTAAAAAAAATAACGTTATTAACTAATAAATATTCACACTTAATAGTGCAACTTATAAACATCAATTTCATTATAAGTAATATCATCAAAAAAGTTTATTATTAAAATGAAAAGAAAAAATTGA
>JANSVA010000004.1:11382751-11393459 GCA_025504915.1 Erythroxylum reticulatum
TATAAGGATTAATTAATAATTATAATTAAAGTTTGACTTTAATTGTAATTTTAATAAAATCCAAGGATATGAAAAATCTTAAGGAAAAATTAGGAAATGGAGCGAGTTCTTACATTTTTCCTCTCAAATTTGATTTGAGTTTTCTCCGAATAGATCTGTGGATACCATTAGAGGCTGGACGATTGAACGGCTCGTGAAATTGACAGTTTTAAAGAATTGAAAATTTGTAACAAGAAATCGAAAAAGATTAGCTTAACTTTGTCAATTTCTTATTTTATGTTTCTAATTTAATTCTGTTAAAGTTGATTCTGTGGAAAATTTTAAATTTATGCCGCTGCGCTTATATTTGATCTTGCGTAATTTTTCCAACACATTCAAGACATGATCTCTCATTGCTTTTTCAATGACATTCAAATTGTTAAAGAAAGTATAGTCATCCCACGATCCAAGACCAATCCCTAAGCTTTAATAAAAACAAGTTATGGAAGAACATGAGGCTTCGAGGAAACATCAGACCATCTTCATCCCATTTAGACATGGAAAATGAAGCAAGACGAAAGTCCCAAGTGTTGTTGTTGCTTGAAAATGAGGTATCACATCCATGTGCTCCCATAAAGACATGGCAAGAAGAAGAGACTGGAATTAAGTGCCTCTAGTCTAAAATGAAATGACCGTACATGGAGCTGAGTTTGGGTTTTGAAGGGCGGCAATTATAGAAGTGGGCACCGGCCTGGGCTCCATGTTGTGATTGACTATGACTATCTACATGCGTTTTTCAACTTTGCTCGACAACCTGCACGTGCCTGTAGATCACCCTAACCTCCGGCTGGTCCCGCAGTGGACGTTACGGCGCTGATATGTATATATGTTGGAGCTTACAGCAGTAATTGGGAAAGATGATGTTTCTTCCTCAGGTAGGTTAGGATGTTAACATGAATTACCCTCTGACAACTGCTATTTTTGAGTTGACCAATGATTGCATGTCCATGAAGCACGGATACGGATACGGACACGGATACGTGACACGACACGGACACGGATATAGGGACACACTAATTTTTAAAATTTGGTGGACACAGACACGACATATATATATATTATAAAATTTAGAATTAAGAAAAAAATTCAGAATTCATAATATGATATATATTGATTGATGTGTTTTAAGACTTCCAACAACTGGATAGTTCATACATATTCGGTACTTTATAAGCCTCTTTAAAAAAATATGGAGCATATATTTTATTAAGCCGTGTCCGAGCGATCTCTAGACGTGTTCGAGTCGTGTCCTAATCGGCCAAAATTATTTTTTAATTTTGACACCTACGGACACGTGTAAGACATGTGTCCATCGCGTGTCAGTGAGTGTCTGACACACAGACACGGCTCTATTTTGCTGTGTCTGTGCTTCATAGTTGCACGTACATTTTCTTTGGATAGATGGACACTTCCAATTCACTATGCATATACAAAAAAATGGAAATTCATATTAAATAGAAGATGAAGAGCATGAAGTAAGAAAAGGCTTTTAAGAATTAATAATTTTTGACATATGAAAGACGGAATATCTATGAAAAGTTTGCTATCATAATAAAAAGTTGGGAAGTATTTGATTTACACTGTATACATACTTGGTCAGCTGATGACATGTTAGAAGTCTCCATGTTATATAAAAAAAAAACGAACTTTCTTTATCTGTAGAATGAGCTTAATCTGAGAATTACAGGTTCCTACTTTAAGATGGGACCAGATCTTCTGATCCACTTTTTGTGGACCAATTCTGTGCCACTACATCTGGACCGTCCATTTACATAGGACTCACATAAATGGACGGTTCAAATGTAGTAGTATAAAATTGGTCCACAAAAAGTGAACCAGAAGAGCTGACACTATTTGCCACCTAGTGTATTCCAGTTCATGTGACAAGCTGCCACTGATTAGGACACGCACATAATTAATTAGGGTCAGGACCTAATCATCTGGCCTGTGCAGTGGTTTTGTTTTGTCAATGGAACATCTATATGTAATCATATTTTTTCACTGCATAGCATCATCAATTTCTTCACTTCGTCTCAGGGGATTATTCCTAGATTATTATTAGTATTCTTTTGTGTAAAGAAATCGTCAAATTAATATTCTTGGCACTGATATTATGCAGGAACAACATATCCAATATGAATCAAGAAGGCATGCGGACAGGAATGACCCCTTAATTGGATGACAAGTCCTAATCCAGTTGGTTTGGCATTGCAGACAAGGTAATCTGTCTGCTTAGTCATCTTTGCACAAACAGTGCCGGAACTTTGGCCCATTGTCCCAAGCAGAGGCTAACATTTGCCACCCACCACAAATTATTTCCCCACCTATCTACTATCTTCAACTCCTCCGTTACTTTTCCTATATATAAAGGACCATCTTCCTCATTACCAAGCCATAACTAACTTCTGGTACCCACTTACCAAATCTCAGAAGCCAAGTACTCCAAGTCTAAGCCTTCCTGAACCGACTCTAATATAGCAACAACTGCATTTCCTATCAGGAGCATGAAGCGGAAGTCGTGGCAGAGGTGTTCCAAGCAGATTAGAGAGCAAAGAACCAGACTCTACATCATCTGGAAATGCACTGTTATACTCCTTTGCTGGCATGATTAACATTTTCGTGATCATGGGGTTGGTGGGTTTAAGCAAGCAAGCATCTGGATTTCAATGGAGTGTTGGTTTTGTTTCTAGGTATGGAGATTCCTCAATGTCCTTGACATTTAAGCTAACCTTATATGAGCATGGAAGCTCAGATGCTGCAAAGTAGGGGCTGTTACAACTAATGGGCCATAATTTCACGATTATGAGAAGAGAGAGCTATTATTTTTGGAAAGTTAGTCACATAACAGGTAATTCCTGTTGATGTTGAAATACATGTAATTACAGGAACGAACTGAGAAGTTTTTAAGTTCAACTTTGCTTCAGCTTGCTATTCATAAACCTCCTAGCTATTCGTCTATCTGTCTCGAGAGAGCAATATCAAATCAATTCGCAAGAAATTTATCATTTAGCTTTTTGAGAAGTCAAATAAGAAGAAAATAGTGCAATCCACACATGTTTCCTCGGTTGCAGTCGTGGAAAGATCATGGGACTTTGGTCTGATCACAAATCGGAAACTAATAAATAAAGAGGCTGTACAGAAACGAGTCCAAGTAATTGAATATGCCTTGCAAGGTTAATTATGTTCTCAACTTTCTTTAAAGTTGGGATTCGATTATTATCCAGTACAAGTTTCTATCACACCTAAGATTGTGTAGTTTCTTATGACGAATGAAGTCTGATTTATTCTACAACTCTCGTTTGTGTTACAAGGAGACTGGAATATGGAAAAGTACGACCCTTCTAAACTAAAAATTTTACTTTCAAGTATAATTTTTGGAGTTCTTTTGAAATTTTTATGATAAAATGTGCCTTTACAAAATTATATAATTTGTCGTTATGTTAATTTTCGGAAGTTTTTTTAATACAGCCTTGTTAGAGTACATGTCGTTTGCATTACATGTCAAAAAGTCTGATAGAATCTTTTATCATATCTGTAAGTAAGGTAGAAAACAGGAAAAGAGAAGATGAGGAACATAAAGAAAATGTCACCATATTCTAAAAGGTAGTCAATTATGCTAACAGAATAACATATTGACAAAATATAAAATATCCAAAAAATTATAACCATATGACTCTATACGTAAACTACTAAGTTTGTAATTTTATAAACAAAACATTTTTCTAACTTCCAAAGCTTATTTTAGGCTTGATCCACTTGTTTCTTACTCTTTTCTTATGTTTGATACACAAATTTAATTTAGGGCTTAACAATCACCTCCCTTTTTGAATTCCCCTTATCCTTAAGGTGAAAAGTTGGAAACTATTCCTTAAGCAAGGTCATAGGTTCTCAAATGGCCTCAAACTCGGGTAGCTATATCTATTTGTCAAAAACTCGTGCTCTTCTGCTCCCTCACCTTTGTTCACTACCTTCTTAGGTTCAATCACCTATTCTATATTCTCACTTAAAATTGGAGGCATTGGTTGATATTTGGATGGGTCTCCAGTAACTTTTTTGAATTAAGGCACATAAAAAATGAGGTGTATGGCCGAAGTTTTGGTAAATAATGCTTATAAGTCAACCTTCTAACTTTAGTAACAATTGTAAAAGGCTCAAAGTAAAATAGAGATAATTTTTCATTAATCCTTTGAGCTAATAATTTCTGCTTATGGGACTACAATTCCAAATAGACTTAACTTTCTATTTAAAATTCCACATCCCTTTAGTGTTGATCTACTCTTTTTTTCATTTAGTTTTGGGCAATATGATAGTATTCCTAAGTTCCAAAACCATCTCATCATATGGTCGTAACATGTTTTCTAGATTCTCCCACACATTACCTTATAAGGGAGTAGTACTTGATGGATGTATGGAAAGAGGAGTTATACCAAAACTCAACAGAAATACATCTTAGCCAATTCTAAGACCAATAACAGGTGAAACAACATAGGTACATCTTAAGGCATCTCATCACCTTGTAAATAATAAGATATGCCCTGTCTAAGATGAGTTTGTTGTAGCCTAAATAATTCTTCCTAATAATTACTCATGAAAACTTTATATCTTTTAAAGATAACTGAGAAGTTTTACAATATGAAAAATAAATTTCTAAACCACTTTTTTTTGGCCCAAAAAGGATCCTTAGTAGAATAAAATGGTTATATCTGCTAAATAATCCACTACCTCAAGTGTAGTATTATATTCATGTAATTTTAGTAGTCCTTTCAGAAAGTCCATTGCAAAATCTTCTTAGATAGCTCGTAGGATAAGAAGAGGATGCAACAGATCGAAAGGTGAGAAGGTTTCATATGTTTGGTTGACATGTTGGATAAGAGCTTACAAACTTGTTAATGTCCACCTACATGCTTCCCAAAATAATTCCCCTGAAATTATTTTATATGTCTTTAAGAAACCTCTATGCCCACTCATTGAGATACTACGAAATTCCTCCAGAAAATTTAGCAATATCTCCACGAATCAAGGCACCATAATTTTGCCTTTTTATTTAGTATGTTGTGATCATAAGTCCAACCTAATTTGGATTGCGGATCCCCTTAGAGGGAACAAATGTGCTCAATGAGCTTCAAGTCCTTATGGACAACATCCTCAATCTTCTTTCAATTAAGCAATATAGTATTAGTAAGAGCATTAATTTTAGTCAATGCTAAGAACCAAGAAAGTGCATCAACCATTTTATTTTCAAATTTAAGCTTGTATTGTATTTCAAAATTAAACCTAGTGGTTTGATTAGTCAAAGTTGATATTCTAAAAAAACTTGTTCTTGCTCTAATACATAGCAAAAGCTACATTAGCCAGTTCAAACAATAAAATGCCTTCTTAATAAATAATGTCACGACTTTTGTATTGCAAAAATGTGGCCATTAATTCCATTCATAAATCAATATTTTCCTTGCCAAACTCCCCAATACATAACTAAAGAAATTGGTCTCCCATTTGTGAAAGAATAACCACTACAACTGTACTTGAAGCATCAATTTTTTAACATGAAAGTAGTAAAAAAATCAAGTAAGACAAGAGTTATTACCTCCTTTATTTCTATTTTGAGGAGATTCATAGCCTAAGTAGCTTCGTCAGTCCAACTAAAACTATCTTTCTTTAAGAATTAGGTTAATGGCACAACAATTTTTTCATAATCCTTTACAAAATATTGATAGTATCTAATAAAACCCAAAAGTCTTGTTAATTCTTTCAAATTCTTTGGCACTTGTCACTTTCCTATTGTCTTAAATTTCTCTAAGTTTGGAGCTACTCCTACCACTAAGTTGATATAGCCCAAATACTCTAACCTTGGATACCAAAACAACACTTTTTGAGATTAAAAAAAGGCTTATTTTCATGTTAAATGGTTAGTTACATCCTAAATGTAAGTCTCATGTTCGATAAGTGAAGTACTAGAAATCAAAATGTTGTAAAAAATACTAACAAATTCCTCCTTATAAGTCCTTTGGATATATAATTCATGAGAGTTTGGAAGATTATAAGGGCATTGGTAAGACTGAACTGTAGTACTAAGAACTCATAATTCCTTTCGTATGTCTGGAAGACCATCTTGTATATATCTTGAGGCTGAACTATAATTTTGGTGATACTCTAATATAAGATTAAGCTTAGAAAACAATTTTGCTATATAGAGTTCGTCAATTAACTTCTTGATATTAGATTTCAAAATTGGGGAGAGATTATAGCTCTTGATAGTCCATACAAAAATACCAACTTATGTCCTTGCCTAACAACACGAGACTCAAAAAAGGGTTGTTGCTCAATCTAATAATTCTCATAGTTAATTTTCCAGATACTAGTTTCTCAATCTCACTCTTTACATATGGGGGTATTAGTAAGGTTGGACTTTGAAAAGTTATATTCTCTCTTTCAACATGATGACATTGTTATAGTTACATTTTGGTGGAAATTTAATCGGTGTTTGAAACACATCTTGGAAATCTAACAATGCCCTATAAATTCCTAGATCAATCACCTCCACTCTATTGAACTCTTATAATGCTAAATGATGCAATTCTAGCAACAATCTCTCCTCCTTTTTATAGAAGGTTTTTAAATAACAACAATGCCATACTTAAGTTGGGATGTCCCTTCAATACAATCATCTTCCTATTCATGATAATTTTTGTAATAGATCAGATCACCCGCTCACAGATATTGTCCTCTTTAGGCATTGACCCAGCCAAGCTCTCACGATTTTGCTTTTCCCGAGGCCTTCCCAGGAGGTCACCCATCCTGGAACTACTCTCGCCCAAGCACATTTAAGCTCGGAGTTCTGTTGGGATCCGATGCATTAGGCCATGGAAAACACATTTGTAAGGGAGAGGTATCCGTACCTTATAAGGCGTACTTTGTTCCCCTCTCCAATCGATGTGGGATCTCACACTATCCACCCCCTTAGGGCCTTACCCTCTTTGGGGTCCAGCCTAGCTAACACAATAGTTCGGGTACCGGCTTTGATACCACCTGTAATAGCAAAAATCACCCGCTTATAGATATTGTTCGCTTTGGGCCTTGGCCTAGCCAAGCCCTCACGGTTTTGCTTTTTTCAAGGCCTTCCTAGGAGATCACCCATCCTAGTACTACTCTCACCCAAGCACATTTAACTTCGAAGTTCTGATGGGATTTGGTGCATTAGGCCATGAAAAACGCGTCTATAAGGGAGAGGTATCCGTACCCTTATAAGGCATACTTCATTCTCCTCTCCAACCAAAACCGTTGTGCCAGCTAGGCTGGACCCCAAAAGAGGGCTGAGCCCTAAGGGGGGTGGAGAGTGTGAGATCCCACATCGATTGGAGAGGGGAACGAAGTACGCCTTATAAGGGTACAGATACCTCTCCCTTATAGACGCGTTTTCCATGACCTAATACACCGGATCTAGTCAGAACTCTGAGGTTAAATGTGCTTAGGTGAGAGTAGTACTAGGATGAGTGAACTCTTAGGAAGGCCTCGGGAAAAGCAAAACCGTAAGGACTTTGTTGGGCCAAGACCCAAAGTAGACAATATCTGTGAGCGGGTGATATGGGCTGTTACAGGTGGTATCAGAGCTAGTACTCGAACCATTGTGCCAGCTAGGCTGGACCCCAAAAGAGGGTTGGGTCTTAAGGGAAGTGGAGAGTGTGAGATCCCACATCGGTTGGAGAGGAGAACGAAGTATGCCTTATAAGGGTACGGATACCTCTCCCTTATAGACACGTTTTCCATGGCCTAACGCATCAAATCCCATTAGAACTCCGAGGTTAAATGTGCTTGGGTAAGAGTAGTACTAGGATGGGTGATCTCTTGGGAAGGCCTCGAAAAAAGTAAAAGTATGAGGGCTTGGCTGGGCCAAGGCCCAAAGCGAACAATATCTATGAGCGAGTGATCTGGGCTATTACAGGTGGTATCAAAGTCGGTACCCGAACTATTGTGCCAGCTAGGCTGGACCTCAAAGAGGGCAAGGCTCTAAGGGGGTGGAGAGTGTGAGATCCCAAATCGGTTTAAGATGGGAACGAAGTACGCCTTATAAGGTACGAATATCTCTTCCTTACAGACGCGTTTTCTATGGCCTAATGCACCGGATCCCATCAGAACTCTGAGGTTAAATGTGCTTGGGCGAGAGTAGTTCAGGATGGGTGACCTCCTGGGAAGGCCTCGGGAAAAGCAAAACCGTGAGGGCTTGGCTGGGCCAATGCCTAAAGCGGACAATATCTGTGAGCGGGTGATCTGGGCTGTTACAATTTTCATTACAAGTTTCCTTTAATTGTCTTACCCTAAAATTGTCAACCATTTGAGACTAAGAATTACATCAGAAGGACTTACTGAAAAAGGTAGATAATCTTTTACAATAGTGAGCTCTCCTAACTTTAATATTACTATTTAACAAATTCTTTCTCCTTTTAACCAAATTTGTTCCTAATTATGACTTTATAACTAGCCATAACGGACACTGGGATGTTTAATTTCTCAATAAGAGCATGTAAAATGAAGTTATGAAGCTCCTATATCAATCACTACCACCACTTTAACTCCCTCTAACAATCCATTCAAATTTAAAGTTTATGGTGACGTCAAACTCGTAATCGAATACAATAATAACTCTATCCCTTCTAGGACTATCATCTCCTTATCTAACGAACCTATGATATTAGATCCTCCATTACCATCGTCCTCTTTTCCCACAGTTATTACATGTGACTCTCGATTTTCTCATTAATATCCCATATACCACTTCTTATCATACCGATAACATATTACCTTATCTCTTTATATTTGGGCTTTGACAACAAATAATTTCTTATATCAAGAATAAGTGGAAGAGGAGGAAGTAGAGGTGATAGGTTTAAGTTTGGGTCTATTGGTATAGGATGAACTACAGAGGGACAATTAATATTTGATAGATAGATTAGTGTTTGAAGTGTTAAAGTTTAATATATTGAGGTTATGTGGGTTTGAGTTCAATGGGTTGGTTATTTTAGTAGGGTCTAAAAGACTATTTTTTAGTCTGGTTTATATGTGATTGAAGGGAGCTCTGAATGTTTCTTTAGGTTAGGTAGGGCAAATATTACTTAGTTTTTCTTTTCAAAATAAGCTGTCACATGTATTGTTTCCTTCAAATATCTCTAGATTTCACATAAACAATTCGACTTTAATTTTCTCTTCCAACTCATTAGCAATCATTGCCTTCATTGTTAGTTCTTCAATTTTTTACTAGCAACCATTGCTAGTATCTTGAATTGTATATGATACTAGGCAATAGTTTCGGTATGATGGAGAAAAACCTACGGAGGATTAACCCATCTTTTGGCCCCAAAAATCTCTACAATGTAGTGATTTTTGGTTCCTCTTAAGAAGAAGAGGGCTTCTCTCTTTCTTTGAATCGAAGCCAAGCCTTTGCTTCACCCTCAAAACATATGCTTATTGCCTTTAGTTTTTTAGCATTTGTCAGCTTGTTGATGGATAAGCAACACTTAGCCTTGAATATCCACGAGTTTAGATCCTCTCCCCCAAAAGTAGGAAGATCTAACTTCGTTAGTTGTCGCTCCTCCTCTATTATTTTTTCTGTTAACACTTTTGTATCTGTTTTGGCTTTCAAGACTGGCTCCACCCTAGAATGGGTATAACTGGACTCTACATGGGCATTACTCGACACCCTCTGGTTCTTAAGAATCATATAAGATGAATCTTCTAATCTTTAGGCCAAAACAACCATCAAACTATTAAACTCTGTCCTTATTTCTACCATTTCCTTCTTTATGGCTGACAATTATTATAACTCACTTTCTATTTGTTCCAATCAAGTTTTCATTCTAATAATGGCATCAACTGTAAAGCATTGAAGCTATAATACCAAAAGGATAGAAACTTACTAGTATAACTATAAATAAGGTAGAAATAGGGAAGTGAGGGTAAGGAATAGAGAGAAAATGGGAAGAGAATCTATAGGAGGTGATTGTATTCTTGATGACAAAGAAAATGATATATTTTGAGAGGTTATCTTCAAAACAAAATCGCAAATCTAATCATCCCTCATTACTTCACTTACCTCTCCTAAATAATGCATTCTATGCTAACAAAAATAACAAACTTTGTCACATCACCATATTCTACAAGGTGATCAATTGTACTAGTAGAATAAGACACTTACTAAATATAAAAGATCCAAATATCATAACAATAAGACTCAAAATATGTAAACCAACAACCCTACAATTATGTAACCAATAAAACATTCTTCCAACCTCCAAAATCTACTATCAACCTTGAGTTGTCTATTTTTTGTTATTCTTTTCCTGTCTATGATACATAAATTTAACTTAGAGCCTACTAGTTTGTGATGTTATTTAACTTTAATATAGTGAAATTTCCCTTTTTAAGTTACTAAAGTTATATTGGGATAATCTTAAAGTGTCCGATCTTTTAGGATTTTTTCAATTTTGTGCCAGTATCTTTATTATGTGACTGGTTTTAGTGAGCTATTTTTTAATAATCATTCGTGTGTTTTCATACTTCATTTATGATATCAATTACCTTTTTCTAAAAAAAAAAGGCATAAAAGTGTTTTAGTTTGATCCATCAATACCGTGACTTAATAAAACCATCATTTGAAATAATTTACTAAAGGTGGTAA
>JANSVA010000004.1:11406481-11422726 GCA_025504915.1 Erythroxylum reticulatum
GGGTGGGGATGGAAGGGGGAGATTTTAAAAATTTTGCAAAAAAGTCTTCTAAAATTTTAAAATTTCTAGTATCGGCCGATATTTTACATACCATCTGGTACAGCCAAAATCGGCCAATACCGATCAGTATTTAAAACTAGTATCAAAATTCAAAATACCTTATTGGTTTTGGGCCGGTACGAACCAGTACGGTACGGAACGGATTTTACAACAATGATACCAACACCTCGGCACCTGCTTTAAACTATATAGAGATTTGTTCAACCTTCAAACTAATTTCTCTTTCCCTTTTTCTTTAAAACCTTTTGGTTGGAGCATATAAATTTCTTCTTTAAGATTTCTATGAAGAAATGCATTTTTCATATCTAACTGCTTAAGATGTAAGTCAAATAGGGCAGACATTGCCAGAACTACTCGAACTGTAGTGAGTCGAACCATAGGAGAAAATATTTCGTTAAAATCAATACCTTCTTTCTGAGCATATCCTTTTACTACCAATCTAGCACGATATCGCTTTACTTGATCGTTACCACTCCACTTGGTCTTGTAAACCCATTTATTGCCAATAGGCTTTCTTCTTTGTGGTTGATATACCAAATCCTATGTATTATTTCTATGTAGAGCTTCAATTTCTTCTTGCATTGCTGCCATCTACTGAGATGTATCTGAACTATGCATTGCTTCTTGAACAGTTAATGGCTCTCCGTCCTTAATTAAAAGACAGTATGTAATATTGCTTTCCATAATATAATCTGAGTGCCAGCTCAGTGCTCTTCTTATGCAAGTTAGTCTTCGAGTATCTGGAACATCATATTCAACTGGTTCTTGCTCCTCGTGTTCTAGTGCAGCTTTAGAAGAATCATTTTGAACAACTTCCCCATCCACTTGTACTGTTGTAGTTTTTGGATTCTCTTGTACAGTGTCAACATTTTCTACTTGTTCTTAATCCTTATCTTCCATGAAGATAACATCCCTGCTGATAACAATCTTGTGAGCAGTGGAATCCCACAGATGATACCCCTTTACTCCTTTAGTATACCCTAAGAAAATACATCTTCTAGATTTTGGATCCAACTTCGTAGTTTCTTGGGTATTGAACATCACATAGGTAGGACTTCCAAATATATGAAGATTAGAATAATCCATTAGTTTACTAGTTCACATTTCCATTGGTGTCTTCAACTCAATTGTAGTTGATGGAGTTTGATTCACTACAAAATAGGTAGTATTGACTGCTTTTACCCATAATTTCTTATCTAAGCTTGCAGTTCTCAATATCGCTCTTATTTTTCCAACAGAGTTCTATTCATCTGCTCTGCTACTTCATTTTGATAAAGAGTGTATGTCATCGTGAATTGCCTTTTGATGCCCTCTTTCTTGCAGGATTCACCAAATTCTTTATCAGTATATTCGCTTCCATTATCTGAGCGCAAACACTTAATCTTCTTACCATATTTGAGTTTTACCTGCAGTTTGAAAAATTTGAAAGTTGGAAACACATTTGCCTTCCTCTTGATAGGAAAACCTAATATCTCCTTGAATAATCATCAATGAATGATACAAAGAAAATTGCTCCTCCTAAGGATGTAACTGGTGCTTGCCATATATTAGAGTGAATCAATTCTAGAATTTCTTTGCTTCTGAACTTTGATGTGTTAAACTTCAATCAATGTTGCTAACTCATAATGCAATGCTCACAGAAGGGTAGTGATACCTTTGTGAGAATTGGAAGTAGATTCTTTTTTACAAGTATCTTCATTCCTTGTTCTGATATATATCCAAGTTTTTTATGTCACGTTATTACAGATTTGTCATCTGGACTAATCACCACAACAGATGCCTCTCCTTCTTGCAAAGTTACTCCCTTCAGCATGTACAGATTTGTAAAAATCTTCTCTACTTTCATAAATACTAACGCTCCTTCAATCACTTTCACGATCTTGTTTTGAATCTCAAATCTAAAACTGAGATCAACTACTTGTCCTGCAGACAACAAATTCTTCTTTAGGCCCTCCACATGTCACACTTTTTCAATAGTTTCAGTTGTCCCATCATACATTTTTAACTTGATGGTGCCTATACCAACGATCTTCAAAGCTTGATCATTATAGCTATACACAGATCCTCTAGAAATGGATTCATACTGATGGAACAATTCTTTTCAAGAGGTCATATGAAAAGTAGCTGCCGAATCGAGAAGCCATATATCAACAAATCTTCTCTTACATCTAATAGTTGTTGCTGCTTCACAGACCATTGCACCTCCATCATATGAAGTATTTGACATTTCGTTAAGGAATATAATCTTTCTTATTTAGATTCCAACAATCCTTCTTCAGGTGTCTTTTCTTGCCACAATTGTAGCACTTGAAATTCTTCATACTACTAGATTTTGATCTACCATGACTATGACTCCCACTTGGGCTACATTCCATTGATCTTTCTCTCGTCACCACCCGCTTGCTGCGAATTTATTAGGCTATCTTTCTTACTTTTGCGTCGACTCTCTTCTTCCAAAATAGTAACTGCAATATTGTCGAAAACTAGAGTGTTTGTGTTATTTGTTAAATTGATGACGAGTTGATCATATGAATCTGGTAGACTTTAGAGAAGAAGTTCCGCACGTTCACTTATCTATATTATGTGTCCCAATAATGTTAGTTGGGAAAATAGTGTATTTAAAGCATTTAAGTGCTCTGTCACCGAAGTGGATTCCGCCATGCGTAAAGTGTATAATTTTCTCTTCAGAAAATTTTTGTTATAGAGTGATTTGGCCTCGTACATATTTGTAAGGTGATCCCATATTTCCTTCGTAGTCTTCTTTTTCTCTATGCTAGATAATACTCCATCAACTAAAATTAGGTGAAGATTAGCTACAACATTCCCATCCATGTCGTACCATTTTTCATCTGTGACTCCAACTGGCCGTTCACTAATGGCTGCCAGATAATTATTTTCTCAAGATTGCCTTTATCTTTAACTTCCATAATGAGAAATTACTCCCATTGAACTTTTTAATCTCAATTTTTTCTGCCATTGCTTCTATCACGAATAGAATTTAGCTTACACTATTTCACGTGAATAGTATTCGTACGTATAAATAGTTTCATATATGTAAATACTATCGTATTTATGAATAGTATCATACATGTAAATAGTATTGTATACTTGAATTACAGTAACTGCACATTTTAATGAAAAATAAATGTATGAACATTGGTCACTTTTTGTGGTTACTATTGAACAACTTTCACTGTGCTTACCCAAACTCCGAACAGATTATGCCGAAAAATTCATTGTAATTTTCTCTCATTGCTCTGATACCACTTGTTGTGAAAATCGACTTGATTAAGCAAGTTCGTAGCTAAATAGGACTGAAAGAATAGTAATGAACACACAGATTTTATGTGAAAATTCCCAAATTAGGGTAAAAATCACGGGTAAGGATAGAAGAATTTTACTACTAAAAAAAACTGAAAAATTACAACAAAAAATTAGACCTAAAAAATATACAAAATATTTTTTTTTCTTTCTGTTTCTTTCATTTCTCTGTTACCTCACATGTCTCTTCTTCTGCTTGATATGAATTTCTTCATGCTGCTCCTACCTTTTTATAGTCAGGAGTGCCTTTGTCTTTGCTAAGCATGCCTTTGGCTTTACTAAGCATGCCTTTGGCTTTACTAAGCATGGTAGGCACCGAAATCGGTGCCTACCAGCCACAATTATTGACAAATTCAACCTCCGGTAAAGACTGAAAAGAAAACTGTGATGAGCTCGTTATTAACTTACCTTTATTTTGTTTTGTTTTATTCTTCGTAAAAATTTATTTTATATATTTATAAAAATAAAGATAAATAAAATAAGGATTTTTTTAAAAACTTGAAATTATAAAACTTTAGAAATGTCCCTGTCCAAAATTACTGACTTGTTCAAAGAGACCCCACATTTTTAGATACTTGGATTACTCACCTATTCTCTGAGTTTTTCCTAAGAGCTTCTTTATAGGTATTGATGGATTTGGTGTGTGTTTCAAGTTTGAGGTCAAACTTTGAAATAATTAGTAAGGTTATTTTTTTGTAATTGAATGGTGGCAAGTTCAAGTCACGGAATATTTAAAAAAAATACAAGTTTGTATTCAATTAATTACAAGCTCATGATCTTTTGTTTTTTAATTTTATGTAGTATGTAAATACTTATATGTGATTATTTAAGTTTACGTTCCTAATAAAACTTTTAAAAAAACTGTTTAGATAGTATAGTCTAAACTCAACTGAAAATAATACTTTAAAATTTTTATAATATGACCTTTAGGATTGCATGGTATTGGAAATAGTGTGAATTAGTTCAAAAGTTTTCTTATAACCACAAAAGTCTTCTAATATTACATATGTTATTTATAGTTATATTTGTGATCTTTTTTGTAAATAGAGGATGAACACCTCTATAAATATCATACTCATTTTGTAAGAAATAGAGTAAAGTTTCCTTTCATTTTTCATTCCTAATTCTCTCATTTCTTAACAAAGTGATATCAAAGCTAAGTTTCTTAAAGTACAGAAAAGAGTGATTGTGATGAAAGTAAGAAATAACAAGTAATAGAATCACTTCCTTCTAATTTTCTTGTCTGATAAAGAAAAATTTCGAGAAATAGTGTCTATGTATAAAAACTTTGTTTGGCTCCCAAGATATGTGAGAGGTAGTATAGAAAGGCTATGAGAAGCTTCAAAATGAAAAAAAAGCCAATTTCAAGATGATAAAAGAAGCTTTGTGCAAGATAAAAAGGAAGGATTAACAAGCTCTCACTCTCATCTATCAATGTTTTAATGATTCAATATTTGAGAAGTTAACTAATACTACAAGTTTGAAGGAAGCATTAAATATTCTATAAAAGTTTTTTCATGGTATTGATAAAGTAAATAAGGTGAGACTTTAAACACCAAAAGATGATTTTAAAGTTTTGAAGATGAAGGAGTTCTAGTCAATTTTAGATTATTGTACAAGATTGAAGGCGACTATAAATCAATTAAAGAGATATAGAGATCAGACAAAAGATGTTCGTTTATTGGAATTTTTTTTATTCTCTGACTCCTAAATTTAATTATGTGATATCTGTCATTAAAGGATCAAAAGATCTAGGCCTAATGACTATTGAATAATTAAAAGGTTCTTTACAAGCCCATGAAGAAAAGATCAAGAGAAGACAAGAAGAGTCATTAGAGCAAGTTCTCAAAATTAAAACTACTTTAGGCTATGTTTGGTTGCAGGTTTTATAATGGAATAAAATGGAATGTAATATTATTCCATCATTTGGGAGGATGTTTTATAATGGAATGAAAGAGGAGGGTTTCATATTACATCCCATTCCATCCTAAGTAGTAAAAATGAAAAACCTCTTATGGGTGTAGGATGGAATGTAAAATTATAAACAAATTTACACTATATTACATTATAAACCCTTCATCTAAACAATATTTCACTATATTGCATTATAAACCCTTCCATCCCTCCCAAATAACAATTTTCTAAGATTACATCAATTTACGTTCCATTATATTATAAACAATTTCATTACATTCTATTAAAAACTTTACGTCCAACCAAACATAGCCTTAAAGAATAATGGATAAAAAATCAATTTAGAGGACATAGGCGAGGAATAGGATGTGGTCGTGGCTTATAGAGAAAAGGAAGAGGGAATAAAGACAACACAAACAATGAAGAGAGAAGTCAACTATCATAAGAGGGTTTGGAAGAATAAGAGGAAGAGGACAATTCAAATATAAATTAAAAGAGATACAACAAGTCTAAAGATTAATATTTTAATTGTCATAAAATTGAATATTATTCTTGAGAATGTCATACTGGCACTGATAATATTAAAGAAAAGGCTAATCTTATTGAGGACAATTCAGAAGTTAAAAAGTCAACTTTATTGCTAACAACCATGGAAGAAGAAAACAATGTTGATAGTATATGGTACTTGGATAATGATGCAAGTAATCACATGTGTAGATACAAAGGCAAATTCAACTTGATGAAAAGATAAGAGGCGATGTTTCCTTTAGAGACTTATCAAAAAGATAAACTGAAGAAAAAGGTACAATTATCATCTCTTCTAAAAATGGTAGTCATAAGTTTATCATTGATGTTTATTATGCACTTAAGTTAAAAAGTAATATTTTAAGTTTATGCCAACTCTTTAAAAAAGGGCATGAAATTTTTATAAAAAATAAAATTTTTTAGCTTTATGATCAAAACTCTAATTTGATTACTAAGGTGATTATGTCAAATAATAAGATGTTCAAATTAAATACAAAAAAATTAAACAAAATATTTGAAAGTTGATTTTCATGATGAAATATGGTGTTGGCATGTTATATTTGGCCACTTAAATTTTGGAGATCTCAAAGTTATAGGAAAAAAAGAAGTTGGTAAAAGGTATGCCCCCAATTTACCATCCTAATCAATTATGTGAAGTATGATTTCTTAGAAACATGCTAGGAAGAGTTTTCCTAAAGAAGCAACATCAAAAGCAACTAATCCTCTTTAACTTATATTGATTGATGTATGTGGACCAATCAATCCAACTTCATTTTGTAAGAAAAATATTTTTTAGTTTTCATTGATGATTTTAGTAGAAAAATTGGGTTTATTTTATTGAAAAAGAATCAGAAGCTTTTGTTTCTTTCAAGAATTTTAAAATACTTGTAGAAAAGAGGAGTGACTATAAAATTAAAGCTTTAAGATACAATCAAGGAGGTAAATTTACTATAAAGAATTCAATAATTTTTGTGAAACTTATGACATCCGTCATTCTTTAATAATTCTTAGATCATTACAAAATAGAGTAGCTGAGAAAAAGAATAGAACCGTCCTTAAATACGGTAAGATGCATACTAAAGGCTTATTTCTTATATAGTGTATTTGTCCAGTCTCTTTGTAATATCAAATATCAAATATCAAATATCAAAGATCAAACCGCTTAAGAAGCATGGAGTAGAATAAAGCCTGGTCTTTATCAATTGCAAGTTTTTGGAAGCACTGTGTACGTCAAGTGTCGCAGCAAGAAAGATACAAGCTTGATGATTAAAGTGTTAAATATGTCTTTATTAGATATAAGTCACATTCCAAAAGTTATAGATTATACAATCCAAAAAATGGTAAAGTTATGATAAGTGAAGATGTTGAATTTAATTAGAAAGCTATGTGAAATTAGGAGGTTCATGTAAAGAAAAATTGTAGTTTTCTTCCATAATTTTTAGAAGAAGAACAAGAAGCCATGTTATCTATACAAGAAATAACTCCTCCTACTTCATTGTTTATGTTACCTTATAAAGAAAGTTCAATTGAAACGCTGATGAAAATGAAAATTGTAGGAGAAATATATGTAGATGATCTTATTTTACTGGTAACAATTCAAGCTTGTTTGAAAATTTTAAGAAGGTTATGTCACTTAAATTTGAAATAACTGACTTAGGACTTATGTCATATTTCTTAAGTCTAGAGGCGACACAAATGGAGGAAAGAATATTCATTTCTCATGAAGGTTATGCATAGGAGGTCGTAAAGGAGTTAAAAATGTTTAATTGTAATTCTAAAAACATGCCTATGGTAATTGGGCTAAAGTTATCAAAATATAAAATATGGCAAAATTTTTTTCCATTATTTTCAAAATTCTTGTAAGAAGTTTGAGATATTTAACATGTATAAGGCATGATATCCTTTATTTGCTTAGAGTAGTAAGTCGATTTAGGGAAGCTCCTACCTTCACCTATATGAAAGTTGCTAAGAGGATACTTTAATGCCTAAAACGTACATTTGACTTTGGACTATTTTATTCCTTGTTTACTAATTTCAAAACTGTGATATTTTTTTATAATGATTTTACAGGAGATATTGATAAAAGAAAAGGTACAATTGATTTTCCATTTTAATAGTTAATTTTGCTATCTCATGAAGTTTAAAGAAATAATCTATTATTATACTTTCAACTTGTGAATGTAAATATATGACAGTAACTTTATGTACCACTACCACAAAAAAGACATTAGGTGATAGAGAAAAGTGTAGCTAACAGTGCAATTATTGTTGCCTTTTCATTAGGACAACATAATTTATACTATCAAATAAAATGGCACTTTTATAAGTGTAAGGAAACAAAATTTCTTGATTAGAAAACAAAATGAATAATGTTGCTTCAAGTTTTAACTAAGGCAATAGAAAAGTTTCAAACTATAGCAACAAAGTTGAATGGATTTAGCAATAGTTTTAGTTTTTATAAGGTAATAAAATGATTTTTTTAAGGCAACTATATCTAACAACAAAAGCAATAACTTATTCCTTCATTAGAAATAACATATTAATAGAAAAGTAAACCCTTGTCATTGAGTAGGAAACATTCATATATATTTTAGTTGTACTACCAAATGTCAATAATAAATACGACATTTACATATGTTATCATATAGTCCATATGGATTTGTGGAATTCAACCTTTAACATATCCAAAATATAATAGCCAAAAATCACTAGCTAAAATATGCACTTATATTATC
This sequence comes from Erythroxylum reticulatum, assembly GCA_025504915.1. Taxonomy (NCBI): domain Eukaryota; kingdom Viridiplantae; phylum Streptophyta; class Magnoliopsida; order Malpighiales; family Erythroxylaceae; genus Erythroxylum; species Erythroxylum reticulatum. The sequence continues at coordinate 11,415,037 of JANSVA010000004.1, forward strand.
TTTAGTCTACATAGAATATAAGTGCATCAACCAAAATAAATAACAAAACCAATATGTCTGAGCACTCCAAAATCCTTCGTCAAGTACCTCTTTATCCACTCTTAATCATTAACTTCTTATTTAAAAAGTAAATTAGAATTATTCTAAAACCATTAAACTAAAAAATGTTGATATATCTGAAAAATAAAATACTAACTACCTTATTGTGACCTCCAATTAATCAAGAAAATTAATTTAGTTCAAAAATTGACAATAAAATGATCAAGTTCTTTTTATGAATAAAGTTAGAAGGCATAAACATTTCAATCAACATTAGGTTCACTAGATTTGAAAATGGGGAAATAAAAAATTAATCTAAGTAGAAAAGGCAACAAGATGATGTTCAACAACAGTAAATTGAGGAACTTTATCAGCTGGTATTCTTTATGTTGATATGTACGATTAGGAGGAATAGAATAATCCATTCTTGATTGACTAGGTGTATTCAATTTACAAGGCATATCTATGTTAGTGGTGTTAGCTTACCCAATATAAGCTTGAATGAGAGAGAACATTTGTTGCATCATTTCTTCTTTATCTTCTTTATCTTTTTCTAGTCATTTTTTTTATTTCCAAGCATTTGACTTTCTCTTGTTCTAATTTCTTTCTCAATTTCTGCTTTTCAGCTTCACTTTCTGGTTCATCTCTTCTTCCAATGCAGTATTGATGGATTGTAGATACTTATTAGGAACTTTGTTAAGGCTTTACTCACTATATTATTTTCTTTCTTACTAGATAATTTCACACCCCTTCTAAATAGTTTGTTATGTCTAGGACTTATGATTCCTATATCAACCGCAACTTCATCAAGCTTTTGACTATCATTTTCTTTTTGCATTTCTTCAATGTGAGCCTAAAAAGAAAAGTAATGTATTACTTCTTCAATCAAATTGACCTTGATGAGCGTAACTACTGGTTTATAGGAAACAAACAATAATGACAGTATCTATATTTCAAACAAAAAATAAAGAAACTTGTGGTCAAACTAAAGAATGCAAGCACTATATATAATGACAAAGAAACCTATTATAATTCCAGTTATACCAAAAAAACTCATTTTGACAAGAAGAACGAATCAATAAGACAAAATAAATGAAATGGGATCCAGGTGATATGAGTAACACAACAAAAAATAAGATTAAGAAGATATAAAATGAGAAATAAATGTGAGCTTCTCAATGAAAGGAACAACAATATATATAAAATTGTTAATTAGAATTTTCTCTCTTATAGCTTTAATAGCTTGCTTGTACACTTTTTCATGCTTTTTTTTAATAAGTTTCACAATATTTTTTAGCATAAGAAAGTAGACTTTTATCCTCTCTTTCATTTTTCTATACATGGAAATAACTGTTAATTAGAATTTTGAAATAACTTGATATATTATAACTCATTGAAGAACTTACCAACTTAGCTTAAATACTTTCATAACTCTTAGGATCAACTATATGCATTTTAGTTTGATGTTTTCTATTTTGAGTATTTGTGTAAGCAATTTGGTACATATTGAAACATATATTAATTACATATCATGAAACTAATTTGTAAAAAAGTACTAATAATTGTCATACCTTCATATATGTGTAGTCTTAATAAGAAACAAGCTCTTTAAAGATGTTCGTTATCATGTCGTTTCATGAATTCAAATAATTATGGACATATGTAAAGGCATTGTAACCTAATAATTATGGACATATGTAAAGGCATTATAACCTAAACTTTAATATAAAATATCTAAACACCTTGGTTGGAATTTGCCTCACATTTGAGGTTGTACAAATGATCTTTGTTATTTTCACTGCTATAACATTGTTATCACCTAGATACACCAAACACTTCGTAATTAATTGCTTTCTCATCATTTCCCTAATGCATAATAAAGTCATTGGGACTTGTATGTACATAATGAAGTCCTAAATCTTTCATAAGTTTCTTCGTTGTATTAAAGATTCAGGAATCTTTGCACTAGGAAAGACCTATTTAAGTATCCCTATGAGATCAATATAAGTTACATAACTAATTCTATAAGTACACTTAAAAAGATATAGTTGAATGGTGAAAGAAAGTTTAGAAAAACTTTGATAACCAATATATAACTCTTGGTTTCCTTACTTTACCATTTTAAAAAACTTATTAGTATCAACATTTGGATGAGTACTAACTCCTGTTGAACTATTGGTACCTTCATCTATATCTTTAAAGGTGTCTTATTAAGGCATCTATAATATCATAGATGGACCTTCCATTAAATTCATTATTATCATCCATATTTAACTTGCATTAATTATTCCTTTATTAAATTTCTAACTATCATATCCTTGAGCCAATCCATCAACCATCAAATGATCATATATAATATTTCTTATATACTAATAATAATTCCAACACTTCTTACATGGACAAGAAATATCATTTCCATTAGCCACCATAAAAAATCCTTTTTAAGAAAACGATCAACTTCACCCATATATTCATCATTGTATCTGGGAAAAGTCATCTAATGCCTATCTCCCTTTTCCATAGATAACTTACTATTCATAAAAGCAACATATACGATATTGATTATGTTAACAACAAAAAAATTGTTGTGACATAATAAACCATGATGTTTTATGATGCCCTAATACATAAAATTTTATAATAAACCAATTTAAATTGCTAATAGATTGTCTTGGAGAAATATATCTAAAATATCCCAATAATAGTAAGCTTGTCAATTTTAGTTTTTACTTTAATTAGATGTAAATCCCAAGGCTTTAGTAATAATTTTGCAATCTATAAAGAAACATGTGCAATGAACTTATATGTTAATTCTATCATAAAACTAAAAGTATGTGCAATTAAATTTAAAATCTATCAATAAATGCTTCTACTTCTTGAGAGCTTGGTTTTGATCGAGAGCATGAAGAACTAATAACTCCTATAAGGACTATTCAGTAAGAAGAGGCAGATGGAATCAAAATGTTATTTACAAAAACTGATTGACTTTTTTAGTTTTAGCTTCTGTATAAAGTAAGAAATTGAATAAAATTATAAAGGTTAGAAAATTTGTAATTGGTTTAAGAGCCAGAAATTTTTATATTTGAAACTCTCCTTCAACTTTTAATACAAATTATTGACATGGAATTATGAACATGCTTTTCTTATATTTCAAAGAAGTTTGGGAAAAATAGTTGTAAAATAAATTCACCAGTAATTTGAGAATTATTTGTTACTATATAGGTTAAACTTATATGAAAGGTTATAAAAGACAAGTTATGAAATTTATATACATAATTATGTTTGTTAGTTGCCACTTGTTAGTGTTGAAAAATTTGTATAAAAGTTAGCATTGAAATATCAATTCTAAAAAATGTCAAATCAATTGAAATCTCGACTTATAAACAAGAACTCAATATAGAAATCCACAAAACAAAACCTTTTGCTTATAAACTTAAATAGACGTACAACTAAATTAAACTTTGTAAATTTTAATCATATATTAAACTGACACGACCTAATTTTTGTCGAATCCTATTTTTCTCGCCTTTGCAGTGCACAGCTATATGGGTTGTCATCTTTGCAAATTTCCACTCGAAACCAAGAGTTGCTTAAAGTCGAGTGAGTTCCATTCAATGACAGTATAAACACGTAAATCACATTGCATTGGTATGTTCTGTTCAGTGACAGAACAAACACATGAATGTTAAGTATGTCTCTATTATTGTTGGAAATATCTAGAGTTGGCAGTCTGAGCTCGGCCTAGTTAGATGGCCTAACTCCTTAACCCAAAATAACATTGTTTTGGGTGAGTTGAACAAGTTTGGAATCGAGTTCGATTTCCATTTTAGGGGTTCAAATCGAACTATAGATGGCCTAACTTGTTGCCATCCCTAGATGTATTATACTTCTCAACAAATGGTATCATAACCTAGTTAAGACAATAACAACTTCAGTTGTAAGGTTTGAAGTGAGGAAAGTAATGGAACTAGGAACTTCAACTTTTGGCAACAAAAGGTAAGGGATTTGTTAGCATATCGATACATCTTGAAGGGATTATAGGATGATAAGCTGAAAGACATATATATGCTCGACTAGGAAGAGTTGCAGGCATGAACAGATAGAAATATTTGATCATAATTAGCAAACAAGGTCATATATCATGTTATGGATACTGCATTTCCTGTAGAGATATGAAAAAAGTTGAAGGGTAGATAAATGTTAAAGTCTCTCACAAAAAGAGTATATTTGAAGCAAAGATCATAAATGTTTGGAAATGCACATGTATGTATATAAAATATGCATGATACATGTTCATGACAATCCTGGATATTTATCCATTAGTTTCGTCACAAAATCAATCCCATATCAAAACTCACCTAAGTATAATTTATACTTAGGTTTATACCTCAATAAAACCATTGAAATCACAATTCATAACTCATTGAATCACTTTCAGATTTTTCCCCAAAAATTGACTTTTGGGTCTACTGTTCTAGATCATTTAGACAATGAAAATAAAGTAATTTGGTCATACTCTCTTCTAGAAAATTGTTCTCCTATCTCTTAAGTTTCTAAAAATACCAAGATTGTTCAATTTGGTTTAGTATTTTAAAAGATATTCTCCAAATATTTTTGGACTATTCTCATTCTGAAACAGTATACTATACTCAACTTCCATCCAGAAATTGAACATCTTAGAGTCTGAACTACAATTCAACTTCTTCAGATGATTTATATCCCTATGTCTCTAGTTTACTCCAAAATAAAGATGATCTCATTTAGACCTCTAGAGAAGAAGTTATGGACAAAAGAAACAAGACTATTTAGTTTGCAATTACTCTCCGACCTAAATCCAGTCACGGTTACCATTGGAGAGCACAGTCTCTTGATGTGACAATTAAACATCAATATAGCAATTAAAATCATGGGCATGAGGGAGAAAAGTCACAGGCGTGAGTGATTCATAAGTGTGAGGAAAAAAAATCACTGGTGTGATAGACAAGGACAAAAATGTTGGACTATTTGAGAACACACTTAGTCAGACATGTCCCACGTTTTTCACTCTATCTCTCCCAAATTATTTCAGATGGCTAAGATTTTTGGTGAAGAGGTATAACAATGTGTTATGAGTCCAATGGTTTAAGTCTCATGTCATTTGGAGGTCGGACGAAGGATATATGGTCACAATACGGAAGGATGTTGTGTCAGCCTCCAACCTCTGAAGTCGCGATCGTGCACCCTCAAACTCGCGAAGTCACAATCGCGCTTCGTCGTGATCATGACATTCACTTAATGTTGCGATCGCGAGTTCTCAAAGTGTGATGACGAGTGTTGTCCAATGCGAAGTGCGATCGCGACTTCCTACTTGCATTCTCTCACTTTTAGCCTCCATAACTTTCAATCTAGAACTCCAAAAATTTCAAACTTTATATCAATAAAAAGCTAAAAAAAAGATCTACAACTTTCATAAAGACAATATTGTCAAAATCTTTCTAGATCAATATAATTTAATCATGGAAGTTTCAGACCAATACTAACTTCTCTAACTTATCTTCTTCATTCTTTGTGTTTCTTCTTTCATTCTCCTGCACTTTCCTTCCATTTACATTCTCCAGTTTCATTTTACCATTTTAACTCTCATTCAGTTCAACACATTCACATCAATTCAAAAATCCATGCTTAAACAAAATCATCCAGAACAGAAGAAAAGTCAGTCAAGCATTTCACCATTCTCTGCGCTTTCTTTACTGTCATTTTCCTATATTTTCATTTTCTACATTCTCTTAAATTTCTTCCTCTAACTATCATTTAAACAATCTTTCTTATCTCAGATCATCATCTTACAACTATTCTTCAACTCTAAATTCATTCTTTTATTCATCCCTAACAACACTCTCAACTCACATACACAGTGAATACACAACCACAAACAGAGCATTTACTTGGTTTTCTCTCCAAATTTTTCTGCACTTAATTACACATGTTTCCTATGATCTTCCAACTTATAAATCATTTCTACACTATCTTAAGACATCTAGATCATCAATTATTTAAAAATCACACATCAACAATTTTCATATCTTAAACCCTCGGTGTTCATGAAAAATGCCCATTTTTTTCTTCATAATCATGCAATGACAAATAAATCACCATTTTGGTTTCATAAACCAACAACTCTAAAGGATTTATACAATACTTATTTGATATTTCTCTAAAATCTGCAAAAGCTTAAGAAACCCTAGTTTCCATGCAATTCACGTACACCACTTAAGGGGTTGGCAAGGTTCGTTTTTTTCTTAAGGTAAAGAGAAAGAAACTTAACTTGGGAGTAGAAAAAGGTAAATGGAAATAAAAGTTTTTCTTTGGTGGAGTTTTGATGAAAAACTCTGTGTAAATGTAACATCCCGTTACCTATGCTAAGGCTAAAGCAGTAAATGTGAGAGATTACTGAGAAATTAAGAAACACATTTCATGCTCATGCACAACGTTAGCATATGTGCACATGAATTTGAATCTTTGCACATAAAAATAATTATACATGCATTCATTGACATTTTTTGGGTATAATTGTTTATATATGTGAGTATATTGAGAAATGTGGTAGTATGTGTTGAAAAATTGATTTGGAGAGTGTATTTGCTAATTTAGAATTTTTGAAAATTTTAGAGAAAGTTTTAGAAATTACTGGGCATTTTTGAACTAGGAAAATTATTGGATCCCGTTTTTAGAACCCAAATATTCAGAGACATAACAAAGCTCGTCGTCTTATAAGGGTGGCACGCCCATAACATTCGAACATCAAACAGTTAAACTTTTGAGAATCACAAGTAGAATCCAATCATATTTCATTAATGAATCCAAATGAAGTTTATACAAGCTCATTACAAAATACAAAAATACACGTGATACAATTGAATGCTTATGCTTGATATGATTCTAAAATACAAAAATTCCTGAATTAACTAAATTACAACAGTTTCTAACTATTTTGGAGCCCCGATGTCTTGCAAGGATCGTTAATCTTCTCTTTTTGCACCTGAGGAGGGAATTGTGGGGTGAGCTATACAGCTCAGTGGCTAATATATTTATAGCCATTGGCAACGAGCCAAACAATCAAGAATATATATATATATATATATATGTACATTCATATATTCATATACGTCTATATCTCATTGGGCTAGCAATTCAATCATTCACAGTTTAATATATCATCACATAAAACATATAAAGTGTAATTAATCATCCAAACATAAGACGAAATCTTGCATCATAACTTGACAAATCAAAATGCAAATGCACAACAAATGGCTTGAGGGTTCCATGAAAACAGAATGGAGAAACCGAAGTTTACCTTATGAATAGAATGAGTCCAATTTTGGAGCTCGTATGCCACAAGCAGGTAGCTGGGAGAAGGCTCTTGTCAACATGCACGTGACGAATAGAATGGTTCCACTCTCACCTAAACAGAAGCACATAATCATGCTTAAATCATTTCATTAAATGCGTTCATATTTTTCATGCTCTTTCCTTTCTTTTCATTTATACAAAATGCCATGACAAGGTATAACATGATCAAAATCACAATTCAGTTATATCAAAATGTCATACTTCTTTCCATGCATAACTTAAAATGCATCATAGTAAGTCACAATCTTCACGACAATTC
>JANSVA010000004.1:11437458-11453429 GCA_025504915.1 Erythroxylum reticulatum
AGGGAGACAGTAGACATCTGGATATACAATTTCTATGTTTTGAGTTTTGCAAGATTCACACGTTAAACATCTCAAAATAAATGTACAAAGAGAGCCACGAATCTGTCTCCATGACAGCTTAACCTTCAAAACCCTAGGTTTTGGTTTAACCCGGGTATTACATAAACATTATGCGAAACAATAATATAAAGAAAAGAAAAATAATGTTAAACATTTATATTTTACTTTAATAAATTTTAAGTCCCTTTAGTTAGTAGAGGGTTAGCCTTTAGTTATAATTTATATAAGTAAGCATATATGGTGAAATTGTTTATTTAGAACAATTATATATATATAGTTTTGGAGAATGTCCTCTAATTATCTATAAAAAAATAATGATTTTAAGAATTTTTCATATTCTTATATTAAATGGTCCAATGTTATGTAGTTGATGGGTATGAATGTCCTATTTTTGTGGTAACTGACAATGTGCTTAATGGGAGCACATTCATATATATTTTTCTTACAGACTTTTAGGGTCCCTAAACTTCTTTTCTCTTTTGAAAATTTACACCATCCAATTGGGAATTGAGAGCTTAGAAGAATTCCAAAAACACAAACTTTCCGAATGAAAACATATGGTAGGAGGTATTTTAATTTCTTCTACATTCATTTTGTTTGTTATTCTAACATATATTATTGTTGAATGTATGTTGAGTTGTTTAACAATGTCTTATAGTAATCCAAGACCCTTGTTTTGTTCAAAATCATTTATTCCTTCTTCAAAAGCATCCCAATCAAGATCTCATTCTTACTCTTCTCTTAACCTCATGAGATAAATATATACATCACTTAAACTTTTATTTTGCAAGATTGTAATTTAAGACAGAAGGGATCGTTCTAACCAGAAACCAAAAGGGATTGTTATCCTACTATTATTTCTAATAAGATATGACCTTTAGCTTTTCTGATAAAATAGAAATGAACCAAACTCACATAATGTCGTGGATAATAATGCTTAAAAATTGATTTTATGCTCTATTTTTTCGATTTTATTGTAGAGCAGGAAGACTCTATCATAATTCAAATAATCTTGATGGATGAGAATGCCATGAAATTCTATTAGAATGAGATCCAATGTAATTTTTTAAATATTGAACATATTGAGTAAAAGATGTACAACTTTATAACTGAAATAAGAAATGCGAAAGAACCTAGATGGCTTGTTTGGAGTGTTGGGAAGTTGGGTTGGGATTGGCGGAATAATTACAAGACTTTTTGTAGTTTTGATTTCTTGAAAACTAAGATCAATTTAATTCTATAAAATGATTAATGCATAAATTATAATAAAGTGTGAATATAAAATCATACCTTATTTTAAAGCTTGATCATGTTCTTGTCATATCCTTGGAACTATTTCTAAAATTGATCCATCTCAACCACCATAGCTACATAAATGTCTGGCATCTAACAGTATCCACATAATAGGTTGAGAGAACTTTGTAACTCTTACAGAGAGGGTTAAGCAAGAAGTGCTAGCTCCATAGAGCTTAAGCTTATTTATAATAGGTTTTGGACATTTTAGTAATATAATTGAAATTAAATTCTATTTTCAATTAAAATTTAATTAGCATTACAAATAATTCTAATTAAATGCCAATTATGCCCAAATAAGATCCAATATCTCATATTGATTTTTATTTATTAAATATCTTATATTTAATCATAAAGTTTCTCAAACTTTATAATTAAGTCCAACTTAATTAAAATATCTTTGCTCTCTTCAACCCATTCTTTATGTGAGACTCATTAGGCTCCCAAATATATTAGCAATGGATATAAATTATAATTATAATTCATAATTAAAATTAGATAAATTAAAACTCCTTTTAATTCATCTTTAAACAATTTATAATCATAGATCAAGATTGGCTTTTAGCAATGCGTTATAACTACCCAAATATTTCGGAATGTCAAAGTAGTTTTGACTAACCTTTCCATGTATGATTTTTTTGTATAATTCAATCTTTTCATCATACAATGTTTTGATTAGACATAAAGTATGTAATTAATGTCTATTCTAGTTTGAGTCTAACCATGTTAGTTCTCTACCATTAACTATTGATTCAATTAATAATATTTGCAAACTATTTACAAAGCGTCATTCCACCTTGGCCAAGGATTTCTTGAATTAATATTAATAAAAAACAATAGAACCTTCTCCCTAATTACCTGAGGGTGATGAATCCTATCTTGGTCACAAAACTACCTCCATATAATTCATGCTATATAAGCAGAATCAAAACATAGCAATCCCTATACAAGATAACCTTAGAGACTTCAAGTCAAAGGATCACTTATATAATTATCACAATGAGAATTCCATAGTCATACAAGTAATATTCCAAATGGATTTCTCATATTGGGTCTGTTTAGTGAACTTGTTCTCTAATAAGCACCCATATGTTTATTTAAGTATCTCTATACTTTAAGCTTATAAAATTGACTACTTCCTTCATAAGGAAAAACATAACGTATGCTAGCCTTTTTACTTTCTATTAATGTTCAGTACTAATAGAACAATGACTAGGAACAATTTTGGGATAATACATAAATGCAATACGAATTTTATAATTATAATCTTATTATAATTTCATTTGTAATGTATAATTATCCCATAGACTTCATCATATACATCTAAACATATTCAAGATAAAGCATGCTTTAAATTATTTTTCGCTAAACTATAGCCAAAATGATTGGCTATAGGGTATAAACTAACAATCTATCACTTGCACTAAGCCAATCATTTAAAAATCTCATATCATATCACCATATGATGATTATACCATTATTGGGACACTGGCTTAGTAAGAGAATTCTATAAGATTCTCTATAGAGAGCACTATATTAAATCTTACAACTTCTATCTTAATTATCCTCATAATTAAGAAAAATTTCCTAAATACATCGTTGGATCTTTAATGAAACATTTGCTCCTTATACATGCTCAATGACTTTAATGTTTTATAATACATTACTGTCTTAAACAATGTAAGGAACTATATCAAGTTTATTAAAGAACTTATTGATCTAATTAATAATTTCCAATAAATTAAAAATGTATTATGGCTTAATTTGTAACCATTGCTACATTAGAACCTTTCTAATCTTGAATGATATTTTTCTAAGTAAATAAACCTTTTTATATTCGTATCATTTTGAAATCAAATATCAACTTGTACATAGAACAATGGATTCTTTAATACTTCACAAGTATCAGATATCTCAAACGCTAAACATCTTTAGTATATTATCTATATATTTGGACTTAGAATAGACTAACAAAATCCAATCTATCTCTATAGACCTAATTTCTATAATTAAGTTGTTACCCATTCTTATCCAATAAGAGTTGTTATTTGACAATTATATTTTTAACAATTGAAAGTTAGAATTGTTGTTCTTTATAAGCAATATAACTCTATATTCTCCTACTGTAGAGGATAACTATACTCCCACTAACCTTATTATAAATATAATAAATTTATAATCATCTTAATTTTTTTTCATGAGATTTGAACCTTTTAAATTCCATCTTACTCCCACTACTTGTCTTGAGAATCATTCTCATATAAGTATACATTGAATCAAACAATTTTTCCAATAGATCTATATGATTGTATCCAACCTTTTGGATAGCTCATAACCTTTTATTATCTAATTTAGTTCTAAACTTAATTGATAATGTATGCTTCAACAAAGCATCTCATCCTTGAATAATTAACTTTGACTCTTTCAAAGACTTAGAATTTCATATCTAACATGAAATCTTGCTAATTGATTTAATTGAAACTATAGAACATAAGTCATTGTTCTAGGTATATCTATAAAAGAAATAATATTGCATCATATAATATCTCATATTGTATTATCCTCCTTATATAAATGCATACTCTTATAGAATTTTATTGTCAAGGTGTACACCAGAGAATCTCATTCCCTATAGATAACCGAAAATTTAAAACTCACTAAATCGATCTCATCGAAATGCTTCAGCATTCTTAATGCTCAATTCTACTTAGATTTAACAATTTGAACTTTTTAAAATTTTAAATCAATATTTCATTTAATACATAGAACTATATCACATAAATTTATAAGTAGTATAGTTAAATATAAGAATAATCCTTTTATGAATTGTTATTCCATCCATCAAATCATATGTATAAATTTAAAAATTCAATATCATCATCATCCTTTCATCAAAGGTTGATTTGGTTATTCTTCAACTTTATAAGTTTCACAAGTTCCATAATATGCATAATCAAAAGGATACACATATCCTTCTATGTAACTTTATGATTATCTTTATATTGATTTAACCAACATGACATAAAAGGATAGTCTTAGTTATCCAACTTTGTATTCTTGCCACTCATGTTAAGCATAAGTCTCTTTTGATCTAACATATACAAACTATTTGCATAAACTTGTATTAACTACTTTAACTCATTAATCTATTTCTTATCATGCTTTAAACATTATAGTAATGTTGAATCTAAATTCAGTATCATATACTCAAAACCATGAATTAGAAATAAATATGATATCTATCATATCTCATGTAGGCAAGAAAAGGTCATGCAATCGTAAAGGATAACTATTATCATACTATAGTAAAGCCTTTAAATTATATTCCACAATTATGCTTTTAGTAGTATAAATTAAGTGGAACAATTCTAATAAGGTACTATAACTTTTAGTGTTATTTTATGTAACTTCTTGCATCTTGCTATCATGGTGTTGACATACATCTTACATGTTGTCATCAAAGTTTTTGAGCCATAAGTCAACTCAAGATAGTCATTACATTTTGTCATCTATACAATTCTGACATATCTCTAAAACTTTGTCACTAAATTCTCAACAGGGATTATAACAAAATATCATAGTAAGCATACACTTTTCTATTCTAACTCTGAGAACTCTTCTCAAACATAACCTATGTCTAGGAAGTTTAGTTCACTAACTTAGTATCAAATATACTAACCAAGGTAAATTCCTCTCAAAACAAAATATAAATGTAATAAAAACAGGTAATTAATTAGATTCTATAACTACCAAATGAGATTAAGATTTAATCATGTATTTGGTTACTCCCACTATTTTACTCAAAATAATAGCATTATTACTATTCAAAAAGATTAATGTTTCTAATAGGCAAGGATCCCATTCAAATATAGTTGATCTTAAGTTTGCTCAATAAAGCACCTTGTAATGATCCAAAATTTTGTTAAATTACTCATAATGGACTAGTAATGAGAAAAGCCTATAAAAGTATAAGTTGAGCTTAAGAAAGCTCAAGTTCATTTCTCTTTTAAACTCTTTTCCTTATACGTTACTATTCACTCTAAACACCCACACCTTCACCATCCAGTAACCATTTCTAGTGATCTAAGACTCTACAAAATACTCTCATGATGTTCTACGAAACCACTAAACTTGTTTATTTAAAAACTTGTATTTGGAGAAATCATGATTGGAAGTTTCGATTCATTTACGTAAGTCACTGATCTCCTATTTTTAGTCTTTTTTTTGGAACCACCATGTCGAACGTCCCTAAAAATATGGGAAAGGAGGGAAACTCGACACCAATCGACCCATTTTATCGATGAACAAAAATGGGTCACCTATAAGCTTTAATCCTTCAATTCTTGTAAACTAGGAGGAGTTTTGACGCAAGACCAGTGCCATTGGATTCCTAGAGGTGAGCTCGTCATTTTTAGGTAGGTGGTGAAGGTCACCACCCATCTGATGATTTTCTAACCAGCCCAAAAATGGTCAGAAATAATTTTAAAATTCCCAAATATTATGTAAATCAATTTTCATAAAAGCAACGTATTGAAATTCTTCATAGTTTGTGAGATAAAAATTTCTAGAGTGTTATATTTTTATAAAAAAGTATGACTTTGAATAAATTGAGTCATTGTTGATTAGTATTGATTATCTAGATGTATTGAGTATAAATGAGGGCTATAGATTGGAAATTGGTATAGTTGAATTATAATTAGACTTATTATAAATTTTTGCAATGTAAATATGGACTCAATTGGGCATGGATATGTAGTTTGGAGGCTCAAATTGAGTTGTGGTTACTGGTAGTTATAGAAGTATCTTTTCATTGCAGGAATGACCCTTCTTTTGGAAAGGGGATGTCTGTTTTACAAGGAAAACTTTGCCAAATTTTTAGTAGGCTCCTCATAAAACGTGACATTGTCATTTGTAAATAGAAAATAAAGATCCTTAATATTGAGTCATGGTCTTATTCTCAGGGTTGGTTTAGGTTTTAGATCTTAATGGTCATTCCTACTTTTCTTTCTATTAGTCAATCAGGAGCACATTCTACCTTTGATTTAATATTCATGATTATAAAAACACATTAGAATTTCATATTCATAATGGAAATCACCATAATTATCATACACACACATTAAAATCATACTTGTGGGAATGACACCTTAATTACTACAAGTTTACGATCCCTATACTTGCGGAATATTGAGGGTTTTACATTAGGTAAAACTTGCTCAATAAGTTTTTGACGCCATTTTTATGGAGTTAGTTTAGGACTTTTTTAATTCTTTTGTTTAAGAAATCATTTCCCTTTCTTATGATTGTGGTACCCAATTACAAGAAATTTAAAAAAATAGAAGAGAAGGGAAATTTGGGTGCAAAGTTAAAGATATATCAATTTGGACATCTCAAGGCAACAATAACGAATCTAAAAGGTTAAATGCCAGGAAGAGATAGAAAGAATGATGATGGAGGAAATATATCATGGGGAGCAAAAGATCCCTGTGAACTTCAACGAGGCACAATTTGGTCAGGGAAGTAATCATCTTTATTTTAACATTTATAATCTGAGGTGACAGAATTACCTAGATTTCTTTTGGTATAATAATGTAAGAACCCAAATGGGAATTCAAAGCCTGCTAATATTTTAGTAAGATGAGTCTAGTTTATGGGATTCAAAATTGGACAAGAAAATGGACATGATCATAAGTATGGATGAGGCCCAGAAGAGGCCAGAAGGGAAGTTCGAAAAAGTAAAGGAAGATCATGCCTTTTCTATTCACAACCTAGAGGATCAAATAAGCCAGCTTATCAATACATTTTGTAAGACAAGTGTGGAAAGCTTTTTGAGTAACATGGAAGTAAATCCAATGGAGCAATTTAAGGCTACCACACTTACGAGTGAGAAAAAGATAAAAGAACTAGTGAAAAAATAAGCTGAACGCCACCATGTAGAAGACCAAAAGGAGAAGAAAGTTGATAAAGAAAAGAATGAAGAACCTCAATACATTCCTCCTTCACCTTATCCACTGAAAATACCATTCCCACAAAGACTTAAGAAGAACGAATTGGATGCACCATTCACAAAGCTTGTGGCAAAGTTAAAGAAATGGAAAAGTTGCTTGTCTTTTTTTGGAAGTGTTGAAGCGCAAGCCCAAGTATACGAAGTTCCTTAAAGATATATTATCTACCAAGCAAACTTGGGATGACAATCAAATGGTAGTCATTAAAGAAACCTCCAACTCCTTAATTACCAACTATATGCCCTTATAGTTGAGAGATCCAGGAAGCTTTACAATACCCTATGTAGTTGGTAATACAGAGATTTCAAAATGTTTATGCAACTTAGGTGCAAGTATAAACCTTATGCCTTTGTTAATTTTTATGAAACTAAGGCTAAGAGATATGAAGCCAACATCTATGCGTATTTAATTGGTAGATTAGTTAATAAAGAAACTCTTTGGCATGGTGGAGGATGTACCTATAAAAGTAGACAATTTATCATTCCTATGGATTTTGTCATGCTAGACTTTAAAGAGGATCGAAATTGTCTGTTAATTCTTGGTATACCATTTTTGACCACCGAAAAAGCTTTGGTAGATGTCTATAAAGACAATTTCATCATTTGAATTAGTGATGAACAAGTGAAATTCAACATGAATAAGGTATTAAAGAATCCGAAGGAGGGTAGCTCATTCATTAGAATTAATAAAGTCAAAATTTTAAAAGAGTAAGAGGAAGAAGAGCAGATGATAGTGAAGATTGAGATTGAAGAAGATACAAAAGTCTCTATTCATGAAGTGAAAGAAGAAGAGGAGATAGGGGTGATTAAGGAAGAACATGAATAGCTCACCCTCTTATAACAAAAACTACTGGATTCAATAGAAGATTCAAGGAGTTTTGTTATTCCCTATGTCAATTGAGTTTTGTTATTCCCTATTTTATTGACAGTTTGTTAGTAACAAGGACATTACTGAACTTTATTGGTTTTCTTAATTTTATTAATATTGTTCTTTTGATTGTCTTGCAATATGTAGCTTATTTACAGGCTACAAAACTAAATTTAGGTGACAAGGGTGGAAGCAAGGCACTCATAATTGACCCAGATTGAGTGTGGAAGGAAGAGCACGTCAAAATAATGACCTTAACTAAGTGTTACTTGGGAGGCAACCTAAGAATTAGGATAATTTTTATTTTATTTTATTTTATAAGTATTTTGTTACTTTTATTTTGTACAGAGTGAATTGCTTGAACATCATGGTCTAAAGTATCTCCAAATTCCTTCGCCAGCACCATCATCATCTCAATCGCTATGACAGGTTTATGCTCTAACCCTTATCTTTTCCTTTTGTTTTTATGTCTTCTTGTTATTTGTTTTGTTCACCCTTACATGTTTTTTCATCTCACATATTCCCCCTTACATTTTTTTCTTCTCACATTGAGGACAATGTGTTGTCTAAGTGTAGGGATGTAGGTGTGGATTGCATTTTTTTATCATGAGTGTGAATTTTATATGTTGTATGTTAGTTTTTGCTTAGGTTTTCATGGTATGAAATGTGTGAATGTGTCAATGAGTAGGACTTAACGAAATTAACTTAGCTTTGAACATAATCTTCTAAGTTGTAAAGATTTATTAGCTTGTGCAATTCATGTTCTAGGTATCTTTGGCTAGATATGCATGTTAATCAGGATTTGACGATAGTTTGGTCACCTTAGGAAATTTGTTACATACATTTATAATCATAGGTCAATTGAATAAGTAGCATCAATTATATCTTTTCATAAGGATGATTAGCTAAAGAAATAAGGTAGGCAATCAAATGTGAAAAAAAGTTTGTCTATCTTAAGCAAACAACTATTCTGCTAGCCTTAAAGTTATTAATAAAGCTAGCAGCTAGTTGAGAATGTGATATAGCTGAGTAACGTCAAAAGGCTAAAATGACATTTCAACCAAGCCTATTAATAAAACATGACCTAGTTGAGTAACTGGTGGACATTCATCATAAATATTCACCTTCATGTCAAAAGACTAGGTCAATGTTAAAGAAAACTAACAAAATGGTATTTAATAAATAAATCCTAAAAATATTTGAGAATAGATGATTTTTCTTAAAAAGCTACTTAGTGATGTTTGCAATTTAAATTGACTACTAATTATTAATGTGTTTATATAAGTTTTGAGGTGAGAGAATATGATGTTAAAGTCTTGATTAATATGTCTATTTACTCCAAAGTGCTTAGCCATAGATTATATAAGTTAATAAGTTAGAACAACTTAAAGGATTGTGTTTGAAGTTAAATTAGTGAAGTTGATGCCATTGTATCATTATTACATAAACATGTATATATGTTTTATTGTTTGGTGTGTTTGAGTTTGTTGTATTTGTTTTTCTTTTTTTTAAAGACAAGTAAAAGTGTAAGTGTGGGGATGTTGATAGTTATAGTTTACATTATGTTTTAATAGGTGTTTTAGTGGGTTTTTAGGTGTTGATTAGATGATTTGTGCATGTTTAAGGTTAGAATTGTGTCAATGTGATTATGTGTTTATGTTTTTGAGTGTTATGTGGTTTAAAGCATGTTATTGGACTTAAATTTTATGTTCTTGAGGCATTTTGATGTGTTTGTTAGTGTTTAAGATTAGATGAAGAAGATTGAAGGAAGTTGGAGAAAGCTTGGAGAAAGAGCAAAGGTCATGATGGTGAAATCCCTATCAAAGTTGTGACAAAAGTGATCCAACCAGTGTCACGATCGTGACCTCCTTGTCATGATCATGGTAGAGGCTAACTTTTAAGGGTCATAATCGTGACAGGCATGCAGATGCAAGGATCTCTTTCTGTTTTCATTTTTGAAGGGTCTTTTTATACCTTTTGGCTTGGGAAAAGCCTAGTTTTTACCCTAAACGGCCCTAGGACTATATAAGATCATTAAAGGACCCTAATCAAGTGAGCCTCCATCTTAATATTTTAGAGAAAGAGGCAAGGAACAGAGAAGAAGGAAAGAGGAGAAGAAAGAAGAAGAAGGGGAGTTGCTGCTAGCCACTGCAACCATTCCTTTCCAAGTTAATTTCTTTATTCCTCTTGTTATTCAGTTCATCTAATGTATGTTTTGGGTTTGAGGATGATGAATATTTTTATAAAGGATTTTCTAACTTCATTTGGGATTAATTCTTAAATCAATTGTGAATTATTTGCTTTTGATGTTAATGAATTTAGATATTGTAATTGTTTATAGTTTTTGCATACTTCGGTAATAAATCAAGAGAGTCAACTGATAGTAACATTGTTAGGTTCAGTAATGAGAATTAACAACCCAATAGTTCATATAAACATCAAATTGATATTTATATAAAGAGAGATCTTATGTGAGGACCTGATTATGTATTAGATTGCTTAAGAACTAATTAGAACATAGTTGTTTTGTTAATTAAGAAATTGCAAAATGATAAATTCATATTCAATTAGGGATTGTGATTTAGGGTTTAATTATTAGGTCTTGAGATTAATTATTAGGTCTTGAGAGAGATTAATCAACCTTTTGAAATTCTAGTACTGATAGTAATTAAATCAAAAGTAATTAAGGTAGCAATTGACGGTAGAATGAATCCCCTCTTCTTATAATTGTTTGATCTTGTCTTATGAAATTTCTTGATTATTAAGTTATTGTGCTTTATTTTGATTTCCTTACGTTAATTTCATAATTTCATTTTAATCAAATCATATTCAATTATTTTCAATTGTTGCTTAGCTTTTATTTTCATTTTTATCATATTTGTTATTACCTTAGATAACATTAGGATTCAATTAGTTCACTAATTCCTCATGGGAGCAACACCTTATCTACTACGCTTATGATCCGTACACTTGAGGAACATTGAGAGTTTTATAGAAGTAAAACTTGCTCAACAACGATCATACATATAAATCTAAATTTCAGTAATTGATTTGGCTAATAAGCTACTGATTTTAGAAAGAATACGAATGATTAGATATCATATTATTTTTCTTGGATATTTGCTTGCATGACTTGAATAAATTAGATAGACACTATATCAATCTTATTTATATGGTAATCTAAGTGTATGTGACCATCATAACTTAAGTTTGAGAGTTAGTTTATCATCTTTGATAATTAATTAAGTTTCTCATCTTTGATAATTAATTAAATTCACTAAAATATCATTATGAGCTTAATTAGTTAGTTAAAAGGTTATCCAAATGGACCAAAGGAAAAATAATATTTTAGAATTCTACTGCAATAATAACAATAACCCAGTAAAAATTCCACTAAATGTTTAGTGTACACAACCTTACCCCTAACTAGTAGAGAACTGTTTCTGAATGACGAATTCTACTATCACATAAATTAGTATTTAAGTTTAGGATCAATCAATCTAAGCCACATTATTAATGATGAAGCTGAAGTCTTAACTAACTATTATTTCTCTTTATTTAAGCTCCCTAGATATTTATTGTTACCTTATTTTTATACGTTTTGTTTGTTTTATATTAAATTTACTTCATCTTATTATAATATTAAATTTATTATTTTTATAAAGTGTATAAGTTCAAATTAATAGTTTACTAGTCCTTATAAGATAAGTCCATTTTATCACTTATTACAATTGGCACTTGTTAATGTATTTTTAAATATATTTTATAAGCCAAAGGTACAAATTGTTCCTTAATATTTTGTAAAAAGGTTTAAGTTAGTCCATGTCGTTATTTTTTTATCACTATATATTTTAAAATTTAAATGTTGATAGTAGTTACTCTCTAAAAATTAACTTCATTAGGTGTCTATTACTGGGACATTAATCTATTTAACATGGTATTCCACCTAAATAACATGAACCTACTAGATTCTAACATGGATATTTTAAAAGATATAAATTTTATATAATTTAAACTATTGAAATTAAAAATATTATCATTATCTCTCACATTTTCCTAATTGACCACCATTTTAACCACCGTTATTACCACCTCAACCTCCAAATCTTTCCTCTGCCCTCCAATCATAACCATCACCACTACCATAGCCTACCCAAACTCCATTTACTCATCTTATCATTGTAGCTTCTTCCACTATATCTCCCTCATTTTAATTTCACTAAACTCTTTTACATCTCTGACTCTAAACCTTTAGCACTAACTTATTAGTAGTTACCTTTAGTTTAACCTTCTGAACTATAAGTCAAACCTCATATTAGTAGGTATAAATTTATTAAAGAGTATTTATTTACTCAAGATCGGAGGTTCATTCCTTCACTCTAGCAAAATAGAGAGTCTATTTTCTTCCTTCTATTGGAAATTCTAAAAGTAAGAGAAAGTAAGTGACATTGCATCCTTAATGGTTACTTCTTAAACAAACATCAACTTTTTCTTATTGAAAATCATTATTCCATATTCAACTAGTATGTATAAAATCTTGAGTATGTTTTTATCAAGAGGAGAGATTTATTCCTCTTCAAATTTAACAGTTGTGTAGGGCTAAGAGAAATATTAGAACTTGATACTAGGCATGTTACTAGAAAGATTTTGATCGCCAAAATATGGAAACAAGTAACCAAGTTTAGAAAAACCATCCATAAATTTTCCCTAAATTCGTTTCTTTTCTATGACATACCATTAGAGTATTATAAAAGTGAAGGACTTACTCACCTGGGTATTGTAATTGGATCACAAATATGTATGGGTGAAATTATAAGTCCCTAAAACATATAATGTCTATAATAATTTACATTAAAAATAACTTGAGCAAGCCTCTTTAAAATTTTCTCAAAGTGAATAGGCTGGATGAAGATGTTTATTAACCAATGCCAATGCCACTTTCTAATGGAAGCCTAAGCTACTGGTTTCTCACAAAATCTATAAACCATCAGGAAGATGTTTTTCTAATAGGTTCTTAGAGGATTTAATAGATGATGCTTTCCTTCTTACTATAGAAAGAATTGAGTTTCCTCTTAAAACAAATATTATTTCCTCTATTTTAGATACTATTAAAGCTGCTAATGCTCTAGCTACATCTTAATCCCCTACCAATTTGACTACATCCTAAGTAATTCTAGCTAACCATTCACTCTCTATTGGATCTTTGGATATCTTTCTTCTATAATGGAAATAGTTGGTTCTTCACAAAGCAATCACACTCAAGATACTGTAGGAAGTTAGTCCCCTAATTTATTTCCTTAATAAAGGAGATCAAATCTCAAATTAAAAAAGGGAGGAGGGTACTTCCTCATAATAAACTTTTTACTTCCTCATGATAAACTTTCTCCTTGTTCTTTATATTTATTGTTGCCTAAAATACTAATGGACTTAATAACTATGAAAAATACTAGTTATTAGGGATTTTTTTCTCTAAAATCTCTAACAATAAGCCAATTCTCTTAGGGATTTTGGAAAATAAAATAAAGTCTCCTTTTATAAATTCTAAAAGAAATTTTGGAGACTTCCTTTGGTTACAAACCACTAATTCATTTTAAATGGGTGTATTTTAGTTTCTTAAGGTCTTTGCCATTGCAAACTTGACCTCTTGACTCTTTTAGATTAGTATATCCATGTAATTGTATCTAGTCCTATTTTAGATAAATCTATACTCATATTCATATTTTTGTTACACAATATGCCAATTAGGAGAGATCTCTAGAAAGACTCGATGGACATTAATCACCCTTAAATGACCTTTCGATTTTGTAGAAGGATTTCAACACCTAGATTAACTTTTAGAGTCTATAATAAGAGATATGGGATGGAACCATAAAAAAATAGATTGTGGATAGTGTCTCAATAATATCTCTTTATCTGATTGTAAGTTAATTTAGGCCCTTCTTCATATAGAGTAATATATAATATAGTAGGAATTTCATGAGAAAATTTTAAATAAAGTGTTAATGATTCCCACTTAGTTTTAACACTTTGATAATTCTTGGTCCATTTTTTCAAGCTTCACTTATTACTAATCATTCTCTAATGCTTATCAGTATTCTCAAGTCAAAGCAAAACTTAACACCTTTTAGGTTCCATAATTACCTTGTTAACACGAAGGAATTTGGTGACATTCTTAAGAATTACTAGAACATTCTTATAAGGTATTGGTAATTTCTATTATTTTCTAAAGTTGAAAGCTATTAAGATAAAAACAAGTATAGATTCCCTAGATGCTGAAAAAGAGCTACAAAAGAAAACCAAATGACCCAACTCTGATTGCTTAAGAAAAGAACAAACTTTCAGCTTACCTTAATGCAATTCATAAACACTTCAAGCTTATAAGATAAAATTTTAGGTCATGTTCACTTAGATAGGGTGACTCAAACACCAGGTATTTCCATAATGTCATATTGGTTAAAAAAATCACAATGTAAAAGAGTTATCAAAGATGTTTTTGGTAATGTTCTAGTTGATATTGAAGTTATTAAAAGTCTCACTTATTTCTATTTTAAGTATTTTAGGTATTCTGCATCCCTATTAATATTTGACTGCTATAAATATTTTAAATCTTTGTTAGGTATAAAGAGGACACATTCATCATTAAATGTCGACCTTAGTACACTTAAGGACCCACATGTTATTGAATACCACAAATTACCTCTTCATTTTATTTTAAGGAAATTAAAGTGCTATACTTATCTTTACCTTATATAAAGTTCCAGGTCTTGATGGCCTAAATGGAGTATTTTTCCAAAAAGAATGGCATATGATTGACACTAACTTCTCTAAAGCCTTTATTGATTTCTTCCATGTCAACATAATTCTTAAAACCTTGATTAAAAAATATAAATTTAGCCCTCATGGTCAAAATCCTCTACCTTTTTTTAAAAATAAATTTCATCCAATATCTTATGGTAATACCTTTTACAAGATTATAGATAAGTTATTATGTAGAGATTGAAGGTTGCCCTTCATTTTATTAGTAATTCTCATAATGTTTTTATTTTACGTAGGCACATGAACAACAACGTCCTCTACCATAGAGATCTTAGCTATAAAGGATATATGTTAAATGTTGAATTAAAAAAAGTCTTTCATATAGTTGACTAGACATTAATCTCAAATTACTTCAGATCTTTTAGGTACTCGAATATTTGCAATGGTTAGATTACTACATGTGTCTCCACTGTGTTATATACTATTCCTTTTAATGATGTGCCTTCTCATTTATTTAATATGCTAGAGGAGTGAGATATGACCTTTAGTCCTTTATCTTTTTTGCAATCTATTTGGACATACTTAAATTGTTTATAGAAATCACAATAACAAGATCTAACTTTATTTATCATAAAATTATTTTAAGCTTATGTTATTCAATTAAATTGCTGCTGATAATCTCCTACTACTTTCTTATAAGGATTTTAATTTTTTTTCAATCTCATGCTCTCATTTTTATTTAACTTTAAGTATTTTTCAATTGTAGAAAGATAATCCTTTATTTTCATATATGCTTACAATTCACAACTAGTTAATGAGCTTTAGGACTTTTAGGATTCAACTAGTTCTTTTCCTTTCAAGTATTTGAGGACTTTCCTTAATTAAAAAAAGGTTGAATCATAGAGATTACATGCACTTCATTCAACATATTTATTTAATAACATAATCATAGACTGCTAAACTCCTCTCTTTCTAAGAAAATTAAAATTA
>JANSVA010000004.1:11468028-11484273 GCA_025504915.1 Erythroxylum reticulatum
AGATTGGCGAGAGAGGTTATGGCACACAGGTGGGTCAGCTGGGACTTCAGACTTTTGGATGACCTAGTTAGGAGTTGCTGTATTCCTTTTGGCATAATATCTGTATTAGGATTGTCTGTATGTACAGACTATACATTTGATGTATAAACTGTTGTTTTTGGAGTAATGAAAAGAGAAATTTGATTTGAAAAATCTTGTAATTTACAGTTACAGCTTTTATTATTTACATGTATGTGATGCCATGTGGAGTTCTGTAGTAATTGCACGTAGCACTCCCTTATCTTAGGCTATGTATCGGAATGACCTACGGGCGTTCCGGTGGGTACTCTATAGTAAGGGAGCGCTACATGAATCCATATTGGAACAACATAATAGGTAGTTCATAATAAATTGATAATAACTTGATCTTTTCCAAAAGTCTACCAACAATTTCATGATCGTAAATTCACATAAAAGGGGATTCAATGCACTGGTTTTTTTGACAAAGTCAAGGGCTAGGAAAAATGTATTTACTGCTATAGTGTAACCCTAGGTTAATGAAAACTCTTATTGACTCTTCAAATTTCTTTAGCTTGATCTCTAGACCAACTCTTTGTGTGTGTATGTGTGTGTGCAGACTTCATAAATTAGGCTAGCTTAATCTTATCTATATGAAGCCTTAATATGTAAAAACTAAGGTGCTCGTAATTGAACTTCTAATAAAAATAGTATTATTTATTGTCATGTTAAGGTAAATTATCTTTTATTTTAAATCTTTTAAAGTCTTAATAGAATTTTAATTTGTTTTTGTCTAGGGAGTATTGCACACAGTCATATTTGGACAAGGTATAAATCCATTTACCAAGTAAATTAGTCGATGTTTACCTTAAGAATATACAAGATCTTGTTTGCAATAGTTAACACATTTATTATTGCATTTAATTATAATGCATTGTGAAATATTTTCATATCATACTATTCTCTTAACAAGTATTCTAGAGATGGGTATAATTTCAAATAGACTCAGATGGTAAGGATTTATGTGTACAAAATAGACAAATGATATTATACTTTCCTTTTTTATTTGGTTTATATTAACTTATTACGTGCTATTTTAGGTGAAAAGTTTGTAGTAGAATTGTGAGGACCTAGGCAAATTTTAAGGTTATTTTTGCATAGTTAGATCTAAGAGAATTAATTAATAGAGAAAGTTATGTTATGATAATTTTGGGTATTTAAGAATTACTGATAATATTATTTTGGTGTCTGTGTTAGTTTTAGACTGATAATAAAACTCAAATTATAAGGTCTTACTATTGAATAGAGGTTGGTCATAGACCCTAATTAAATTAGCTTATTTTTTAGATCTTCTTTAGATACGTGAGACGTACAAAGCTTTCTTTTATTTATGTGAGTAACTAGGAGCCCTCCTTATTTGGTAATCAGTCCTAATAAAAGATTAACATATGACATGCTCTTTTATGAAACTATGACCAATAGTGATATCCAATATAATAGCACCTGGTAGAAACAAAAGGAAGAAGGTGGCAGGTATCGAAATTGTTGAATAGAGGGATGTGCAACTTCAACTAGATGAATTAGTTCCTAACCAACAATAACATTCGACCTCAACCAATAATGAAATTAGTCAATAACAACCTTATTCTTCCGCGAACAACAATGAATCAACTAGTATAGAGGGATTTGTAGGTTTATTAATCTTTAACACCTACCAATATACTTGTACGCAAATATATATTTAAATGATTGATGTATAATTTCTTATCATTATTGATTTATTGCCAGGTTTCATTGTCAATATTAAAAAAAGATGTAGAGGTATAACTAGAAGTTGTGAATTACAACGAATGAATATTGCAATGAATAACAAGTTGTCAATATAGATTGATACTTTACAAGTTCGTCCTATAAACAAGATCTAATCTACAAAATTATCACGTGAGTTGGGGATTATTGCGAGAATGGAATTACTTTGCCTAAAGCATGCTAAGGACTTAAAGGAATACAACTTGTTGAAAAATGCTTTGGATAAAGTTACAGTAAATTTTAATTTATTTAATTATATGCAATATTATTTCACTTATTTTAAGATTAATTACACTTTTACTTATGGTTCACAGATGAAATTGAATGTTGTGAATATCAAGAATCCTGATGTGTCAAACTGCATGACTTCATTGTTGAAATAAAAGACAAGGGATCACTATTATAGGTTGCATCAATATTATAAATAATTTTCTTCTGATGCAGAGGCAAGGAGACATGTTCCAGAATTAACATTTCAAGAAAATTTGAATAAATTATGTGATTATTGGGTCTGTTCCAAAGTTCAGGTTTATTTTCTTTCCCTTCACATTTGCTTTATCTTGTTAGATGATTTAATGACTACTTAATCCTTTTCTTTTATTTAATAAAAAATGTGAGAAGGAAAAGGTCAATAGAGAAAAAATGAGAACACCTCACAATCAAGGGTCTAAATCATTTGTAATTGTCTGAAATGAATATGTAATATCTTTATTTACAAGTTATAATTACATCAATAAACATTATACTATTTATTGTGCCTTGTATTTTTCTTTCGTAAAACAGATTGAGAAGGAACTACATGGACAAGAGTATGATAGTATCACACTATACAAAGTCACTAACTATAAGGAAGGTCAATAGTGGATGTCAGAATAAGTGGAAAATAACTATATAAGTATAAAAATTTGTTTTAATTTTAATTTTAATTTTATTTATTTGTGTAGTACTAACTAATAATATTTCCATTGAATATCGGTTTTGTATTTGTTTAATTTTAGAATAAGATACAAAAGTTGTTACAGAAATCAACGTTTGAGGGGAATGAGGTTAATGTAGAAGACATTTGCAATACCGTGCTTAGTACACGATCTGGTTGTATCAAATATCTTGGCTTTGGCTCTAAGCTAAATGTTTCAACCTCATCAAGTTCTAAATACGCTCAATGATGTGAAGAGGAAAACAAGACACTTAAGGCTGAATTACAACATACTAAAAAAAAGTTGACCATGCATGATAAGTACCTAAAAAAAACTTGGCTCTAATTAGCAAAGTGGTGAAGATGAAAGTGCATAGTATTAATTACATCTCTTATACTTTTTTCTTTTAATTCCTATTTGTATTATAATTTAAATTTAATACCTTTTTCTCATATTACATATTTGAAGAAGATGCAACGACTAAGTGACTCATATTATAATTTGTAAACTAGTCTTTGTATTTATTATTTTGTATATAAGAATTACTAAAGTTGTAATTAAAATCTTATATATGAAGAAATTTAATGATTATATATATATATATATAATGCTTCAAATTATCAATTATTTTTGTATAATTTTATAATAAATTAACAATAAAAATATATTGAAACATTATATACAATAATATGGATTAAAAATGTAACAAATAATTTATTCCAACATGATATAACATTTCATTGAAATTTAGATAAAAAATTTGACTACATTTTAAATGTAGCTAAAAACATTTGATTACATTTTTATAAATGTAACTAAAAAAATTTGGCTATGTTTTCAGAAACGTAGCTAAAAATATTTAGCTATGTTTTCATAAATGTAGTTAAAAACATTTAGCTGCGTTTATGAAAATGTAGCAAAAAACATTTGGCTACGTTTTCTAGCGTAGCTAAACTTATTAGCTATGATTCCTCCAATCGTCCCTAAAAGTTTTCGCTCTTGCTACAAAAATAAAGCATTGTGAAAACTTTTAGGGACGATTAGCACAAAACATCATCTATAATTTTTAGCTACGGGGATTTCGCAACATTTTGGGAGAAGAAAATAAATTATCGCCAATTCCTATTAGTGACGATTTTAATACCTTTAATTATGATTTTTTTTGTAGCCAAATGTCAACTTTATTGTAGTGATAGCTAAAAGCTTTTAGCTATTTTAAATCTAAAAACTTACCTAAAAACTTTTGGTCACGATCCTGGAAACGTATCTAATAGATTTTAGCTATGAAAAATAAGTGTAACCAAATTTATTGACATCAATTCACCAAAACATCGCTAATAGTTCTTGAGTGCGAAAATAAAGCGTAGCAAAAAATTATTGGCGACAATTACTTAGAAAAATCACCTGGCTTTCAACTATGGGGATTTGACAGCTTTTTTAGGTGACGAAACTTAATTATCGCCAATAACTTTTAGCATCGATTTTTGTACCTTTAGTTATAATTTTTTTAGTAGTCAAAGGTCAACTTTGTTGTAATGACTCACCTTCATTTGTCTTGCCTGCTTACTATGGACAAAGAGAACAATATAAATCTTTAAAAGCCAATCCTTTAGTGCTTCTGACCTCTTTAAGGCCATTATCCAAAGAAGCAAGAGAAATTTGTCCAGCAAAGAGAATAAGCTCGTCACTTCGTCCCTTAAGACTTCTTAAACCTTTAATCTATCATTTCATTGTCCTGTTTTAAGTATAATATTTATTTTCTAATATTCTCTTGGTGATGTTCGACCAAACTTAAATAGGGGATATCCTGTTCTGTTGTATTAACCATACCTTGAATATAAGAAATGTTCTGTAGTAAATTTGTTGCAACTCTCTTTTCTATTTGGTGTTAATGAAATCTTCTAAATTAAAAAAAAAAAGAGTTACTTGTGAAAGCAACTTGGTAATTTGAAATTATGAAACTCTCGATCTACTGTTTGCCCAAGGCTGTTGTCTCGTGCTCTTTGCTTTAAGGCCAAACTACAATATCAAAAGTTTTCTGTTTGCACGTTCCCTTGAAATTTTGGCATGAAATGTAAGTCATTCTCTTTTCTTCGTTTCCATTAAGTCCAGTTAATAGCATTCGGGAGACGTTCGCAGTTTCTGATTCCATAAAAGCATGTCTCTTGCCAAGTCCTTCTTGTTTGATCACATGTACGATGCCTCACAATTAAAAAATTGTGATTTCCATCACTAGTTAATAAACCACTACAGTTTTCCTTTATGGACGTAAACTCTTCCTAAGGCCGTGATTTCCTTTCGGAGAGATACCATACTTGAAATTTAGGATTGGAAAGCCTTTGAAGGTTTATATCTGTATTTTTTTGTCCCTGTCTGGGATAATTGTATTTATCTAGAGCATTACCAAGATATTACCAATGTCACTTTCTTTTCCTCTATATTTCACGTGAAATTGTATTATTTTCCTATCAGCAACAGTACTTCACCTAAACTTTCCATCACACCAAATGAATGAGACATTCCTACAATTCAGAGGCCGCTTCTTGTTCATCATGTAAAACTAAAAAGCGGTTTCATTCTCTTTGTTATTCCTACTTTTCTTTCATTTCCCATAAAGGAAACCTAAAAATAAAACAAATTTGTCAAGAGTGAGCCAAGTATAAAAAGGAGTAAAGATGTACACATGATTTCTCAACAACCCTTTTCCTTCAATTTCAATAACATCCTGCAACTAGTGATCACAGGTAGCTGTCATGGAGAGAATCAGGATTCTGCCATTACTGCTGTGTGCAGCATTCTTGGTTTTCCATTCTAAGTCATTGGCTCAGCCATCCCAACGTCCACTTTGTGCATCCCAGTTTGCACTAGTGAACTATGCATGTGCAGCACTGCCATATATGCCTCCCTCTCCGCCGTCTCCTCCTCCCCCAGAAGAGGATAGCCATGGAAACGATCATGGCCACCGTCACAGGCGTAGGCATAGGCATCATCACCATGAAACTCAGAATGAAGAGAATTGCTGTCGGTGGCTGAAAGAGTTGGATGATGAATGTGTCTGTGACTTACTAATTCACTTGCCTCCCTTCCTCTCCAGGCCTTCACATGCATACTCTATCATTGTTGACGACGCGTGTAATGTCACCTACTCCTGTGGAGGCAGACTAATACCTTGAAGATGTTTGCAACATCTACACCTAATTTTAATTATCTACCTATATTGACTAGTTTGATCGGCAGCTAATGTTTTTCTCATTTTTTAACCTTGTTCGAGGGAAACTTACTCTTCAAAAGAATCTTTCGTGCATAAAAGCCAACATAAATCAAATCTTTGGTACATAAAAGTTAACGTAAATCATGGCTGCGTTCCAGTTGAATCCTCTCTTAGATTCCTGTAGCCTGTGAATCGTTCTGCCGAAGCTAACTGAAATGAAAAACAACTACAGTTACGAACATGGATTTACTGACTTAAAGTGATAGTCATCGCTTACAATCATCGTATTTGGTTCTTAATAATTCACACAACTCACTAGGTTTTTCACTAGAAACTTCCTTCATTTGTCATATAACGGCCATTCTTCTTCCCCAAACAGGATTTGAGCCAAGTTTTAAGTTATAAATCTTTGAAACTTCAGGGTCGCACAGAAAACAAAAACATGGCTTTGAAACTTCAGTTGCACAACAGACACGACAAAATTATGGTCTTCATCTCTATCTAGAGTATCATTTTGTATAACATATGAAGCCAGAAGTTTGACGGTTCTCAAATACCCACTTGTAGTTCCAGCTGTGTAGCAAAGCAGGGAACTCTTGCAACTATTGTATCATTATCTGATATTGGTTGTACAAGAAACGGACTGCTCTAGGCCCCTGCTCGTGAAAGCCCTCTTCTTTATCAAGGGTTTAGTGATAAATCTATTCTCCATAAAAATGTGGACCTACAATCTAACAGAGGGATGTTAGTTGATCTGATTTCATCAAAATTCGCTCCTAGTCTCCAAGGTTGGATGAGAAATGGCTTATTGAAAACATGCGAAGGACTAGCTTTGATAACTTCAAATAATGAGTTGTTGGAGTTAAATTTGAAGAAGAAAATATCATCATTCTTCAAAATTATATGTATAAGTCCATATTGCTTCAAACTGTTAGAGGCCTAGGATTTCATAATAGAAAATAATAGCCTCTTATCTAGAAAGAAACCAACTAATGTTGATTGCCATTTCTGAATTCCATCTTAAAGGATAGAAACTAGAGGAGATAATATTTGGCAATCTAAAGTTGGACTGGGGAGACAAAGGGATAGTTTAGCATCAGGATTGTGATTACCTGCTACGTGCACCTAAGTACATTTGTTATTGGCATGACCAAGAGGAGCTATTGAGTGATCATTGATGCAAGGGGAAGTAGGAGTTGAGGGAGAGTGCTGAAGTGAGGTGATAAGAGTGGGGTAGATGGGGTGGAGTGAACAAGAGGCGGAACATTTCAGAAAGTAAGATATACATTTTAAGGGCTGATGGTTAAAAGCAATAACTAATGGTTAAAAGATAATCGAGAGGTGAAGGTAGCAGATGGAACAAAATGCAAGGCAAGTTACCAGATGAAGAAGAGAGGAAATGTCAAGGAGGAAAGAAGGAAGGACAGTGGTATGGTGGCCATGTAGTTGGTGAGGAGGAAGAAAAGGAGGTTAAGTTGGGAGGACTGAGCTGACTAAATGGAGTTAGCAAGCACAAAGACTAGAGAAAGCTAAAACTTACCATAATATATCAAGGAAGCAGAGATTAATAGGTAGCAAGAAAAGTCGGCAGCTAATGAAGGAAGAATCCCCCAATTGGCATCTTGATGTTAGATCAACCAATATTATAGAAAATTCCTGATATATCATATATAAGGACTTTAAAGTATATAGGTTGACCGCTGACCCATGTAAGTCAAGTAAGCACCACGAAAACATAATTTTAACACCTTTAAATGCTCAAAACTAATTTGTCCTAATTCAATTATTATTTAAACACTTACCAAAATGTTTCCCAAAATTTTTTGAAAGATCTAGAGGCTTTTATATATAAAAAAAGCTTCAATGCTTCTTGATGAATAAGAGACTCATGCAATAAAGTGACATGACGTGTTTATATATGGTGAGCATTTTAGAGCATCAAATTAAAAAAGTGAGATTACAATTAATATTACATACTAAAGAATGACCTTGATATGTCTTGATCTTTTTTATTGATTTGATCTTAATTTTGACAATTGTAAACTTTCAACTTCTCTTAGATAAAAACTTTATAAGTTATCTTCTTGAGTTTTGATTTTAATTGTTCTTATATTGCTTTTCATCAAAATAATAAACTTATCAGTATTAATTATTTTTTTTATCATCAAAACGTTGATCGAAACCTCCTTTGGTTTAAGATAAGTAAAAGCTTTACTAATCATGGATTAAGGGTTTGTTTTTAGGTTAAAGGTTATTTTCGAAAGAGAATTAGGAGAGCATCATCACTTGGCCTTCAAAGGAACTAACCTACCTAGTGATAACCATATTCTCCTTTAGTTGGCCTTGTGCACAGGTGTTTATGAGGTACAGAGAGAGAGAAATTAAATGATGTTCAAATAAAATCATATAAACATTAATTCTTTCTGCTTCAACACTTTTGCTTAAATAAAAGGAAGCTTCTTGATTAATTTTAAGGGCTATATAAATACAAGGGTTATGAATACTAGGTGAGGCTTAAGTTAGGGTTGAAGTAGAAACTCTATATTAGCACCAAACTCAGAATTGCCAGCATCCTAACAAAGTTGGTAAGAAGAATAAACCTAACAAGTTGGAACAAGTTACTGTGGAACTTGCTCAATTTAGCTTGTTCCAACTTGTATGCTACCTTGGATTGGTGTATTAGGAACTACTGAATCTGTTTAAAGCTTGCTCCCTGATGGGATTTGGAATAGTTCATTCATCTTTATATGCCTTTGAACTATAGTTAACTAAGTTTTTTTGTTACTAGAAAGCCTATAATACGTATTTACATTGTATGAACATTTGTTAGGCTTTATCTACTTCTATTTTGGAATTCAATTTTTCTAATTTCCAAAAAATGAAAAAGCTCAAATTTCATACAAGGATCAAAAGTGCTTATTAATGAATAAAGGGTGGCAATCTGGATCAAAGTTAAATCCTAATTGTCTTTATCATTTTAATGGTTACACATATCTTGCATGTAATCTCAAAATTATGAAGTTCAAGTTATAAAATCTAAAATCAAAGAAGGTATTCACATATGAAATAAAGTTATATGGCATGAAGGCTCAAATTCCTCACTAGATTACTCAAGTGAAATCACAGTATAATTATTTAACAAATTCAATTTACTGGCGCTTACAAAGTTAAAATTTGCATCACATTCACTTAATCATATTATGCATCTCATTTTCTTAAATCAATTTCAACTAGTATCATGCATAAACTCATGCCATCAACATAAAGCTACAAATAAGAACCTAAACACATAAACTAAAACTGAAAAAGAAACAAAAATTTTGAAAAAATAACATGCATTGAGTTCATACTTAATTCCACCCCGTACACACTTAGAACAATATTGTCCTCAATATTGTACATTAGTTAGGAGATAAAAGATCTAGAAAAATCCCTTAAAAGCATGTATGATAAAAATATAAGTTTTCCTATCCTAAAGTATGAAAAATCCATACAACACCTAAAATAAAATTGAGAAGGCTCATAAATAATAAAATCTAACTTGTATTCAAATTCGTACTAAACAGAATAAGAAAAATAAAAGATAAAGAAAACTATATCTATGTGTGATATTATAAGGCCCAAGATCAATAGGTTGGTGGTAGGTAAGCCATTATCAAATCCAGCTTAGCATTATACCTGTGAGCTCTCTATGTAGCCTAGTGATGGCCGACAATAGTTATCCCAATGTTCTCTTATTGACCTTCAATATCTTCTTCATTATCATCCACACTCTCTTTTTGACTTGGGTTGTTTGAATACCTTTTATTAAGTCCATGTGGATTAATTAAGATATTTTCTCTTAAATGTACTCAAACTTTTAGGGTTTTAGGAATGAAAACTTGCAAGTCCGTCTTTTATACTATTGGATTTCAGGATGAGACCGGTTCAAGACATGATTAAGAACTGATGTCAATTTTGTTCTATAACTTTAAAAAGTTACGAACTTATAAGACTAGTAATAAACATATCTCTCATACCAGTGTCAATTCTATTCTATTTCTTTAAAATGTTGCTTTCCTTATAAGATCAGTGTCAAATATACTTCCTGTGCCAGTGCCAATTTTATCTTATTTCTAGACATTCCTTACTCTACTTTAATACTGACACCTATTTTACCTCTAAATTGGGGTTAATTACCTGTAACCCATAAATCATTCTTTAACTTGAATTTTCCACCTTCTTTACATTATATGACAAGCTCCTATCCTGAAATGAATAGGCACCCTGCCTGGCATCCCACAGTGGCCCTCTAGTTGATATTTGATCCAGATAGATGGCTCTCGTGGAGTTAAGCCTTTTGTTCTTTTTACGAAAAAGCCTTAACTTAACATTAAAAGACATAAGTAGTGGAGTTTTTTTTTTAATTCGACAGCACATCAACTATATTTTAACCTTTTCAAAATTTTCAAAATTCCAAAAACATTTCTATAATCATCTTAAAATCCCCCACTACAAATTTTAGACTTTAAGTCATTCATAAGCAATCTCAATAATCACGTCAATAATCTTAAAAGAACTCAAGCATATTCATGCATTTAACTTTAAAACATTCATATACATGCATTCTTTATATAAAATATAGTTCAAAACATGTTCATGAAAGTGCAAATGTTCCCAAAAACATTTACAAGGAAAAAATGCCTATACAACAGCACATGATGAAGTTGACTACTCATGAGGTGAAGCCCCTACTACTAAATCCCCTGAGCATGCACTTGGGAGGTTTCATTTAAAAACAAAAAAGAGAGTGTGAGCTAAACGAGCTTAGTGAGTGCTAGATTTTCTATTCAAATCATAATTAACAATCTAGATGTCCCTAAAACAAATTCATCTTAATTCGTGTAATTCAATACTAATATGAAACATATATGCTTCCCAAAATCAAGTTTCTCAAATTGCTTTTCAAATAAATAATGGCGACATTAAAAATATCACGAATTTCTTACACGACTTAGCCTATCACTAACTTCTTTTCCATATGGTACACTTAGGCATAAAGTCACTGAGCTGGTTTTATGTTGCTTACCCGCGACTGGTTACCCACTAGTTACGGAGATGCTTCTACATCGCTTACCAACACCAAGATAACCGCTATACATCAGTAGTTACAGAGATAGTTTTGCATCATTTACTCGAAACTAGTTAACTAATAGTTATGGAGTTGGTTTTACATCGCTTACCTATACTAGGTTAACCACTATATACTATTAGTTACGGAGCTAGTTCTACATTGCTTACCCACAATTGATTAACCACTAGTTATGGAGCTAGTTCTACATAGTTTACTCTTATTAGATTAACCATTACACACTTGTATAATAACATGTATAAAACCTATCGGTATACCATAGGCAAGAAATCCATTCCTTTTTATCAACCAATAACATCATCTTCATGTAAACTCAAATCATATAAGATTAACTTTCAAACTTCAATTCATATATTACTAAAGCATAAACTTATAATAGCAATATTCACATAAAACTCATAATCAATATTCACTTCATGATATAATAGAAATTATTTTCATAAAATCAATTTAAAGAACACTCACATGTCATTAATTATTTTGCAAAGAATTTAGTCAAATAAAAAGATTAAAATGCACTCATTATTTTGCAAACTCATTGCTAAGCAAACTCATGCGTTTGATTTCTCTTTTTTACCTACACAAAGCGCACTTAGGCATTTATTTCTAAATTAGAAAATAAGACATTAAAACTATAAATTTGGTTTAACCGAATTTGAGATTACTATTTAATGCCTAAAATGTACACTAGTTATATTTCTACTTACTTTTGTAAGCTAACTTACTATTCTCCGTTTCCAAATATAACTTTAAAAGATACTTAAATACCATATTTTACCCATTCTAACTTACCAATTTCTTTAAAACACTCTCTCACTCGATTTAATTCACTATATCACTATCATGAGTCACTGTTATGACCCCTGTCTAGAATTAATACCTCTATTTGTTTCAAAATTTTCACATAGTAAAAGTTCACATTAGGTTTTGAGGTCTTCTAGACATTTGTTCCCCTATGTCTTTAGTTTCCATATCATGAAAAATCTTGAAATTTGAAGTTTTAAATCAAGAAACATGCACCAAATATACAAACTGCTCCAATATGAGGACAACATTATATCACAATTTTCAATCTCAAATTCCAATATACTTTAGCTAGAATTAGGTCAAGTTATCTACTAGAATATTTTATTCTATATCTTAGGTTTCATTTTCAGTTGAAATCACCTAATTTGGAGGTCTGTAGGCCCATTTATGGCCAAAACAATGGGACTAGCTCAAACATACCTAAGATAGAATTCTACTACACATTACTCTCTTGTCAATTCCATGCAAAGAAACGTCAAAATAACACCAAGGCAATACACATCCATCCCATACTAAAAACCTATAAAAATTAGGAATTTAAGCTAGGAAAACATACTACTTTTTCCTCCAACTTTTGGGCATTTGTTAAACGCCTTTACTTGATCAAGATCTCTTCAAATCTACATCAAAACCCATCAACAATGGAAGCCCTCTCCTTCCTCTCTTCTTGGTCGACCTTTAAATTTGCTTCTCTTCTTTTCACTTTTTTTTTGTCTCTCACATTTACTCTCTCTCAACGCTAACAGTTATGTTAAAGAATAAAGTTAAATGTCTTACTTTATGCTTTTTTATACTCATTTAATGGATTCCACATGTCACCTTCCTATTGGTTCTCTTCTAATGACTCATCCTTCCACCAACACCATGTAAAATGACTAAATTTCCCTTTAAGGAATACCAAAAAGACCAATTTGCCCTTTAATGCATTTAATTCACAAACTAACCGAATTAAATCCCAAAAATATTCCATAATTGTCTTATCATCAAATTGACCATGAAATTCTCGAATTAGGGTCAATACTTATTGATTTTATGCTTTAAAAATTTTCGAATTAGTTCAAAATCAATTACCCATAACTTTCCAAAAAGGGCATTTTAGTCCTAAACTTTCGAAACTCCCAAAATCCATCCTATTGGACTTATTTTCTATCCGTTTCATTATCATTGGACTCTAATACTTATTCTGGATAATTTTCAATATTTCAGGATTGGATTCCCCAAAAATCACTATTCATGCAAAAATACTATTCACCAAACATAAAATTTTATATTCAATGAAATGAAAGGTTATGGGTTTTACATTATGTCTCATCCTTCATGACCTTTTGCTCATCAAACATGATATTTACGCATGTATTAACCCATACAAATGCAAAAACTATAACTTAAACATATCAAATAAAAAAACTTGATAAAGAAATAATGTAAGTTAAATTACAAAATCTAATGGAAATCTTTAAAATTTCAATCCCATAATTTTAATCATGACATTTCTCTTAATAATAAAAATTTTTATTAAACTCAATCTGATGAGATAATTGAGTTTAAGAATTCTCTCCTATTCTATCCAAGTTTAGTGAGGTAAATTTCAAGAAATCCTATAAAAATTTACCTATAAAAGAAACTTCAAATTAGTAAAGAAAATCAACAATGAAGAAAGAAAAATAATTATAACAAAAATGATAGAGTTGTCGGTTTACCAATAAGTACTTTAAACGTCTTTCAGCTAAACTTCCATTTAAGCTCTTTAATCATTTGGACCACCATTTGCATGAGCTCAATTCCCTTCCTTCACAAAAAAGGAGAAACTTGTTAATATATTATGAAAGACTAAACGCTAAAAACTTATATAAAAGGAGGAAGATTCCCACTTAGGATTAAGGCAGTGCCTTTCTATAACTCAATTTTTGTGTGTGGATGAAGATAGAGCCAACATAGACAAACATACTTAAAGAGAGATTTATAACATAATACCTTTAGATTGAGCTATTAATTTAAATGAGAGATATTGAGAATACTTACCCTTAATGAGGAGGCAAGATCTCAAACAATGGGTCAGGTGCTTCTTTAGTAAAAGTTGAGGGTTTCAACTCAACTATTAACTTAGAAGCACTATCTTTAATGGCATAATCCTTTTTTTTCCCCTTATGTCCTAAGGCTTTATATGTTTCCCAAAATCATCACCATTAGCCTTGAGGGCTTTATATACATTAGGTTTTATTGAGTTCATCATAAAATAATCATATTCAAAAAGTTAGAGGCCTCTTCAACATCATATAGATGTGGAACTCTACAATACCTTTCTGCACCCTAAATATAAGCTTTCTCTAGTAACATCAATCATTATCCCTCTTGTAGCCAAGAAAAATCTCCTTATGATGATAAGGAATGCAATGTCGTACTCTATATCCATAATGAGAAATTTAATTAAAAAGATGAAAATTTTTAGTTTTATAATCCTAATTGAATACTTAATGGAATGATCCACGAGTAACATGTTCATCCGCTTAAGATCTCCTATTTCTAAATTCTTGAAAATAGATAAAAGCATTAGATTTATACTAGCACTTAAATCTTATAAAAATTTAATTGGTTTAGAATCACCGAAATTTTAAGGAATAGTAAAATCCCCTAAACCTTTCAAATTTTGAGGTAATATATTATTTAATATGGCACTACACCCCTCTATTAAAGGCATCATAACATACTCTAACTTATTTTTGAGATGATCTGCTTTAAAAAATTATTTTCCAAAATACATTTAGACAATTTTTGAAACTATACTCTTTTATCTTCTTCTTAAGTTTTTAAGGATATGGAATTGACGTCATATAAGGCTTTACATAGGGTTTGGGTCTTTATTCATAAAGTACAAGTTAATGATGCTAGCATTAGTTCTGTCATATTACCATTTATCTCTACATCTAGATTAACATTGGAACTATATTAAGATGAGACTAACATCGATCTACTTTTGTTACTTTTTTCATAGGCTTTCTTAACTTCATCTATTGGATCCTGTTTCTGCAAACCAACTCTTTCTCTGATACCATATGGCTGGTCAATGTTTTCAGAACCCAACTCTTGCGAAATCGTATTCACTGAACTATTTCCAATGAGATTTCCTTAGCCATCTCGAATCCTCTTCTTGTTTTGATACCATAACTATGATGGACCCCGATTTCGGAGCCCACATTCCTTATCATAAGTCGTGTGCTTATGCTTGTTACAATGCAATGTTATTCTCATTTAACCCTCATTAGTCATCGTCGGTTCATCCTTATTTCTTAATACCAAGTATCGGGGCCTATCTTTCAAATCTTTCTTATACTGAAGCAAATATTCTATGCTTAACATTCATCCAGATATTGAGCATCTTAGAGGCTGGGTTAAAATTTTATTCCTTCAGATCATTTGACATATCTATGTCTCTATTCTATTTAGACATGAGGTTCATCTCATTTAGAGGTTAGATAACGAAGTTATGGTTGAAAGAATCAAATAGGATTCTGACCTCAATCATATTTAACTTATCTTGGGCCAACTTACATAACTCTCTCTACAGGTGTCGAAACAAAGTGTTCTATTAATTATCAGAAAGAGGTCTTTAAGATCTACAACTTTCATGAAGGTCTTGAAGACGAATTCAATCGTTTGAAGGGTCAAAAATGGTCCAAACGATAGGATTAGATGAAACCAATCAAAAAGCAGACAAATTGAAAAACAGATGAAGTGAAGCAGACGAAACAAAGCAGACGAATCAAAAAAAGACAAAACAAGGCAGACGAAGCAAAGCAGATGAGACAATAAGGCAGATGAAGCCAAAAAATAGACGGAACAATAAGGTAGACAAAGCAAAAAGCAAACGAAGCAGAAAACAAACGAAATAAGAAGCAGAGGAAGCAAAAGGGCAAACGAAACAGAGAGCAAACGAAATAGAAAGCAGATGAAAGAAGGTCTTAAGATGATACAGGGTCAACTTAAGATGAAGCAAAGTCTTAAGACGATGTGGGGTCAATGTAAGACGAAGCAAAGTCAACTTAAGATGATGCAACTCTTAAGACGAAGCGGAGTCAACTTAAGACGAATCAAAGTCAACTTAAGATGATGCAACTCTTAAGACAAAGCGAAGTTAACTTAAGATGAAGCAAAGTCAACATAAGATGATGCAACTGTAACGTCCCGTTACCCATGTTAGAGCTAGAATTGTGAATTTTAAGAAATTTCTGAGAAATTAGGAAAATGCACATCATGTATAAATTAATTGTGACACACACATTTTTGCACATTCATATCATTGTACATGCATTCTTTGACATTTCCGGGTATAATTGAGTTAGTAAATATGATTAAAATGTGTTTTGGCAATTTTG
>JANSVA010000004.1:11486821-11509439 GCA_025504915.1 Erythroxylum reticulatum
CTCCCACTTACATTTCTACTGACTTGTGTATTGCAGTTTTTAGATATGAGGATATCCTTAATCAAATGTAATAATTTTTAAGCTAGGTTATACTTATCTCATTCAGGTTTATTATGAATCATATTCTTCCTTTCCCTCAAGATCATGAAGACACAACAAGTGAATAAAGTCTTATGCATAATTTAGTCATTATCTAACCTTTTGATCCATTTTCCAACCTACTGTATCATATGCTCCCATGTTCTTACATTACAATGAAGTTTCATTGTATGTTATAAGCTAAACCAGATGGACTGCAAATAAGGACATTCAAAGTATAGATGTTGTATTGTTTCATCTTGAATTTTGCATAGAACATATAGAGGATTAGGTGCTTTTATTGTATCCTTGTTCCAAAGTTTGTTTTTGATAACAAGTCAAGAGGTTGTAGCTGCCTTAGGTACCAAGGATTTGGACCAGATGAGTTCATACTAGAGGACTTTAGGGGAGTGTGCAATAAAAAAATTCATATAGGATCTAGTGGAGAAGCTTAAGGATTTTTCTAGTGTTTAGATGGTTGTATCTTACTCTACATTATCAGGCCTATAGTTAGGTAAGTTGTTTGGAATGAGAGACATACCCCTCTAACTACAATTCTAGGAATCTCCAGAGATTATTTTAGTCACTTTAGAGGAAATCTTTCTTGGAGAGGGTCATGTTCTTCCAACTGGTGTAGAAGGCTATTGTCATACCAATTATCATACCATAATCAATTTTTATTTCTATTTCCAACACTTTTTTTAATGAGAGGATGGATAGAACTTCTTTATCTCATATATCAATGAGAGGCCTGACTGATTTTTTTCCTCTAAAGTTCCAGAAGCAACATTATGAAAAGTTATTTGAATTCATCCATTTTACCTAATCTCTATATATTCTTTGCAATCAACATCTATTTTTGAGTTTGAGGGATGTGATACCTAATGCTCCTTTTTACATAATGGTGTGGAGTTTATTCTATTTTAGTTTGGCTCTATAGAAGTTGTTTGGATTTCTAGTCTACATAAATTTCCTTATGATCCTCTCTAGCTCTTGGATAACTCTTTTAAGTAACAATAGTTGGGAGTACTATCATTTTTAGAGGTTAAGAATAATTGATTTTATCAAATGGATCTTTCCAACTAAAGAGAGATTCTTGTTTTGCCAAGGATTAATTCTCTTCTTAACCATTTCAATCAAGTGTTGGCAATCCACAACTTTTTTTTTTCTTTGTAAAAATGGGTAAACCAAGGTATGTAAAAGGTAGATCTTTTTTTAAAAGTTAAGTAACTAATTCGTTCAAAAGGTGGAAAATTACATAGTCATTTAAATTACAACTTTTAAGGTTGGATTTTGTACAAAAATCCAACTAACTACAATGCAGCAAATTCATGACAGTAGCAATTTTTATATTCCTATATTCTTATATTCATCCTAATTTTAGTATATATAAATTGTTGATTAGGAGTAGTCATGATTGCCATCCTTAGTTTGAGGCAAAACTCTATCCAATTGTATTTCTTGTAATGTTCTACATTTTAAAGATCTTTATGTTTCTCATCCTCCAAGTGTAATGCACCAACATAGTAAAGCCAGCCTTTAAAAACTTTTAATCTTCTCTTCTTGTCTAGCTTAGTTTTTTTACCCCATTCAAATAACTCATCTAGCTTAGATTTCTGTCTTGCATACCAAAGATGCTAAGAATGCTTTCTATAGTTATCTTGTATGATAAAAATTGAGGAGAATATGATCTAATGTTTTAATCTCTTTATAACATAAAGGACAGGAAGTATCTAGAATTTGGAATTTGATTATGTCCTTGGTTCCCAATTTTTGCAATGCTGCTAACCATAGGATGAATGAGTGAGCTTGAGATATTTCAGATCCCCATATTAGCTTATGGAAAGGAAATTTGATGAGTGGACCTAACAACAAATGTTTAAAATATTTAGCATTGAATTTATGTGAATTGTGTAACTCCCATCTGATTTCATCCTCCTGCACTTGATTTGGGGCCTATGCTAGTAAATGATCTATAACTAATCTAATTCCCTTGCATATATGAAAAGGCTAATACCAATTGTTGTTCTGAATTAGCATTTGCACCTTGTTATCTTTAGGGATTGGTCTTCTCAAAGCTGAAAAATGTTTAGTGTTACATAAAGACTCTAAATAATGTCAATTATCAAACTAAAATTATTTATTCTTCCCATCTCTAGTGTAATGCTTGATATGAGAGTGCCTGAAGGATCTTATATGTAAAATCTATTGGAAAGTGTAAGATTGAGTAGTTTTTTTTTTAAAATAGACCAAATGCTTCTTTGTTTGACATAAAACATGTGATCCTATTTCACACAAAGGCTCCTTTTATTCTAAAAATGCTACGTAGACTTTTAGCAAACCATAACTTATTCATCCTTCTAACTGAATTGGTCCCCAATCCAACATAATCCGTAGGAATAAATATTACACTTCATTTGATTTTGGATATCTTTACACCACTAGAACTCTATCCATATCAGATGAAATCTTATATGCTTCTGTATAACCAATAACTGTTCAGATTATTGATAACAGAAATGGCTAGCTACAATCTACCTTTATACGACACAAATCTATCTAGTGAGCTATTCTTTTATAAACTCTATCAATGAGAGATCTACATTCAACTTCCTTAAGTTTCCTTGTGGAGATTGGCACTACCAAATAAGTGAAAGGCAATTAATGTATGGTAAATCCAGTATCCATGATCATACTTATTGAATCTTCTTTATTTTGCCTAAAAAGGTAAGTATCAATCTTTTTTGGATTAAATTTTAGCCCAAATACTTCTTGAAATCTCTACAAGGATGTTAAAAGTACACGAATTGAAGTAGAGTAATTAGCACTTAGCATGAGCAAATCATTTGGAAAAGAAAGTTATGTGATATTAAGACCACTAAGTTGATAATGAAATATAAAATTCATATTTTAGCTATACAAAGTTGAGTAATTCTTTGGAGGACTTCCATAATAATGGTAAAGAGGTAGGGAGATAGTGGACCTCCCTGCCTTATTCCTTTAGCAGCTTTGTAGAGTTGAGTAGGTTCTCCATTCATTAGCACTAAAAAAGATACTGAGGTTTTACAATAGTGGATCCACTTGATGAACTCAATAGGATATCCAAAAGTATGGAGTGAATTGATGATGAAGCTCCATTCCACAATGTCATATGCTTTAGTAAAGTCAATTTTTAGAGCACAACTCCTGACATGTTCCTTAGAATTGTATTCTTTGAACAATTGTTATGCTACAATTATGTTATCACCCAAGCTACTACTTGGTACATAAACACCTTGACTTCGATTGATTAATCCTATCAAGGTAAACTTTAACCTGTTAGTTGGGATTTTAGAAATGAACTTGTACATGTTATTGGTCTATAATCATTCAAGAAATTAGGATTAGAGGACTTAGGCACCAATACTAGATAAGTCTTATTCATCTCAATGAACAACCTACCACTTCTGAAGAACTGATGCACTACTTTTACAGCTAGTGCTTGCAAGACATTCCATTTTTCTTCCAAAATCTTATCATTAAAGCCATTTGGGTTTGGAGACTTGTTTGGATAAAAGGAAAATATGACTGCTCTAATCTCCTCATTTGTGACATCTTTGGGTTGTGTAAACTACTGTTTATGATTTATGGAACCTAACATTTTATTGATTAGATTATTAGGAAAGCAAGTAATATATACAGACACTTCATCAATTTCTTTAAAATGTCTTCTAACCATCTCTTTTAAATGTCTTCTAACCATCTCTTTTAACTCCTCTTCTTCATACACCATTCTATGATCCTTATCCTCTAGAGATACTATTTTGTTCTTGTTCCTCCTACCTTGAATAATACTAAAGAAATATTTTATATCCCTAT
Organism: Erythroxylum reticulatum; assembly: GCA_025504915.1. NCBI lineage: Eukaryota > Viridiplantae > Streptophyta > Magnoliopsida > Malpighiales > Erythroxylaceae > Erythroxylum > Erythroxylum reticulatum. The sequence continues at coordinate 11,490,758 of JANSVA010000004.1, forward strand.
CTCCTTATTATATTGAGTAAATTCTTGACTTCTGCTTTAGCTAAGATCTATAGTCTTCAAGAGTCTACAGGTACTTGCTCAAATCTATCTTCTCTTTATTAATAAGTGAAGTGTCTATAGGATTCATAGCCAACTACTTCTGAGTTAAAGAAAGATCCTCCATAGCTTGTAATTTATCGGGTTTCAAAGGATCAGTGTCGCACTTAACTCAGAAGTAGTATATACAGACATTTCACCAATTTCTTTGAAATGCCTTTTAACCATCTCTTTCAACTCCTCTTGGTCATACATAATTATGTGATTCTTATCCTCTAGAGATACTATTTTGTTCCTGTTCCTCCTACCTTGAATCACACTAAAGAAATATTTTATATTCCTATCTCCTTATTATATTTATTAAATCATTGATTTCTACTTCAACTGAGATATATAGTCTTTAAGAGTCTGCAGATACTTGCTCAAATCTGTCTTCTCTTTATTAATAAGTGAGGACTCTATAGGATTCATAACCAACTACTTATGAGTTAAAGAAAGATCCTCTATAGCTTGTAATTTATCGAGTTTCAAAGGATCAGTGCTATATTTAAGGATAATTTGCTTTAATAGATTTCAAGATTGGAGATTTGAATTGCGTTATAACCCTGAAAATACTTTCTAACATCAGTTACAATAATTGAATCAAGTTGAGAGTTCTTTAGTAGGGAGTTAAAAAATCTGAATGATGGTATTATTTTTTTCAAGCTACTATTAGTATACACCTTGATATGTATGTGATCAAAAATATTGGTTCTTCAAAAACAACATAACTTTCAATTATTTTAGCAAGCCATCTATTATTAACTAAACACCTGTTTAGCTTTCTCTACATAATTCTATTCCCTTTTTGATGATTACTCTAAGTGAATATAGTCCCCTAAATTTTAAGATCCACATGTTACAATTAAGAGGTTAATGTTGTTAGCTCTTTGGTATCTACAAGTGTTATGCCTCTTCCTCCTATATCTTTAAATGGAGATAGTAAGCAGTTGAAGTCACTAGCCACTAGCCACCATCTAAGGAGTTGTGGTGTTTGATCCTTTAAAATTACTAATTAGCGACATAGATTACAACAATTGCTATTGGGATATTGATTGCTTTGAGAACTAATTCACAATGAATCAATTGATTAGTACAAAACTAGTTTGTGATAAGTAATTAAGCCATATCTATAGCAACTATAACTCTTCCATTACGGTGTTTTGAATGATTGCTTAATGCCAACCACTTTATTGGGATAAACTTAAGCCCTTTTTGAAAAACTTTCTCTTTTATTTTGGTTTCCACAAAACTAACAAAATATAGTTGTCTATCTTCAAGATAATCCTTTAGTAGTGCTAATAGTTTATGGGGACAATTAAGTCCCCTCAAATTCCATATTATGAAAACCATTAGGAATGTGTGGACATGGTCCTCCTCCTGGATTTTTGATTCCTATATCTTGTTTCATCCATTCATTTAGTAGCGTCTTAGTTCTACTTATCTCTTCAATATTTTCCTTCATTTCCCCATTACCAGCTATTGCAGTGTTTTAATTATTGATTTTTTGTTCATATATTTGTTTTGCTTCATTATCCTTATTTGTCACCTCCATTGGTTGTTGAATATTATCCTCATTTTCTTCTCCACCTAAATTCTCCTATTCATAATGAGGCTTTTCAGTGTTGATCTCTAATGGTGCTTCATGTTAATTTTGAGTTTCTACATTTACACTTAATTTATCAACTTTCTTAGAAGTTCCAAGTATGACTGAATTTTCTTTTCTTTCACTTCCTTCATCTTTTTTGTTTCTCTTGGGGATCCACACTTTTATTGTATCTTTCATGTAACGTTTCCAATCGTAAGTTAAGTGAATTTTATGTTCAACTATTTCTCTACTAATGTTATACTTAATGATTGGAATATTTTTAGGCATTATTTTCTCGTTTTCCACTTCAATGCAAACTCTAACATAACCCACCCTTTTAATATGAGCAATATTTTCATATATAGCTAGAGGAGTGCCTATGTAACTAGCCAAATGACTTAACCCTTTAAAATATCATTATTTAAGAGGAATTTGTGCAAATTAAACAAAAGGGTTAAACCCTTCCACACCCCATACGAGATTTACAATTTGGACTTTCTTGGTGAGTCTATAAAGATTGGACACCCATATTCCTTGACCATACAATTCAGTTACATGAAAAGCACCAAAACTAAAATAGGCCACCCTCACACCTATTATACTCTATATTAGAATTCCATTATCCGAATCAAAATAGATCTATTATTTTATCCATTAATATGGAAATATTTTGTACGTGAAGCCCTGATTTAAGAGATACATAAATCTTGTTTATTATATGTAAATCTTATATAGGCTTAAATATCAATAGAAATGGATTTTATGTTTTGAAATCCAAGGATAGGAATTGTTTTTATCTTAGTTCTGTGTAGCTTGAACCTTATTTCCCATTTTCTCAAAAAAAATTAGCTTACCTTATATATGCCAAGGTCCCATGTCCATCACCTTGCTTGCCATTTCTTCAAATGAAAATTGAAAAAAAAAGGAGGTCATCTTTAGTTATTAAGGTGGTTTGAAGTCCCTATTTTTTCCAGTTCGCATCAACCCATTATTGGACACTTGGGTAAGCCATTCTCTTCTCTAGAAAGTAGCCAACTAAGGATGCTTTCTGCTTAGTAGCACCTTTCTGTAACACCTTTACAGAAGGGGATATAGGGTCTCCCATCTGACGCGGAACCCCTAGAATCGTCTCGATTAGGAACCCCTTGATCGATTAGACCAAAAACCCAACCCAAGAATTCAAAGTTATCGGAAGATCCCTTCATATCTTGACCTAAGATTAACAATGCAATCAGAAACCAAAACACATAAATATATCAAAAGAACGTCACAAGCAATCCAACTAATCACTTGATAAGTTTGTAAAATCGGTTTGTAGAGAATTTCAGGATTGAATCCCTCACAAAGTGACCTAAAACTATTCTCAATGTATTCTGCCCTATGAAGTGCAGAGAAACTACCTTTTAAAGTCTCAAAAAGTGGGCCATAAAATGAAAAACCTAGCTAGAAAAACGAAACATCACTTAAGTGGTCGTAATAATGTTTCCCACAGAACATCCTTTAGTAAATTGAGCATATGTTGGGCTACGGACCTCTGATTAATGCGCATCTTATACCGTTGGAAAGCTAAGAAAAAAATATACAACCTTTATGTTGTGCAGTTGGGCTGATTCGGCCTAAATCAATGTCAGAATTTCGGCCCAATTTAGAGCACGTGAATAGTATTATTGCCTTGGTGTTATTGATTGTAACTTGATCTCCAAAGGCCTTTTCTTCATCATCCATGGTACATATAAGCTCCCCCAAAAGCTTCTCTACGCATCTTAGCATTAACATGAATGATCGGTCCTTTCGACATAGTCAATGGTTCATCCAGTAGTTGACTTGTCGTTCAACTCTCTCTTGAGCTCACATCACCATCACTCAACTCCAAGTTTGCCTTCCTAAGTTCTAGGGTAAAGTGTGAATCTGCTGAGAGGTTGGAAGAGGAGGAAACTCCTCACTCTACAAAGCTTAGTTTGGGGTAAAGCTAGAAGATTTGGGTGACATTTTACCATTAATGATAAACTGTCAGGACCTGAGAGTGATGGAAAAAAGGCAGGCTAGCAAAGAAGGCAAAGAACCCATTTCAAATTAGATGGTTCAAAGAGTAAGCAAGGATCTTCAAAGAGTAATTAGGAAGACATTGAGGAGGAGAACAATGGAAAAGAACATGAAGGAGCATCAGCAAGCAAGAAGAATCAGAGAATGAAGAAGCGTTTATGACCCAGTTTTAAGAGAAGGAGGAGAGCATTCATCTTGACAATTTAATCTAATTCACTAGTGAAAGGTAGATCTCATCTTTGAATTCTAAATATTGTACTAAAGTATTAATATCAAGGATTCCAATTGAAGCTATTAGCTTGCTTTTTTCCAAGTTAATGTTTAGGCATGAAATAATTGAAATGTCTTGTAAAAAAGAGATAATTGTTGAGAGAGAGTTAGGATCAATACCACAAAATAAAAGCAGAGCATTTTCAAATATTAAGGAGAAAAGATCAAATTCTTTGCATTTATTGTGGCATGTGAAATTTCTTATGCTATTGATATGTTTCTGCAAGAATTGAAAAATATAAATAAGTATGGGGACAAAGGGCCCCCTACCTAATTCCTCTTGCACCATGGAAGTTTTGGTTGGTTCTCCAATAATCAAGGACCTGAATGAAGTAGTGGTGATGTAAGCTTTAATCCAAGAGATTAATTACATAGGAAAGACAAATACTTATAGAGAATTGAGGATGAACTGTCAATCAAGTGTATCTGCTTTGTATATATTTATTTTGACAGAGTAGCTCCTGATTGAAGGGTTAGTAGTATGGTCTCTAAAAGGAGATTGTCTCCAATATTTCCTCTACTAATCAAGGCTCCTTGGTATAAATTAATCAATGGGATTAATGCCTATTTAATCCTTGTTACAAGAATTTCGCCCAATGATTTTATATTTTATGTTACAATAGGAAATGGGTTAAAAATCTTATAAAGTGTTAGGAGCATACTTATTAGGAATGAGGTATAGGAATGTTTTATTTAGTTCTTTTAACATTTTTTTTGTTTCTAATAAACTCTTGCACACAATCAATTATTCCACCATTAATTAAATCCCAAGTCTGCTAGAAAAAAGCTACATTAAAGCCCTTTGCCCATGATGCCTTCCCAGGTTTTAAACTGAATAGTGCCTTTTTCACCTCTTCTACTATAATTTCTTTAGTCAACATTGTACACATGTGTTGATCAATATGAGAATTAATGTATTTTTTAAATACATCAACTTAGTGGCATTAGACTTTGGTTCCTAAAAGCTTCTTAAAGTTGTTAAAATCTATGGATTTGAGTACAATTTGGTCCTATTGAATGTTACCTTAGTCGTCTCTGAGTGGATTGATCCTATTATTTTTTCTATAGGCTAAAATGGTGTTAAAAGATAAGCTAGTACACTTATCCCCCTATTTTATCTAGGAAATTCTTCCCTTTTGCCTTGGATAGGAGTTGTATGCCATTAAAGTTTATGTGTATTTATGCAAAGCCTATTGTTCTTTTTCTCTTAGCATGATATCTTATGGATTTTTATACAAGTCATCCTGATAGGTTCTTACCAAAGCTTTGGTTGTGTCTACTTGTTCTTGTAAATCTAGGATTCCCCTTTTCAGCATCTTAAGTTCATTCTTCAAGATTTTGAGTTTAAAGATCAGTTGGGATTTGGGTGTTCATGGTTTTCCTCAACAGTTCTTGGAATCCTTTAACCTAAAAATTAAAGCTGTAAAATCTAATTGGTGCTTTGATAGGTTAGGGTGTGTTAAGACCTTTGACTTATATTGTAGCATGATCTAAGCATAATGGAGCACCAAATTTTATAAAACTTAAGGCAAATTTGAGTAACTATTCCTTATTAACTAACACACTATCAATTTTTTTCTTCATAAAGTATACCCCTAATTGCTTGTTTTTTCATATGAAGTGAGAACCTATGGAGCCCAAGTCAGTTATATATTATTGATGAAGGAGTTGAGTTATGTTCCCAAGGAATTTTTACTAACTCTCTAACCTTTTACTTTATTAACATTAAGTATGCAATAGAGATCTCCTATTAGTAACCAAGGGTCTTGGATTTCTTGTCCCACATATTCCAAGTCTTTTGAGAGAGAGCTTCTCATAAAACCAAAGTTAAAGGCATAAATAATGGGAATCTAAAAGTCTGCAGAGATTAAATGAGATTAACATTTAAGATGAATCATCTAATTTAAGGTAACAAATTTTAGATGTAAAGAGTAAAAAGGGATTAAACAATATCATTATTTTCCTATTATAATGATATTGGTGGTTTGAGATGAAATTCCATTTACTACCTAAATAGCATAGCTCCTCATAATCTCTCTTGCTTTTATTTTTCTCTTGAATAAACCAAGTAAGATAGGCTTTTTCTCTAAGATGATATCTTTTATAACCTACAATTTTTTTAGGGCTATTTAATCCCCTAATCTTATAAAAAAATAGATATATGATATATTTTTAAAGGGATGCCCCCTCCTTTCTTCTTTCTACTAGATTTTCTCCAAATTATATTGTTATTATGAATGTCTTTGTTAATAGGTTGGGAGCTCTCCAAACCTGGAGCTACTGTGTCCAATATTTTAGAAGGAGTTGAGTTAGGATTCTCCTTTAAAGGGGAAATGAAATCTTCTTAAATTGGAGTCACATTTGAGGGCTTTCTCAAAGGTTTTTCACTGGGGTTAAGCTCTCGGGGTTATACTCCATCTAAACAACTTGGCTGTTGGGCCTTATGTTGTGAGGGGGGTTACTTTATAGCAATCAGGGACTTTGTCCGAGGGAATTTCAGGAATTTTAGTGTGAAATTTTTATTTAGAGTCTGATCATTATCCAATTCTCACATTAATTCATTGTACATTCTGTTAGAGAAGTGATATAAAGGAAATTGCCTTTAGAACTTATTGTACAAATTTTTATGAATAATAAAAATGCATTTTCATGAATTTGATGTTCATATTCTTTATGAATTGATAGTGATCTTAAATTGAATTAATGAATTCCTTAATACATTACATAGCATGAAGGAAATAATGATGAGATCATGATAATTAGATTCCTATTATGTGCAATTATATTAGTGTCTAAATTATCCCTAGTCATAGGATCAATGAGATAGGACATTATTAATTGGGACAGACTAGCACATGTTATACTCTTTGATTAGATCAAGCAGTGGATCTCACAAGCTGTAAGAATAATTTGTTTATAGTTAATTTGTGGATTCTTGCTAAAAGTATTAGGTACATTATATGACCTATCATGAGACAACCATTTGGATAATCTATTCTAGTGTAAGTGATAGTCTCATCATAGAATGGTCCAAATATCCTTAGACTTGAGGTGTTCAAGGATATCTTAGATACTGATACTATAATTTAACTCCATTCCTCATTACCTTTTAGAGGTTGCTCATAGGATGGTAATTGGGTACAACTTGAGGTATTCGAAGGTTATTGAATAGCCAATAAAGGATTCACCACTTCTGATAAGAGAAGATGATACCCAAGGCCTTTTCTAGGGGTTATTACTCGGGAATCTCTGGCTGAAGTGGAAATTTCATGAAGATAGTCTTCAATGACATATCCAATTGAGTAATGAGCCACAGGGACAAGAACTAACATCACTTAGGCTAGATGTGATGTAGTCAATTTAGTAGGAGTTGACACTTTAACCATACTCTAAACCAAGTGGGGTATAAAATGGTAAAAGGACGAATTGCACGGGAACATTGATTATGGTTCATACTCAAACCACTGACTTTCTGATCAATTAGGGGTCATGATGTGTTGCTAGATACCACTTATGACTTGCTTGAATTAAGTGTTAATTCAAGTGGCCAACATAACTAGGAACTTAATGGGTCACAAGCATTAGAGATGTGAAGAATGAGCAAAATAGTTTTGGATAGGGTTCCAAGATATGAAAGATACATGACTAAGCTACAAAAGTATGTTAGTTTAAGTTCATTTGATTGTGAATCATATGAAACATGTAAATCTTGCTTATTAGGTAAGATGACAAAATTACCATTTAATAAGCAAGATGACAAAATTACCTTTTAATAAGCAAGATGAAAAATTACCCTTTAAAGAAGGGTTGAATGTTTTCTTCTAAATTAAGTGGGATTCAAAGCCACTTAATTCCCACTAACTCTCCATTGAAGTGGGGTTAGAGGGACGCCAAAGGGTGTCAAAGAAACTCCAATTTTGTGAAAAATTTGTAAGAAAACAAAGTGTCTTTTTTTAAATTGTTCACCATCTTTCAAAATACTCTCTCAAAGAACACACCACAAAGCTAGCAACTTGTACGTGCTCTAGCCATTCTTCCTAAGAGGTTTCAGGCTTTTCTCTTCCTGTGGTTATCATTATAAACATCCTTCTTTGGTCATTGTGGTTTACAACAACCTAAAGAGGTGAAGACAATAAAGAACAAAGGAGATTGTAAGGCACACATCTTAAGTTCATGTTTTGTTTTACTACATCTAATGGCATATGTTTGATTCTATATTTTGGTTTTTGTTTTATTTTCCGCTGCATATTATGATAGTTGATGCATGTGATGCATGATTGAAACCCAACACATTCCTATTTTAAATATCTTCCTAGTTGGTTTCTATAGGTTTGCATTTTCTTCTAAGGATATGTAAGTTGAATTATATGATCTCTAGCTTCCCTTCAACTGTGAGCTCCTTGATAATTATAGAAAAGGGGAGTTTAATATCCTTTGTTAATTGAATGCACATTGATCATAGCCAATTTTTCCATACTTGTAGTTTAAGAGTTGAGGGTGATGGGTTTTCTAATGGAACTAGCAAGGAAGCTCAGATCTTTAATAGTCAAGTACTCAAGTGGTAGGTTGTGAAAGTTTATCTATACTAGGAAAGTGTCTATCTTTTCTTTATCAAACCTCATACTAGGAATCCATTATTGCAGGAAAATGGGTTTTCCTATCATGTGCTAGGGCCTTTGCTCTAAGATATTATTAAGATTAGATGAATTATGATACTTAAATATGAAGCAATTGTCTTTAGTAAGAAGGGTTTCTCCAATCCAACCTTTCTCTATTTGGAATTTTCCCAAACTTATAGAAATGACAATCTCTTATCTAGGAAAATTTTAACAAAAGAAAATGACCAAAGTGAAGCTCCATCTTGAAGAAGACCTAAAGGAGGGTAGACAATACCATTCTCAGATGTAGATTATCTATACTAGGAAAGTGTCTATCTTTTCTTTATCAGACCCCATACTAGGAATCCATTATTGTGGGAAAATGGTTTTCCCTATCATTTGTTAGGGCCTTTGCTCTAAGATATTATTAAGATTAGATTATTTATGATACCTAAATATAAAGCAATTGCCTTTAGTAAGAAGGGTTTCTCTAATCTAGCCTTTCGCCATTTGGAATTTTCACAAGCTTGTGGGAATGACATATCTCTTATCTAGGAAAAATCTAACAAAAGAAGATGTAAGGGAGGGGAGACAATACCACTCTTAAATGTAGATTTAGGAAAAAATTTGCAGTGTATCCTCTCCTGTGAAGATCTGGGGTTAATAATTTTGCTTTAGGATTTCACAAAAGGGAAAGATGGAGCTGCGTTTGGTGAGGTGGTAAGGTTAGTCAGGGAAGGGTTATGCTAAGCAATGAAGGGAGGATGGAAGAAGGGTAAAGGAGGAAATTACTTAGATGTTTATTGTATGAAGTCTAATCTATAGTTCAGGTTTTCCATACAGGGAAAAAGAGTTGAAGTGAGAGGAAAAGTCAGAAAACAATTACTATAAACGGTAATGTCTTTTTAATAAATAAAGGAAAAGCCACAAATGCCCCTAAGGGGAGAGAGTGCTATTAAGACTAGAAATGAGAGGAGCTTAAAGATGGTAAAAAAATGTTGTAGTTTAGAAGAAAGATTAAGGAGGAACGTAGGAGATGAAGCCAATATAGTTTAAAAGGGAGAAGGGATATGGTTAGAGATGAAGGAGATGGTCCCAGGCAGAAGATGGGCCATTATTTATTTGACTTAAGGCTTGTATATAGATTTGGGATTTTACAACATGTTTATCATAGTGATATCCACCTCAAAAGTTTATTTCATTTATAGGTTTGACTTATTTTTTCTTTTATCATCATTTTAAGTCATCTAAATTATAACTGTTTTTATAAAATAGTAAAGAAAAGGTGAGTTTGTTCCTCTTGTTATTACTTTTTTATTTCCCCCTTTCTCAATATTTTCTTTATCTTATGTCGCTAAACTAACTTTTTTTATATTCTTTAAGAATGGTGATTTCTACTTTCTATTTTTAATATGATTTTGAATTTTCAATGATTTTAATTTATAGCCTATGTGGTTTATACTTTCTGCTTATCTATTATAGTATTTTGTTAGTTATATGGGTCCTAATTTTTGTCTACTATTACTAACTATTTTTAAGTTTAATCACTTTATTTTTTAGCTTTCTATTGGATTTCATTATCAATAAACCTTATAAATGTAAATGAAAGGGCTTATAGATCATTACTCAGTTTTCTATTACAATAGTCATTAATAAAATAATTGTAACATCACCACATAAGTCAAACCCCATATTTAAATGAAGTTATTGATCTATACTAGGATTAAAGGTTTAGTTACCAAAGGATGTGGGATGTTATTTTCCTTATTGGTTTTAGTAAAAGGGGAAATTTGAACCTTAATGTTTGTACCAAATTTTAATTTCAAAATTAAACATTTGAGATTGTTTAAAAAGAACTCCAATGTTTTATATTAAAATTAAACTTTAAATTGATATAACTCTAATTTCTTATATATCTATATGAATTTTTTATTATTTTTATAGGCTCTTATTACTAATTTGGATGTCCAATTAGAAAGGGTGCCCACAACACTAATGTCGTTATCTACATGTCACTTCTCTTTTTTTGTCTGGATTTTTGTATGATTTTCTTAAGTTAACTGTTTCGATGAAGGTATCGAGGTTTTAGCTTAATTCTCATTCACTTTAATTCTTTGTTAATGCATATCATACTATATCAATAGCAAAGTTTCTAACAAGAATAGTTGCTGATAAAAAGTTATAACCTTTATTATCTTGACGAGAAGACCAATCAAATTCATATATCATTTAAATATTCAACCAAGTACATTTTAAAGACATATATAAAAGGAGAGGCATATTAAATACATCAAATACACCTAGTATTAAAAACCATATTTTCTTTATGGACTAGCTATCTCTAAGTACCTATAAAAGGCTTCCTTCTCAATCTATTATAAATTTTTTTAGCCTCTTTGTGATACCCCCATAAAAATAACACGAAATCATTGCATTTCAACACAAGCCCCTTTTAAGGATTTCTTTAGGCACCTTTCACACAATCATACTCACAACACTAATAGTTTTCGCAATATCATTCCCGTAACCATTTATAGTCATACATTTTTTACTTATCCATTTAATCATATGCATAACTAATTTTGTCATAAAAATATAAAAGTTCAACAAAGTTGTTCTGTAAGAAGCAAAGTGCAACTATCTTATGATTCATTATAGTTTTATGGGCAATTCCTTAATGGTGCTGTATCTGATTAATGAAAAAACTATGCTATAAAGTTATGTTGTTTTTGCCTCCAACTTAGAATATAGCTTTTTCTTTGACTTCTCAACTCCAAACTACTTGATTGAAAGTTTGATACCTTATTCAATGCATCACCATAAAAAGCAATATGTTCCCCTTATCCTACATCATTCTTAACTTGTGAATAGTCAAGTCACTAGGAACTTTACTAATTAGCAAATTAAATGAAAAGTTAAGGACTTAAAGAGAACGAAGAGTGTTTATTTGAGCAGGGAAAATCCTAAAGATCTTATTTCCTTAAAACTCTGAAACCTACAAGATTTTTACATTTCCAATTCTTTATGGGGATCTCACTAATAGACCTATATTTTATATGTTATCTAAGGTTAAAATGCTTGATGTTTGGCACATTTATAACATATTTAATATGGATTTTATGATGTTTTCCTCAGTTTAGTTCATTTTCTTATAGGTGATGACTTTGAGGAGTAAATAAGGAATCTAGTGCAACTTTATCCATAGTTGTCCAATTAAAGAGATTTTAGAGTCATTTGGAAGATAAGAGGATGGATTACAACTTTGTAAAGTATGGGAAGTCAATTCTATCTTAAAGATGTCAAAAGTAGGGAAGTTAGTGGAAAAAGGCATAATATAAACTAAACCTGTGTATAGATAGGCTCTTTAAAAAAAAAAGATCTGAGAAACTAAGAATTAAGACAAGATTGGTGTTAGAGTTGATCTTAGATCGATGTTAGACTCATCTTAATTTTTTAAAAGAGAAATAGTATAAAACTACTATTAGTTACAATTTTGCATTAGGTGTTAATTATATGTGACTTTGTGATGGGTAAAGTTCTAGAATAAGACTGACATTAATATTAATACCAGTCTAGTGTTAGTTCTCGAACATAAATTACAAGGACATATGATTTTTGAAGTTTAAGTAGTCTGAAAATCTAATTTTCTAACTCTAACTATAAATATTTTTATTAGTTTTACTTTCAGCAAACTTTTAAGATCTGCTAGTTTAGTTTTTTTTTTTAGTTTTCTTCTTTCTTAGCATTGGAGGAATATTTGGAGTAAGGATAGGATGAGCTAGTGATATCTTCTATATTCCTTATCTTTTAATTATTTCTTTTATGTTAAGAATTATTTTTTATGTTCTGTTTTTGTTACTTCAATGACTAAAAATGCTAATGTTTGCTTAATTGATCTTTTTTTCATTAGTTTTATTAGTTCATTAGTTTAATTATCTTCTATTAAATTATAGTTTTATTTAGTTTTCTTGGTTACCTAAGATTAGCAATTATAATGACATGTTTCCTTATGGAAATCCATACTTTGGAGCACTCTAATCTATAAACTTACTAAAATTAACTTTGTGTGCTTATATATTTTGTAATTATCAAGTATTTAAGCGCATTGTCGACGAACTATGATTGATATTTTTATTAATATTAAATTTTCTTAACTTTTATTCTTATTTTATTTTCTTTTAGTTATGATTTCTTTTGCTTTTTTTTATTTAGTTGATGCAATGTAGGAGATCCAAGAGTGATAACTTAGATTCCATACTTTAATTAGATTCCAAACTCATATAAACCTATAGAAAGAATGAAGTAATAAAGAGTATGATTGATATTTTTATTAATATTAATTTTTCTTTACTTTTATTCTTATTTTATTTTCTTTTATCTAGGATTTCTTTTGCTTTGTTTTATGTAGTTGACGCAATGTAGGAGATCTAAGAGTGATAACTTAGATTCCCTACTTCAATTAGATTACAAAATCATATAAACCTATAAAAAGAATGAAGTAATAAAGAGAGAAGACATGGAAGCAACAAAAGCCATAGAGGATTTGCATGAGGGACATCTAATTGCTTTTTATAAATTCCAATCCCTCATATATAAGATCAAGGAAAAAAGTGCAATATTATAAATTGAAGTAAGTTTTATACACTTACTTCTAACCTTTAGTGGATTATCTAATGAAGATATGATCATATTTATTAAGGGGTTTTTATTCAGTGATCCCAAAACATCCACTGAATGAACTTATTTAAGATGAGCTTTGGATGAGGTGCCTCCTATATTGTATAAAAGATCAGGAAAGTATATAATTGATCTTAATCAAAATGAAATCTTTTGAGGATTGGAATTATGTTTGTGATATAAAGCTTCCAATAGAAGGATGAAATGCATTTCACAAATCTTGGGAGAGATATGGAGCTCTTCTTAGTCATCCCCTTATTATTAGTATCATTACAACTAGTGATGTGATTTTTATATGATGCCTTAAGATAACATGTCAAACCTTGGAAGACATTAAAGCTTTAGGCACTATTTATACAAAGATTCTTTAGTAGGTTAAAGAAATTATAGATACCTTGAAAAGAAATTCGTTGAACAAAATAGTAAAGGGAAGTTTAAGGTGTTCCTTTATAAGGTGTGAGCATCTTTAGATTTAGTAACACATATAACAAAATTTCAATTCATATGAAAATGATTAAATTAAGATATGGGCAATAGGGAGGCATGTCATCAATGTGACATGTATAGGCATCCATTCCTTGCATGCATTAGTATTGAGTTAGCATTTAATTACAATGATGAAGCAAACTACATGGCTACTTATTAAAGAAATCAAGGTACGAGGAATGACCCCTTATCTAACACATATAATCTGGGGTTAAAAAATCACCCAAACTTTTCATGAAAGGAATTAAAATGAGTTGAAGTGGGTAGATGATAGGTGTTTAATTTATTGTATAATTATTCTATAATACTTAGTGATTAATGACAAGAAATTGCATAAGATATTCACTTTAATTTTTATGTGATTTTAGGCATAATTTGAAAGAAAAGTAGTTAAAGTGAGTCAAAAGCACTATATTTGGCCCATTTTTTGAAGATTCATATCCACTTGTTTTCATTTAACAAGAATGAGGAAGATTAGAGAAAATAAAGATAAGAAATGAAAACATAAAGAAGAAGAACCAAGCTATGTTGCTTATGGCTAAAGCTAGAAAAAATACACAACTGTAAGCAATCACTCACAATTGTTCATGGATTTGCATGGCCACAACCTGTCCATTTAACATTAACTGGTATTTTACTATAAGAGAAGTGTGGAGAGTGATGGCTAGATGATGGATGGTGGATGGCTGTGCATGGGTTTGCATGATGACATACACTTGTTGCCATTCCATTAGTATTTAAGGTATAAAGAAAAGGTGTCGGCTACAACATGACAAAGCTTCAATAATAAAACAAAAGTTGGACAACTACACATATGGGAGGGCTGGAAAGAATGACTCATGACCTATATGTGTGACTACAGCCAGTTCACCTTTTTTTAAAACTATAGCATTTTAAAACATAAAAGTTTTGGTGTGTTTCAGTTGGAGAAGAATTAAGAGCATGGGAGGGACACCTCATCAAACTTTAAACCTAGCTTTCTAGTATAAGAAAAAGAGAGTGATGGTCATGAGACTTAAGAATTGTCTTGGGAACAATAAGGAAGCTTCGGGGCAATGATGAAGAGAGCCATGGAAGCTCTCAACCGTGGGAGACCCATAAAGGGGTAGACATCCTGATGACTGTTCAGAGGTGAAATCAATGCTGACGACTCAATTAAGTGTATTTCTTCTTGTATTTGTTGTTTTCTTTCTCTTTAGAAATTGATTTTGTTATCTAATGTGTATAGATTTGGGTATTGTGAAAAGATGACTTTAATGTGTTGATTGGATTGGTTTATTATAAAACCATTGCTAGAATATTCAATGTAATACATAATTGTTATGTTGATTCATTTGTAGCAACTAATGGTTCGTAATCATCAAGGATGGCATAACTTAGGTTAAATGATCCAACGTATGTGGTTTTTGCCTTAAATAATTGGCTTTTCTAATTCGTAATGCTACTACCCAACTTAATTTAGAGATCATATCCTAGGTTATTCGGTAGTTAGATTTAATTAACGATCGTATCTTAATTAAACAATACCTAAGGGAAAACTCAGGTGAATAGATTAACCTATAATTAATAGTTTCTAGGAGATGTTTGAGAACAACAAATTAATGAAATATGTTTAATTAGGGTGTAGTCTAAGATGGAACTAAAGAACTGGGTCCCTAGCGAATTCACCACTTTCATCATTTTTCTCATGTTTTCTACAATTTTCTTTTGTTAGTTTAGTTTCATTTTATTTTCTTATTTTAAATCAAACAAACCCCCTAAAACCTAAATACCAATTAATTTCGTTTCAAAAACTAACCAAACACTCTCTGTAGGATCGATTTAGACTCATCACTACTATAGTAGTAATCTAGTTTATTTTATGTAGTGCTACGATGCGCCACCAATTTTAGTGGCATTGTCGAGGAGTACGGTGCTTAATTTTAATTCTTAGTGTTAATTGGTGTTTTGTACATATATGTCTGCAATTTGTTTCTTTTTAATTAATTCTTGATCTTTTCACTTTTTGTTTAGTATTAGCGATTTAAAATTTTTAAATATATATATTCATAGACTGAAGTAATTTCTTTCATAACTCATATTCCCAACCTTATAATTCTATTTAGAGTGATCATAAAAATTAATGGGTAATCAACAAATTAATTCCATAATAGTATGCAGGATACACAACAATTCTTGTATATACCATAAGCTTCTTATCATAACTTAGGTACATATTTGGATGACTTTATCAAGACTTTTAACAATAACAATATTCAATTTCAACGGGGTATACAGTAAACTCAATAGGATATATAGCAGATCCAACTAAATACCTTATAATTCCAGTAGGATGAAAAGCAACGCTGGTAGGATACGTGGTCTAGTGCTCAAGAGTTGGAGATCCAGTAAAATTCAAGTATATCTTTGGATAAAATTATCAAGACTATTACTGTTAACAATCTTCAATTTCAACAGAGTATGCAGCAATGACTTTAAGAGAATGTACAACAGTTCTAGGAGGATATGACATAAGTTTAGCAGAATATGAGGCAATTCCAACAAGATATAATGCCTAAACTCTAGAACGTGGCAAGCCAAATGATTAGCATGGTAGAGAGGATCGAATGCCTAGAATCACAAATCGAAGAGGAGCATCCATATCAACCTGATGTGTACCTAAGAGACGTTAGCCCAGAGGCTTTATAAAGTGGTGAGGAGCTTGAGAAGCTTAAGTGTAACACTTAAAGAATTGCTTGTGATGAATAAGAAGTGGAGGAAGAGCTAAAAGGAGTAAAAGCTATATCTTTTATCTCAGAGGTAAATACTGAGTTCCAATTTGTTGTTAAGAATGACTCTTTACTTTTACCTAGTAGGTTAAAGAAAGTGAAGGAAGAAAAAAAGGGTAAGAGACATTCAAGGCCTTTCTCGATAGCATGGACTTAATAGAGTTTAAGATTCTGAAGATCGGAAATGTGTTGAATATGAAAAATTATCAACTAAGACCCTATCCTAAATAACCTCACATGGAAGTTGCTCAAATTATGATACTAGAAGATCATAATTTTTTCACGTGAGGAGAAAGCATGGAGTCGAGCTAGCGAACCTAAACAAAGATGCTTCCTGGGAGGCAACCCAAGGGAAGTAAATTTCTTTTTCTTTACTTTTTTGCATTAGTTAGATATCAATGTATATTTCTATGCTGGCTTGTTTCTTTCTTGTTTTAAGTTTTCAATCAAAATGAGAGAGAGAATATAACAAACAAACAAACATTTTCTCATTTTCTATTACTTTTATGACTTTAAGTTATTATTAGAGAATGAATTGATTGGAGAATTTCATGATAACTTTAGCATGTAGTTTTACTCTTATGATTGGTTAAAGTGCATTATCTTTAAAAGAGTTTGTGACTAATGGTAGACAAAGCCAATGTGATTTTAAGCCTTATCAGATTGACACATCTATATCAGTCTCATTATCTTTTGTTTATGTGTGACCTTCATAACATATACATCCTAATTTTGTTTCGATAATCTATTCAAGACTACATTTTTATCACATGTATTAACATGGATACGGTTAGACATTCTTTGTTTCATAAGCTATATTAGTCAAATAGCCTACCCTATTGACATGATTTTTCCCTTATTAAGCCCCCTTAAGCTTTATTTACCTATTCTTTTTGTACTAACCACATTACATGCCATTAAAGTTAACCAAATGTCCTACCTAAGTCATAATGTTAGTGGAACATTTGTGATTATTTAATTTATGGATGTTCAAACATTCTAAGTAAGGGGGTATGCATATGTGTGGATTGGTAATAATGATTGGGATGTTATTTTGTGTCTTATCATTGAAATTATCATATTGATGTAGTTTCTTTCAATATATGAAAAAAGAGAGAGAACAAAAGAAAAAGAGAAAAGAGAAAGAGAAAGAGAAAAGAAAAAACGTTTAAATAAAATTTTCAAGGAGGAAGTCCATATATGTTGAAAAGTTGTTTATGATTAGTCTTTCCTTCTAAAGTTTTAATGAATGGGCTATTTGAGTATGTTGGAAATGAGGTGGATGTTGCCTTCAAAGGTCACTCCCTATGATTACAAAATCTTGTTTATGATCAATTTTTGTGAGTGATTTATGCTTCATGTGGTCTGTGTATAAGAACTTAAGTTTGAGTTGTGAAACTTGTTTTTGCATTAACCATAGTTGATGTCCACAATTGTGAGTAAATGTTGGTTTTCGCATTTGATGTTACATTGAGTGTTACTTTTGTTTCACTATCTTTGATGAATTTCATGCTACTTGATCCAAATACATTTCACCTTAGCCTCCCATATCACAACCCTAAAAAGTCCTGGATTTATGATTATCCATGTGAATCATAGTGATGGAGAAATGAAATGATTTGCAAAGTTGTGTAATGGGATGATCATGAATGGTGTTGAGTGTATCTATGTATATATTTTAGTTAAACAGATTTTCTAAGTCTACCATTAGATTGCTCAGTTTTTAAAGGTATTGAATGTTGATTGATCACGAATAAAATCTTGGAATGTTAAGTTCTACTATGATTTTTGAAAGTCATTCATTGTTTATGATTATATATATTCTTGGAACATACCATAATTAAGTAAATGTTTTTGGGTCTATAAGCTTAATTTTAATGTTTTTCCTGAGGATGGCCAAAAGCTAAATATGAGGAAAATTGATAGGTGCTTAATTGATTGTATAATTATTCCATAATACTTGGCGATTAATGATATAAAATTGCTTAAGATACTCATTTTGACTCATATGTAGTTTTAGGCACAATTCAGAAGTAAAAGAATTAAAGTGAGTTGAAAGCACTCCATTTAGGCCATTTTTGGAAGATTCATATCCATTTGTGTAACATCCCATCACCGATGGGAAGGGTAGAATAGTAATTCGGAACGGGTTATGAGTGTTAGAATTGTCTTGGTAT
>JANSVA010000004.1:11509539-11553310 GCA_025504915.1 Erythroxylum reticulatum
TAATTAACTAGTCTTTCCATATTTACCCTTCTTTTGTCTTTATAACTGATACCTTATACTTCTAACTACTTAACTAACGATCATGGAAAAATTGAAGGAATTTGATAATACTTCCTTCTATAAAAATGTTTCTCATTGTCTTAGTTTCCTAATGACATCAAAATCATTCCATTTGGTTTGGTAATCTGAAAGTTATACCTCAAACATTTTCGAACTATTCTTATACCGAAACAATATTCTGCGCTCGACATCTGTCCAAAAATTGAAATTCTTATAGATTGAATTTAAACTCTATTTCATCAAATAATTTGTATCCCTATTTCTCTAGTTTAATCTAAATAAAAAATCATCTTATTTGGATAACTAGAGAAAAAGTTATGGCTAAAACACTAAAGTATACTCAATTTTCAACTACATTTTTCAGGTTTTAACTTCCAACTTTTCACATATAATAGTTCTAACTTCCAAGAAAAGTTTGGGGTCTAACAAAAAGGGTGTTATTATAAGATGAAAAGAAAGCTTCTTCACTGGAATATGTTAACGTAACCTTTCACTCTATTAATGCTACATCTAATTCATGAAGAAGATAACAACTAACTTTGAACAAATGTAGAGATCATTTCAAAATTTAGGGATGAGTACCAAAATTATTATGGTAGAGTAGCACATCCTATAGTTCAATACATATTCAATAAGTCCATTTATCATCTAGCGTGGAGCAAAGTTAAACTAAGCTTGTCATTAAGGCATATGCATAGGTTCAGGAGCTTAAAAGTGGTGACATTCTAAGGGTTATTCTAAGAATGCTTTTGGAAAATATGAGATTAGATAAAATGAAACAAGTATCGTTGTAACTTCTAAAAACTATAAATTTACTTGCCCTAGTAAGGACTAAGAATGGTACAAAAGCTCTATATTTTATACTATACAAAACTCTAGTAAAGAAGGTTCCATCATCGAAGGATTTAATCAATGAGCTTGAGAAGGAGGAATACTAAAAGAGGTCAAGTTTAGAGTTTTAAACCTATAAAATATCATATCCTTTTGTAATATTCATTGTTTATTCATAATATTCTTTTAGGTTGGAAGGCAGTATAAGTAAGGATTTTTAAAGATGAAACAAAGAAGTTTTATTTTTAATTAACAATAACAACAACAACATCTAATAGAAATTCTGCTGAGGCGCAGGGTTTGGGGATGTCTAGTACATAGCCTTACCCCTAATTAATAGAGAGGATGTTTTCAAATCACCAACATGATGAAAAGGAAAAAAAATTAATTAATTAAAAATAAATAATCAAATGAATTAATTAATAATAAATTAATAATAGTAATGAAAAATAATTAAAATGAGAATTAAAATAAATTAAAATATATAATAAAATGGATAAGAAAAAGGTAATAATAATAATAAGTACAAATAATAATAGATAAAATATATAATATATAATAAAATAAAAATAATAACTATATATATATGTACACACTAATAATAATAATAATCATAATCATAACATAAGCATAAGAATAAGAAAATTAACAATAGTAATAATATTAGTGGTAATAGTAAAGATGATCATAATGATGCTGCTGCTGATGCTGATCTTGATGCTCATAATAATCATAATAATGATAATAACAATAATACCAATAACAATTACCACTTAAGCTAACTACAAGAGGTAAGAGCTAAAAGATTAAAAAGGACTGTCAAGATCTCTTTTCAAAGGATCCTTTACTTGAATCATATCATGCCAAAGTTTTCTATTATGGGTCATATCCTCGGTAAGTTCCAACATTGCCATATCACTTTTTATCACCTCCCCTCAATTCTTCTTAGGCCTCCTTATTTTTCTCTTACAATCTCTAAGTATGATCCTTTCGCATCTTCCCAATAGAGCGTTTGCGTTTCTCTCCTAGCACGACCAAATCACCTAAGTCTTGTCTCTCTTAATTTATCTATAATATTAGCAACCTTCAAATTGTCCCTTACCATTACATTCTTGACCTTTAATAAGGTTACATATCTAATGAAGCATCCTCATCTCCGTCACCATTAGCCAATGACTATGAACTTGTTTGATGGGCCAACACTCTACTTCATAGAGCATGGCCAGTTTGATTGCTAAATGATAGGATTTACCTTTAAGCTTGAGTGGTATATTCTTGTCACATGAAACTTTTGAAGCACTTCTCCATTTAAGCCACCCTGATTTGATCTGGTGGACTAAGTCTTCATCAATTTCTCTGCTGCTTTGGGTGATAGATCCTAAATATTTAAAACACACTTTTTATGGTACAACTTTTTTTATAACTAAATTTTTAAAAAATTCTAGAATGAATACTATTACACAGATCATAATAAATGACCTAGCCTTTAAAATCCAAAATATTTAATAGCACATTTATTCTTGCATTCCCTCAAATTTGCAAGTACAAGTAAGCATCAATAACGCTTATAATTGTATTTATTTATCTAGATCTTATCTATCTTACAATGTTTTATTCTTATCTGTTGCTTTAGTTAATTATTTTATATTTCAAACTTTTAGTTTACTTAATTACATCTTTTAATTCAATCATTCATTTTATTATGATATTAGTACTGATTAAAGCAACAGATAAAAATAAAGCAATGGAAGATAGATAAGATCCAGATAAAGAAATACATAAGTAAATAATAAAATGACAGTTAGTACTAATACTTATAGTCCTTATAGGATTGACACTCAAATTCATTTATCTTATAAGAACTAAAAGTGCACTTGTCTAGTGATCTTTAGCATAATTTTTTTATCAAATACACACATCGTAATCAAATTTTTGGTATCGTTGTCGAGGTATAGGATATTAGGAACACTTTATTTTTATTAATATATTTCTTTTCTTTTTATATTTATTTATTTAGAACTTTCTTTCTTAATCTTTTTTTTTTGCTGCATTTCACGATTTAGGTACTTTGGTTTATTATTATGAGTGGTATTGGAGTAATATTCGAACCAGATCCATAATTCAAAAGGTACTTACTTTAGAATTTAAGGGAGAGGAATATAGAAGTTCTATGATTTTAACTACCAAACACAATGGTAGGATATAAAGGACAATGCACTATAGGCAGCTATATATATTGTTGCTTATAGGGATATAATCTAGCATTAATAAATTAAGAGCAGAGGCCAATAACTTTAATATCAAGTCCAACATAATTTAGATGGTATAATAACATTAGTAGTTTGATAGGTTGTTAGATGAGGATCTAAATGTTCATATTGCAAAGTTTTAGAGATTTGTTGATACTTTCAAGATCAATAGAGCCTCATAGGATGCCATTTCGATTGACTTTCTTAACTTTTACACTAAAGGATAAAGTAAAATCATCATTGAAGTCTTTATCCCTAGATTTATTACATCTAGAATAGGCTTAGTGAGAAGTTTTTAGTTAGGCATTTTTCTCAACATAAACAACAAGAATTAGGAATGACATTTCATTTTTTTTAATAATTAGAGTTGAGATGTTATATACAATGTGGGAGAGATAGAAAGAAATATTGAGAAAGTTCCCTAACCATAGACTTGATTTGGGAATATGGATGTAAACATTTTATAGTTATCCACTAATTGATGCATCTTCACATAGGACTACTTTCTTTAAAACTCATTTGGAATTATGAGAGCTCATTGACGATATTTCCACAAATAATTACTATTGGGAGAATTTAACGCTAAAGAAAAATTACATGTCAATTTGGTAATGACATTAAAAGAAAAAATTGAAAGATTTAAACAAAAAGATCAATAATATAAGTTTGACAACTGAACTGGTATGAGTGATATATATTGATATTCATAGTGGTGGAAATCCTAATCATGAATGTTAAGCTCCTAACAATACGGTTAATTGAATGAGCAAGTTAATTTTACAAGAATTTGATCTCAATATAACCCTTATAATAGTAATTACAATCTAGATCAGAAGAACCATCCAATTTGTCCTTAGAACTATTAAGCTCTAACCAAATTTCAACAATAATAGTAGTAAAAACAGAAGTCAAACCTTAAGAATCTCATGAAAAAATTTATTAGTGCATCTAAGGCATACTTACAAAGCACTAAAACAGCTCTTCAAAATCAACAAGCCTGCTTTATCATTATGGAAATTCAAATTGGATAAGTTAATAAGCTTGTCTTTAAAAGGCAGCTAGGTAGGTTACCTAACAACATTAAACCAAATCTGAGGGAACAAGTGATTATAGTAATTTTAAGGAGTACAAAGGAGCCAAATCGTGAAGAGGAAAATGTCATTGTACAAAAAGAAAAGATAAGGAGAAGGAGAAAGAGAAAAAATTGGTTAAAGAGCACTAATGAAGAATTCTATACCTAAAAGGGAAGAAAATTTTGGTAAGTTTTTAAAGCTTTTTTAAAAATATATATATTAAAATACCTTTTGTTGAAGGTCTTCAATAGATTCCAAATATACCAAATACATAAAGAAACATTTGTTGAGAAGCTTCAAAAAATTTTATATGTTTTTATGTTAGTTTAGCAACTTCAAAAAAATTAGCATTTATTTTTAGTATGAATTTACAAGATTTAATTCTTTGGTGAGTTTTTAATTTAAATACAATTTAAATTCATAAATTTAAGGGTGCTTTGATGTTCATTTATTGTTTGAGTGTGATCTATATTCCAATTTGTACTTATCAAACTATATATACAGAGCCTCTTATTAAGGAAGTATTAATTATCCCAATTTCCCTATTGTTACTTGATTTATAATTTTTTATTATTCGTATGTGTCATGTACATCGGTAAATAATGCACAATTCAAGTATGGGGAGATAATTAATTTGATATGCTTATCAATTTTGTTATAATTAGTTTAATAGGGAATAATTATGTGAGCGTTTTTAACTTTGAAAAAATATTGATCGAGATGACTCATTAAAAGTTTTGTTATTATTTTTATTTGATTTGTTCAAGAAAAAAATCATAAGACTTTATTATTAAGTTAATTTTAATTTGCTTCACTAATCTTAAAAAAATGGATACTTGATTTGCACCGGATATATAACTATCTTAGAAGTGCATTATTTTTAAGTGTTTTTAGCATCCCACTAAAAAAAAGTGTGTGAATAAGTGAGCATTACATTTTAGAAAAATTAACCTTAATCCAGCATATAAAAATATATATATATTTGCAATTTCTCAATCAGATCTCTTTAATTAAATAAATTGAAAATTATAAATCATAAAAAAGGGTTAAAAAGTTCCTAATTCATATTAAGGTATAAACTTTCTTCTTGAATTTTCAATCACAAGTTATCCATGTATCTAGCCTCTAATAATATTTACAAAGTAGAGAAAAAGAACTCAACATTTGAAGGAAAAAGGCAAGAGTTTCTTATGCCTTCCTCCTATTTATAAGAAAGAAAAAACATTTCTTTCTTATTAAAATTAACCTTCCTAATTATAATTAAATTCCAAATCTAATTAAAAGTACAATTTAATGTTAATAAAAGTCAAATATCTTATATATGATTGAGGTTTCTCAAACTTCAAAGTAAGTACAACTTAATTTAAATTTATTTTTCTCATTTTAACTATTCTTTTATGTGTGGTTCATTTGGTTCTTAATATGTTGGCAATGATTTTAAATCATTATTTTAATTTATAACAAAAATTAGATAAATTAAAATTCTTTCTAATTTATCTTTAATTATCAATTAAATAATTTATAATTATAAATCAAGTTTGACATCTAACAATATTTCATGGCCACCTAAATATTAAGACTATCAAAGTGGTTTGACTCAACCTATCTATATATAGTTGTGATGTATAATTTAATCCTTTTGTCATCTAATATTCTAATTGGACAATCAATCTAAATTTAGCATCTACTCTTTTAAACCCAATCATGTTTTTTCTTATTAATTAGTAATTCAATTAAAATTGACTTTTGAAAACACCTTTTTAAATCTGAATTTACTATGCCTAGAGAATTCTATAAATCAATACCAATCGAAAATAGTGAAAATTTTTTCCTAATTATTTTAGCGTGACGAATCCTTTATGGACCTACTCAACTATCTCTATATTGTTCGTACTATATTAAGTATTACCAACTGAGCTATCCTAAATAGAATAGGTCATAAGTAACATAAAAATATAGTAATTCTCACATGAGCTAGTTTGGTAATCTCAAGTCTAAGGATCAACTATACAACTATCATAATGAAAAAATCTATAAACACACAAGAAATATTCTATATAGGAGCCTTATAATCAACTAGTTTAGTGAACTTATTATCTAATAAACACCCAAACATTTGTTTAAATATCTCCATACTTTAATTTATGAGATCAATTACTTTTACACAAGAAAGAATCATAATGTATGTTAGTTTTATCGTTTTTATCAATATCTTATCTTGACGAAACTATAACTAGGAACAATTTAGAAATAATATATAAATGCAAATTGAATCTTATAATTGTGATCTCATCATAATTTCAATTGCATAATAGTTATTCTAAAGATTTTTATCTTTAGTATTAAAACATCAAATGTAATTACAAAAATGCACTATTAGTATTAAAACATCAAATGTAATTATAAAAATGCACTACAACAAAATTGACTTTTAATTACCATTTTTGTGATGATTTGCAAATTGTTGCTAAAAGTCAACTTTTGGTGACAATTTCCAAATTTGTGGCCGAAAGTCTAGCTTTTTGCACCATTTCACTGAATTATCACAAAAGGAGTGACATTTTATGATAGTTTGAAGATTTCATCGCCAAATGTTGAACATTTGGTGACGATTTGAAGATTTTGTCACCAATGTCGAACCTTTGGTGATGATTCCCTTAATTGTCCCTAAAAGTTGGACTTGTGGTGATGAATTTAGAAATAGTTGCCAAAAGTTGATATTTAAGATTTTAAAGATTGTTTATGATCGTCATTAAATGTTGTGCATATTGGCAACGATTACAAAAAATCATCGCAAATTAATGAACATTTGGCTTTGTTTTCTGAAATCGTCACCAAATGTTTGAACATTTTTAAAAATTAAACAAAAATGATGTCCAAACGATGTCATTTTCCTTTCATTTTAAACAAAAACTAGCTCTATCTTCATTCTTTTTCTTCTACC
The DNA here is from genome assembly GCA_025504915.1 of Erythroxylum reticulatum. Taxonomy (NCBI): domain Eukaryota; kingdom Viridiplantae; phylum Streptophyta; class Magnoliopsida; order Malpighiales; family Erythroxylaceae; genus Erythroxylum; species Erythroxylum reticulatum. The sequence goes on from JANSVA010000004.1 coordinate 11,516,697, forward strand.
TTCATCTTGCTCTACATTTTGTGTTCTCTCCTTATGTCCACAATTGTTGTTGTCTCCTTCCATTGCCTGCCATCTTCGTCTTCATCAATTGAGGTATGTATTCCATCCTTTGCACTCTAGTTTTTCTTCTAATGGTGATGTTGTTATATTTAGGTGTAGCTTTCTAATGGGTTTTATGATCAATTTATGTGTGTTGTGGTTTTCTTGATGGTGAATATGTGTTTTCATAATAATGAAGATGGTGAGATGGGTAGTGCATCTAAAATGGGTTTATTGAAGTTAAATATGGATTAGGAAGGTTGTTCGAATGCTACCCATTAAGTTTTCGATAAAAGTTCTGTTAGAGATTATTTTTGAGTTGTGATTTCTAATTTATGCATTTACTTCCAATTAAAATTTTCATGCTACTTACCATATTAGAATGACATGTTATTGCCATTAAGATATGTTCCTTAACTCCCAAAAGTTGTTTCAATGTTCCACATCACTATGTTTGACTCACATCCATACGTCATTACTTGAGTCCTAGTAACTTACATGATTATTTTTATCTTTTGTTCCACTTTTCTTTTAGAACAAAAATTTCTTACTTATGCAATTACTTTTAGCTTTAATTATGGAATTATAAGGATCTTTAATATCAACTTCAAAACATAGAGTCTATCTAAAAATAACATTACCTAATTTCTTTAGGTTGTATTCACATATATACATGATGACTTTTTTATTGGGTTCGTGCTTCTTATTCGTAGCAAGCTTAATTTCATTGTTTGTTTGAATTAAAACTTATTACGTTAACTTCTAATGAGTTATCATTATTTTATTATAGATCTTCTTTATTTGTCTTTCGTCATCTCCAATTATCCATCGTCTCCATTGGCCTGAATTATGCAAGTAGTGAAGATGAAAATGAATTTTAGTCATTAATATTTGTATTTTTATTTTATATATAGTATTTTTAAATTTGTAATTAACATCTTGTACATTATCAAATTTAATGATATTTTTTATATGCAATGTTTCTAATTTTCAATTATTTTTATTATCTTTTTGTATAATAAAATATAAAAATTTTAATATTAGATACAATAATATGTATAAAAAATGTCACCAATAATTAATATAAACATGATATAACATTTAGTTATAATGTATAACAAAATTTTGACTACATTTTACAAAACATATCTAAAAACATTTGGCTACATTTTCAAAAATGTAAATAATAACTTTAAGCTACAAAAACAAATCGTAGTAAAAATTGTTGATGACGATTTAGAAAAATGTCACCTATAATTGTTCGCTACAAAAATAAAGCGTAGTAAAAAATTATTACCGACGATAGTTTTCTACTATGGGAATTTCACGACATTTTTTTAACAAATGTAAATCGTTATTAATGACTATTAGCGATGATTTTGTTATTTTTAGCAATGAATTTTTTCATCGCTAAAAGTTTCTTCGATTGTAGTGATGGAAAGATAAATAATGTCTTTAAATAATTATGTCATAAAATCTACAACCAATCAATTGGTTGTAAAGTATACACCAATAATCTCCCCACTTACACTAAGTCAATCACTTAAGTATCTTGTACCATATCTTTATATATCATTTTATTGTTGTGACAATGGTTTAGTGAAAGAATTCTGGAATATTTTCTATAGTGAGTGCTAGCTTAAACCTTACAACTCTCATCTTAATTATCATTATAATTATAAAACAACCTAAATTGATTCTTGGATCTTGGACGAGACTTTTTTTCAACTATGCAAGGAGCTATATCAAGTTTATTAAAGAACTTATTAATCCAAATAATCATTTCCACTAAATGAATGATGTATTATCACTTAAATAGCAATGATGCTACATTGAAACCTTTCCAACCTCAAAATAATATTGTTCTAAATAACAATATAACTTATTATGATTTACTTATAAAGTTAATATCTGTATAACTTTAAACTCAAGTATCAACTTATATATAGAATAATGGATATCTTTGATGCTTCACATGTATCAAATATCTCAAATACTAAATATTTTTAGTATGTTATCTATGTACTTGGATTAGAATACATAAACAATTTTTGTATCTATCTTTGTATATCTAATTTCTATAATTAAATGGTTACCTTTTTATATTCAATAAGAATTGCTCTTGGACTATTATGTTTCAATAATTAAAAATATGACTCTTACTCAAGATGGTAACTATACTTTCACTAACCTCTTGTAAAAATTAAAAATCTACAATCATCTGCAAACCTTACAACTCTCATCTTAATTATCATTACAATTAAAAAGCAACTGAAATTAATTCTTAGATCTTGGACGAGACTTTTACTCTTTTTGCATGCACAATGGCTCTAATGTTCTATAATATATTACTGTTTCAACAATGCAAAGAGCTATATCAAGTTCATTAAAGAACTTATTGATCCAAATAATCATTTCCACTAAATGAACTATGTATTCTGACTTAATTAGCAATGATGCTACATTAAAACCTTTCCAACCTCAAAATAATATTGTTCTAAGTAACAATATAACTTAATTAGGATTTACTTAAAAAGTTAATCTTCGTATAACCTTAAACTCAAGTATCAACTCATTTATAGAATAATGAATATCTTTGATGCTTCACAAATATCGAATATCTCAAATACTAATATCCTTAGTATATTATCTATGTACTTGGATTAGAATAAATAAATAGTTTTTGTATCTATCTTTATAGATCTAATTTCTATAATTATGTTAATACCTTTTCATATTCAATAAGAATTGCTCTTGGACTATCATATTTTCAATAATTAAAAATATGAATTTTTTTCTTTATGAGCAACTTATCTCTACATACTGTTACTCACGTGACAGCTATATTTCTATTAAAATTTTGTAAAAATTAAAAATCTACAATAATCATTGAAACAAACACTATGTCTCAACATCTTGTAATCTTTTAACTATATACCAAAGGTATCAATAAACGTACTATTATCAAGGAATATCATTTGTTTAAAATGTACAAAAACACTTTTATGTGGCAAATTTGACAAAGTTCCTATTGTAATTAAAGTAGCAAATTTAACAAAGTTTCATATCAGTAGGGCTCAATTCCTACTTGATAACAGTATAAGAAACAGTCAATTGTAATTTACTGAACAAATCTATGTTTTCTATCCTGGACGAGTGCGAATACTTAATTTTATTAGGAAAAAGACAAAGAAAGAAGTGAGCAATTACATCGCACAGTAAAGGCAATATAACATGAAAATATCCCTGAAAATTGATCATGGAGGCCCTACAGCTAATAGGAAACTCCAACCTAGGAAGAGTTTCAACTTCCTATTCCAGTCGGGCACTATCAATCCTAACGTGATAATAGAATTTACTAATATGTACATTAATAAAATTCCAAACGAATTGGCTAAACCGCTGGACCCATAGCTTTTGATTGTAAAAGGGTGTCACTTATCTTTTAGTAGGAGCAAGATTGTTGGTCCAGCTAAAATTCATCAGGAAATGTTACCTAACCGGTCATCACAATGTACACCCTGTTATTAATAGTTAGGAACTTGCAATTTTCCATATTGTCAACTAAAAAAATAACTTCATATAGTTCGTCACGGCGCTTTTCTTTGTCTTATGTTTAAACCATGAAATCTAAACTAAAGAAAACAGGAAGATCATGAACTATACCACATGAAAGGAGTATAAAAGCCAAAACAGGGCCTAGCTAGTACTGAGTCAGATGCTAGAAACTCATTAGTAAGGCCCTATATTTTGCAAATAGGTCACTTGATGCAATATATCTAGTTCAAATGGAGAGAACCAAGTGCGCTAGCTTTGCAATTTTTACATTATTCTTATTACTTCTGTCTGATGTAAAAGTTTACATTGTTCTTATTACTTCTGTCTAATGTAAAAGTCCAGGCAGATCTACCACAACGTCCTCTTTGTTGAGAATTTAGACCTCCTGAACCCACATCTAAGGATATTTTATATAAAAAAATTAGAAAATAAAGAAATAATAACAACACAAGAGAATTTATGTGGAAACTCCCAAACCGGAGAAAAAACCACGAGCACCGAGAAGAAAATCCACTATGTGAAAAAATCCTTACAATTACATAATTTTTCCTCTCACCCAATTCCCCGATACACCGATACACTCACAAAGAAGTAACCAAAACAAACTCTCCAACTCCCATCTCAAAAGAGGAAGTTAACAAGAGTTAAATTTGTGATACACATCTTTGACTTTGTATTGATTCCTTAACCAAGGAGGTCACAACCTCCTTATATAGACAATAGCCTTGCCCCAATTGTTTTCCCCAACCAATATAGGATAAAAAAAAAGGAGCCAAAACTCAACACTCTGTGTCTCTCTCAACTTGCATTGGTTAATGATGCATGCACTAGACTACCTATAACCACTGTAGAACCTCCACCATCACGCTCTTCCATTTTCCTCCCAGGTGACCATTAACACCACCATGGTCACCGGTATGGTCATAGACATAGGCATGATCATGAGCAAAGGCAAGTTTAGTATGGAACACCAGCAAAAGAGAATTGTGTTGCTAGTTGAAGGATATGGACGACGAATTCGCCTGTGATTTGTTGATTCACTTGCCTACCTTCCTTGCAAGACCCGTACACACGTACACTGTCATTGTTGACAATGCTTGCAACTTTACTTACACATGCAGTAGAAGAAAACTGTGATTTTTGGTGCTCTATCTTGGTATTCTTTATTAAAAATACAAATTCGGTTAGCTTTGATTAAGAGCACCAACTTGTTAGGAAATGCCATCATGTCATGAATCAAAAAGTGTATCTTTGAATTAGGAAGTAGAGAGTGATCTTGTCACCAGATTCACAAAATATATGTAATTTTGACTTCATGCTACTTGGAATTTGAAACTTTCCAACTGAACACCGAAAAGAAAGAAATCACAATGGATAACTTAGAAAAAAGGAAAATTGGAAAAAAAAGAGTCTAATCAAAATATCTCGAGTTGCAATACACAATTACACAATTGGGCTGATGATTACACTCTATATGATTTCCATCTATCTCAAATTCTTTTGGGATTCGATGTCCAAATAAATGGTACAAAGGATCTTCTTCTTCTTCTTCTTCTTATTTTTATTATTATTATATGCTTCAAAATATGGTTACCGACAATTTCTGGATTTGACTAGATATTTGTTATCATTGAAAAGCCTTTTAGGAGGGACATCCCTAAAATTTGTTTTATGAACGTAAGAAGTTGAATAAAGAAGTCATCAACTATGACACGTGAAAAAGTAGTTACCTGTAATAATATTTATGAATTATATTAGTTACGTATTTAGTTAATTAGTTGTAACTAACTTTGACCAATTGTAATCACTATATATAGAAAGCACTAGGAGCTCAATAAATGATGATTTTCATTCTCCAAATTTTAGTTCCAAATTGTTTCATCGTATCAGAGCTTAAGGGATTCTAAACCCTCCTTATTTTTTTTATCTGAGGTGGTTATTTATTTCATAATCAAATATTTTGATCTTTCTTGATTCACTATTCTCTGTAATTTTTCTTAATTTAAAGACTTCAACAATGGTAGCTACTAATCCTACCGAGGATCCATCTTCACCATATTTTCTACATGTTTCAAAAAATCACAACTCAGTGATGGTTATTTAAGAATTTATTCCCACAAATTATGCAATGTGGAGAAGATAATTCTTGCTTGTTGTTTCCATTCACAACAAGCAAGGCTTTCTTGATGGATCTATTCCAAAGCCAAGCACAGACAACAAATTGTACCTTCCTTAGATGAGGTTTAATAACTTGATTATAGCATGGTTGTTGAGATCTATATCTCCTCCTATTGCTTCTAAAGTGTTCTATATGGAAGTTGCGAGTGATATTTGGAATCATTTGAATCAGAGGTTTGTTGAACTCGATGACTCAAAAATCTATCACTTCTAGCAGCTTCTCTATACAACAACACATGGAAACAAATATGAGGATGTTTATTTTACTGAGTTGAATGGAATCTGAGAAGAGCATAATAGTTTTAGGCCCCTACCGAATTGTTTGTGTGGAGGATGTAATAATGAATGTTTTTAACTATATATTGATAAAGAGTAGAAGGATCGAGTTTTTAAGTTTCTTAATAGATTAAATGAATCGTTTCAAGCCATAAGTCACATATTATAGCTATGAAGCCAATCTCTTCCCTAGATCAAACCTACAACATGGTGCTGAGGGAGGAAACACAAAGAAATGTCCTAATTCAGTCTCAAAACTTTAATGAATCTAGTGTTATGGTTGTCGGGAGGGATGATGGATTGGTATATGCTTACTGTAGGAAGCTAGGACATTCCAAAGACAAATGTTTTAAATTCATTAGCTATCCTCCAAATTTCAAGTTTAAAGCAAAGACTCAAGGTAACATTCGAAGCTCAGCTCATCAGGTCAATGGATTGGAGTTAATACCAACAAATGTGAACAACAAGGATAATGGAATCTCATTGAACTTCTCGAAAGAACATATGCAAAAGCTTTTGTTGTTGTTATGAACAAGCTCCTACACCTAGTGTGGCACCCCATTCTCATTAGACATTTGTGCCCGTACGTCCTTCCGACATTTGAGTACATGCCTGTCAGAAGCGGTGCACCAACTACATCACTTTCACATACTTATGGCATCATAAATTAAAACATAAGAACCATCATGGATAAAACACAAATTCCTCATTTCATTTCTTAAATAATATGTACATTATAGCTTTACAATAACATCCATATATGTACATTATTAAAAACTAATAAGAGTCTACATCTCTGTGTACAGAACATTCTACATACATGAGGAATTATACAAAAATTCTATATAAATCCTTCAGTCTCAACTGACTGACCTTTAATCCATTTCTTATAGCCAAAAGTACAAGAACTATGCTTCTTCTAGAGTTTCTCTGTCACTAGTATCCTCTCTCGATTTCGGTGAGTTGTGAACTCAGTGAGCTACCCATCATTGATGTCTCACTTATAGAACTTAATATAACAATTCACATTAAATTCAATCAAAGACAATTTTACACATTTCTCGTTTCACATTCATAATAGATCATAAGACTCAAATCAATCATCCATACAAAACATATCAAATTGTATGTGTAATGCTTATAAGACTAACTTTCAATTATTACCTTGTTGTGACCGAGTTCCTTTTTCACTATCCCAAATCCATTATGGATACCGGGCTCATTAATAATTGTCCCTTATCCGTTGGAGATACAGGGCTCACTTTACATAGTGAGTCAAAGACTCTTACCAAATTATGAGCTTTAAGCTTATTTTCACTAGCGACTTTGGTCATAACTGCCTTTATCTTTTATACATTCATGTAATACAATGCACCATATGTATTCAATCAATCATATTCATAGTCTCATTCATGTTTGTCATCTGATCTTGGTACGACATTCAACATTTAAGTTGATAAATCGCATATTCAATCAAATCCACATTCAATGAGCACTTCCAATGTTATTCATACATCAAACACCTCGGACATTCAATATCCGGAATCAACACAATCACAATCACATAATAATTCAATACATAATTTAAAACAAACAATTAATCAAGTGAGACCATCTAGGTTACTCACAGTTTGCTCCAGATAGTTATTTCCATGAAGTCCCAACAACGTTTGGATGTTGTCGCTCTAATTTCTCTTATATATCATGCAACACATATTTATACACATCATAACTTTGCATAATTATATAAGTACTTATTTATGCACATATGTATATATGGATTATGTGCAATGCATGCTCAATGACAATCCCAGGCATATTTCCTTTACTCACATCTTATGATCATTCATACTTCAAAACTTATATATGTCTAATTTGAAATTAGGTTTACACCTCAATAATACAAATTTATTCTAAGTTCATCACTCAATCATGAACTAAGGTTCATGGATTAATTGATTATTATAACATCATCAATCAATTGTTTACCAATCCTTTCCTAATGAATTAATAAGACCATAAAATTTTGTGGAGAGGAAGGACAATGTGTGAGGAGCTTGTGGTTCAAATTTCAAGTTAATCGGAGGTCCGAAGAAGGAGTTATGGTCAAAAGAGTGAAGAGTGTTGAAAAATGTCAAAAAGTAATGCACCTTCTTTGTCAGGATCGTGTTTGTGCACGATCGTGCACTACCTGTTGATTCCTCTATGTCACGATCATGCTTGTTCATGATCGTTCAACTCCTCTGATGTTTCCTCTCTGCCACGATCATGCTTGTACATGATTGTGCAACTCCCCTAATGTTTCCTCTCTGTCACGATCGTGCTTGTGCATGATCGTGCACTACTTGATGTTTCCTTTCTTCATTCCTACTTCCATTTTAGCTTAATATCATTCACACACAAATCAAAATCCATGCTTGATCATGAACACCAAAATAAAACATATGCTTTTACACTTTCATCATTAATTTTCTACACATATTCTATTTCATTTTTCACCTTCATTTCATTCCTAACTATTACCTTAATTCATCTCATTTCAAGACATTGTAATACTCTTCCTTATTATCTCTAAACTCATAAACTATCACTCATCTTAACATAAAGTAAGACATAAGTCTATCTACCTCTTCATCCACACGTCATCATATTTCCTTATTATCTCTAAACTCATAAACTATCACTCATCTTAACACAAAGTAAGATATAAGTCTATCTACCTCTTCATCCACACGTCATCATATTTCAAACTTCTTTTTTCATAGTCATTCATCCCTTATTCTATCATCATAAATGCTTTTTATTAAGCAACTCATGAATAAATTTAACACATTAAAATTTAGAACATGATCTCTTTATTATTACTCATCATACACTAAAATAAAAACAAGACATCAATATTCTCATTCTTCATCCACAATGCACATGTATAATGACCACTGGTCTCATTATCATTTAATATCAATTAATCACCATATTTGTTTCATAGTCATATAACCCAAAAGAATTAACATGTTACTTACTTGATTAAGCTCCAAGATTCTTCAAACTCTTCACGATCTCTATTAACCCTAGCTTTCTTCTCTCACATGAGCATCATCATCATTCAAGGTTGGTAGGGTTGGGTCTTCTTGTGGCAAATGAAGAAGACAACAAAATGATAATAGCAAAGAAGGGTGAGAGCAAGGCTTACATTAATAGGGAAAAAAGAAAGGATCGTAGATGAATAAGATCGAAGAAGATGAGAAGAGATATTAACATGAGAAAAGGTAATTAATAAAGTGAAAGACCAATTAAAGAGAAGAAAGTCCTTCATTTGGGAGAGTTTCGTGGGTTATGGAATATGGTGTGGCAAGTGACACTTGTCACTTGCATATGTCACTTTCTTATGATCTCAACTTAGTCTTTTATTTAACTAGTCTATTTGTCTCCAATTTCTAGTCCAATTGTCTCCCAATTTTCAATGACATATGTCACTAAATCTCAATGTCATTTATAAAAATTTCCACTACCATTTTGCTCTTATTTCTACTACCATTTGTCAATTGTCTTGTCAGTTGACATTTTTCCTAGTCTAAAAATACCTAAAATTTAATAAATTTCCTAAATTTCACCAAAAATTCTAGATCAACAATCATTATCACCAAATCAATTTTCAATACATATAATCCACAATTCTTAATATAAACACATTTATAAATCAATTATACATGAAAAAATGTCAGTGAATGCATGTACAATCATTTTAATGTGTGTAATAATTAATATTCACATGTGTGTGTATGTTATATAATGCATGAGCATGAAATGCACTTTCTAACTTCTCAATAATCTCTCATGTACACTATTCTAGGGTTCCAGCAATAATGTGTCTTTGTCTAATATGGTAAGTATGGAAAGTTCAATGCTTTCATCTATGAATGTTGCCAGTTATCATTGATTATTGAACACCAAATTTGGCATTGGTCCTTAGATAGTAGATACTGGTGCAACAGACCATATAGCTTGCTCCATTGAATATTTACACATTGCATTCCAATCTTAAACCTTTTTGTCAAATTACCAAATGGCACAAATATTAGAGTTTCTCACTTAGGAACTGTCATAATTAACTACATTATTATTTTGCAAAATATGCTTCTAATACCTTCCTTTACCTTCAATCTACTTTCAATAAGTAAAATCACTATCAATCATCAAATCTACTTCATTTTTTTATATCATTGTTGTTTTTATCTAGGCCTTATCACCATGGATGAGGATTGGATTGGCTAACATAGTGGATGGGCTCTACTATCTTCAATAAAACTCTAAAAAAAATATCTTAACCTATCTAGTGTTTCTAATTCAATCAATAATGGTGTCATAAGTAATGTTAGTTTTAACATTTGGCACCATAGATTAGGTCACATTTTAATTCATGTACTCAAATCTTTGTCCTTTTCTATTCTTGATATATAAATAGTGAATAATGGTCCTTTTAATACTTGTCCAAAAGCAAAGCAAAGGAGATTGCCTTTTCCTTCACATGTTCCATCCATTTCATCACCATTTGAACTTGTGTATATGGACCTATGGGGTCCTTATTCTCAATATGAAATATTAGGGAATCAATATTTCTTGACAGTGGTAGATGATTACTCCAAGTGCAATTGGAATTTCTTGCTTAGACATAAAGCTGAAGTACCTCAACTCAATCAAACCTTTTATAATCTCATCCTAAACTAATTCCAAACCTCCATAAAGAATATTAAAACTGATAATGGCAAAGAGTTTGCAATCCCAACCTTTTACAGTTCTAAAGACATCATCCACCAAACATCCTATACTTATACCCTTAGAATGGGGTCGTTGAGAGAAAACATCAACACATCCTTAATGTAACTAGATCCTTACTATTTCATGTTCACCTTCTGATCAAATTCTAGGGGATGTCATTTTCACTACTACATATATCATCAACTGAATTTCGTCAATCCAACTTAATCACTTATCACCTTATCAACTACCATTTCATAACCCTTCCAACTACTCACTTCTCAAATCATTTGGATGCCTATTTTTTGTCTCAAACCTTACTGCCAATAGAAAGAAATTCGATAGTAGCGCAAGAAAATGCATATTTCTAGGCTATCCTACTAATACTAAGGATTATAAACTATATGACCTTCATACTTACTCTACATTCCTTTCTATAGATGTCATTTTCCATGAAAATATCTTTCCCTTTCAAAATGACACCATACCACTTACAAATTCAATTAATCCCATAGACATTCTAAATATTTTCCTCCCTACTTTATCTCCATATGCTCCAATACCTGTCTTAACCAATAACACATAACAATTTGCAAAACATGTCATCCTTCTTCCAGAATTTGGTATAGGCACTACACTAGAACAAAATTTTGATTCATCAGCTCATATTCCTCCCAAAAGAAAATACAAGAATCCACAGACCATCATACTACCTACAAAATTATCACACTAATCTTCTCTCCAGTTATACCATAGCATGTGCATAACACACTACAGCTTATCCTATCCAAAATCAATTCTCCAATGCCAGGTTATCTCACTAAAAATATACTTTCAATGTATTTACCACCTCTCGTATAGAACCTTCTACCTACTAAGAAGATATGTAATCTATTCACTGGTAGCAAGTTATACAGGAAGAATTAGCTAGATTTGAAGCTAATCATACCTGTTCTGTTATTCCTTTACCTCCTAACAAGGGAGCAATAGGATGCAAATGGGTGTACAAAATAAAGTATCAATTAAATGGGTCTGTAGAAAGGTATAAGAAAAGATTGGTTACCAAAGGTTACAACCAAAAAGAGGGCCTTGATTATCAAGAAACATTTAGTCTAGTAGCTAAACACACTACCATCAGATTATTTCTTGCTTTAGTTGCTGCTAACAATTGGTACCTATCACAATTAGACATCAGTAATGCTTTCTTACATGGAAATCTTTTGGAAGATGTCTCTAAGGAGCTACCATAAGGTTATCACCTTAAGGAGGAGAATATTAATAGCTCCAAATTGGTCTACAAGTCATAGAAGTCACTCTATAGGCTTAAGCAGACAGTGGAATGCAAAATTTACTGAGTGCTTACTAACTCATGGGTTCAAGCAATCTAAGGCAGACATCTCTTTATACACAGAACACACAAAGGAAGGATTTCTTGCCTTATTAATATGCATGGATGATGCTGCCATTGCAAACAACACCAACTTTCTTATTGATAAGTTAAAGGACATTCTAAGGTCTCATTTTAAGCTTAGAGACTGATGGAACTCAAATACTTCCTTAGACTTGAAGTAGCCAGATCTAAAAAAGGAATCCATATTTGTCAGAGGAAATACATACTTGAAATGCTATAAGATTATAGGAAATTTGGAACAAAATCAAGTGGATACCCATGGAGGTTAATCATAGCTTAATTCATATAGATGATGGGGTGTTGAAAGTTCTTATTTTTTATAGACAATTAGTTGGGAAGCTGTTATACTCAATAATTACCAGGCCTGATATTTGCTATAGAGTACACATTCTTACACAATTTATGGATAAGCCAACTAACGAGCATCTAACAGTAGCCTACAGAGTTTTGAGATATCTGAAGAGGGCACTAAGGCAAAGAATTCTAATGACAACAAAATCAGATTACAGGATCAAAGCATATTCAGATAGTGATTGGGCCAGTTATAAAGAAACTAGAAAGTCAGTAACTAATTTCTACATCTTTGTTGGGGACTCTCTGGTGAATTAGAAAAATAATACACAAAGCACTATGTCCAGAAGTTTAGCAGAAGTCGAATATCATGAAATGGCAAAAACCATATAAGAGGTGATCTAGATCCTATATATGTTAAACGATCTTAGATTTAAACAACGAGAACCTGTGGAACAATATTGTGACAACATCTCTACCATGTATATTTCAAAAAAAATCCAGTATTCCATGAAGGATAAAACATATATAACTAGATTTTCATTTTGTCAGAGAGAAAGTTCTTAATGGAATTATAAAGCCTATGTACTTGAGAACAGAAGATCAAGTGGTAGATTTGTTCACAAAATCCCTTCATCCAGCTCGATATGAAGGGCTAATGAGCAAGATGAGTATAAATATGCTCATCTTAAGGGAGCGTGTGAACATAAGAAGCTGAATGAAAAAGGCATTAAGAATGACACGTGGAAGAGCTAGTTAACTGTAATTATATTTATAAATTATATTAGTTACGTAATCAGTTAATTAGTTGTAACTAACTTTAACCAACTATAATCACCATATATAGAGAGCACTGTGAACTCAATAGATGATGATTTTCATTCTCCAAATTCTAGTTCCAAATTGTTTCACTTTTTCAAGGACAATCCCTAGACTGCATTGTAGAGTTGTCCAAAACCATCAACACTTTCACATTTTCCTTCTTTCATCCAATCTTTTATCTTGTGCATTTCTGCTCTTAGTTGTGAGAAAGCTATAAAGTTTTGTATGCATAAGATTTATAGTGCTTTTACGAGTAAAAGATTTTACTTTGGCTTCATTCTTATGGAATTAAATAGGATTATGTTTCTCAAAGAGATACTTCTATTTAACTAAACATTTCTATCAAATTTAAGCCACCATATCCCATTTGACCATATCTTTGGACTTATGACGGATCAGATTTACAAGGTATTTTGTTGATATACAATTTCCTAAAAAAATAAAACAATAATAAAGAAACAAATAACTAAAGATAAACTTAATTTGAGAATCTTACAATTTTTTTACTTTGACAAAAAAAACTATCACAAGTTATTCAAATGTCCAACCTATGATAATATTCAAAAAACAAATAAAGAGATAGCATTGACAATGGATTGCGTCAAGCTCAAGCTTGATCCAAAATTTTATGCCTGAGCCTTAGTCCAACTCAAAACCTATTCGATCCTGAGACTCAAAGTTTAAATCCAAGCTCGACCGAACTTGGGTTGCTTCAATTCCAATCAAGCTCAGGTCACACTTGATTAAGTATTTTTTAATTTGTAAAAATTAAGCAAATCAAAATTATTTTACTTAAAAATTTTAAACTTTAAATTGGGTCAGACTAGATTTTAGTTCAAGTTGAGAAGAGGATATAATATGATTGAGGATATCCTAAAACTTATAACTAGTTGACCATATGGGATACAGGAAATTAACGACATTCCAAATGCCTTTAGAGCAGCGATTGGATAAGAATAAGTGACTTACAATTTCAAGTTCTTGAATACATTGAGATCGTCTATTAGGGATGTTGAGGTATAATACTTTGTACATAGTAGGGAGTCAGCCCAGAACTACTACCCAAAGAAAGATAGAGACTTTAGGCTGAAATACCGTACTCCATACAATTTTAGCCCCAGGTAAGGTTTGGTGTTGAGGGCTAAGGACTTTCCTGCACGATGAATTTGCAAATCCCCTTGGTTGGTGTTTCATATATGGTGTTTTATACGAATCAAAATCTCAAAGGTTTGGCGGTTACCAAACGCTAGAATTCCTAATTGCCTTTAAAATTGTTCTTGCCACTCCCCATTATTTAGCACTAAAGCCACCTTACAATTTTTGGGAAATTGATTTATAGACAAGGATACGAATCCTGATTAAAATTAAAATTTGAATTATATTTAAAATTTAGTTCTAATTATATAATTCTAATTCAATTTAAATAAAATCAAATACCGCATATCTTGTATATGAAGTTTCTTAAATTTTGTAAGTAACTCTGACTTATCTCAAATTAATTTCTTTTTTTAATTACTGTATATATGTGACTCATTCAATTACTAAAATAGTAGAAATAATTATAAGATACAATTCTAATTTATAAATAAAATTATATAAATTAAAACTTCTTTTAAGTTATCATAATTTTCTAATTAAATAATTTTTAATCATCCATTAAAATTGACACCTAATATATATAATGACCACTCAAATATTAAAAATATTAAAATAGTTGGATTTTAGTTATCCATGCATGTCATAAAAGTATAATTTTAATCGTTTAGTATCTTTCCGATTCTCTTTGCTGTCCTTGCATTTCTTTCCTTTTCTAGTTATATATCAGTTGTTTAAGAAACTTTCTCGCCCCTTCCTATTGCTTCTCTCACCTCCTTATTCCTCAATTCTGATATCCGTTGCTCCTAACTTCGCCCTTATTCCATTAAAAGGTCTCTCTGATATGCAAAAGTAAACCAAATTTGTGATGGAATCTCAAGGAAAAATTATTTCTGAAAAGGAATATCAAGTGGCCCAGGTGGTTCTTACCTCTGAAACTCTAACTAATTCTCCTCTGCCAACTCAATATAAAGCATTTAGAATAGCTGGTAAAAGAAAATTAAACAGGAAGCACAAGTTTTTTTCTTCTTCTTCTATAACAATACGACTTTAATTCCCTGAAATGTTAGGGGGGATTAATTTCCCTCTTAAGCAACTGGCTCTTAGAAATTTTACTTTGGATAATAATTAGCATTTGGAATCCAGGAATAATTGTAACCTTCTTAACCGGAGAATGATTACCAACCATTCATGGCATTATAATGACCGAATCTTAGTGTTATTTTATATGAATAAGATTAAAACTCTTAGTTCTTCAATCTCGGACTAAATGATTTATATGACAGTCAATTTGAATACAAAACAAAACAACCGACTGTCCATATCTACATCATTTATTCTTCTCTTTAGGCCAAACGAACAGTTTATCCATTAGTAATTAAAGCTCTCTAAATCATCCTTAAAGATTTTAACTTCATGGTACATCCTTTTAAATTGAAGGGAAACAGTTTTTTTCAGAAACTACTGTTAAAGATATGAGGAATTGTGCTCACCATATTCAGGTCACTAACTTAACTTCAAATGGCGATTTTTACACTTAAAGAGTAATAAGTAGAAGGATAACTGGCATCTGCGTATAAAGCTTGACAGATGTCTTATTAATTTAAAATACTTTCAAACTTTCCCAAATTCTAGGGCCACAATTCCTATACCCCTTCTTCTCTGAACACTGTCTTACCATATTCTAACTCTGGTACCTTGCCTAAATTCCCCTTTAGTTTCAACAATTCTCTAGCTGACATGGATAGCTTTAATAAAGCAATCTTAAGGGGCTTAAATTCCTCCTTTTAAGGTACCAAACAAGTTAAAAAGCTCCATTGCATCAAAGAGGAACTCAAAGCTCTTTCTAGAAAAAGGGTGAGGAACACTTATCAACTCCTCAACTCTTCAAAGGATGCTCTCACTAATGCTCAAAATACTATCTATCTTAATTTTAGTTTTCTCCATCTTTAGAATATTGAAAAGCTGGCTCTTTATAATTACCTTCAAGCTTATAAAGTTGATCACTTTATAATAAAGTAAAGGTCCAGGATTCTTTGGCTTAAAGAGGGTGATAAAAAGTCCTCTCTTTTCCATATATCTATCATCTCAAAGAAGGCCAATAATATAATTAGCTCTTTTTAAAAAGAGCATGTTCTTTTAAACACCGAGGAAAATCTTTTAAAAGAAGTTGTTGAGTTCTTTTCCAAATCTCTAGAAGCCCCAACCTCTGTTAACTCTTCAGTACCATGTAGGGATCTTCTATCCCCTGAAGAAATTATCACTCTTTCCAAACCTTTCATAGTGGATGATGTAAAATAAATAAATAAAATCCCTCAACCCTTTTAAAGCTATAAGTCTTAATGGTTTAAATGTAAATTTATCTAATAAATCTTTTTCACTCACTAAGAATTTATTCTAGAATGTTTTCTTTTTCACTCACTACGAATTTATTCTAGAATGTTTTTTTTTTAATTTTTCAAGGAAAGTAAATTTTAAGGAGATTAATTGAACATTTATTAGTCCAATTCCTAAAGGAAAGGAGAAAAACACTATGAAAATTTTTCACCCTATAGCTTGTTGCCTCTCTATGTACAAAGTCATATCAAAGTTGTTGGCTAATAGACTAAAGTAGGTTCTAAATGCTCACCCAGACCCCTCTCAAAGTGCAAAATACACTTAATGCTCATGATTCCCTTGTAGTATTTATAGAATGGATTAAGTAGTGCCCAACAATAGTGTCTTTTAATTTCATGGTGAATGGTAAACCATTAAGGAACATTAAACTGGCTAGAGGACTTAGGTAAGGTGATCAAGTCTCCGCCACCTTTTTCCAATGGAATCGCAGTGCTAACCAAGCTTTTCAAGAGAGTTATGAAAAGGAAAAAACATTTTAAAGATCACTTTAAATGCAAATCGTTTATGATCATAAGCTTTAACTTTATTGATGACTTATTCTCTAAGGCTTATGTATGTTCCATCTCATCACATATTACTACATTAAATATCTTCAATAAACTATTGTGCTTATCCATTAACAAGAAAAAACTAGATTGTATTTAACCTCAAGTGTATAGCAACAAGTAGCTTGGTTTTCCTCCTACACTGGCTTCAAACACTTCATGTGTATTAGGCCTTTTATATTATTTTCCCCTGTAAAATTATTAAATTTATAGACAAGCTTGTTAGAAGGTTTCTCTAGTCTATATGCTCTAAAAGGGAAACTATGAAAAAAAAATAAATGGTTTCATATTTGTCAACTAAAGAATCAAGGTGAAATAGGGGTCCTTCCTTTAAGAATCACAAATAAGGTCCAACTAGCTAAACGAATCTTGAGGCTTTTCAAAGATAAACAAGCTCTTTAGCTCAGGTGGGTTCGTGTGTATTACATCAAAAGTTTCAGCCTATGGTGCCTTCTTATATCCCACAATGCCTTCTAAATTATGAAACATTTAACAAAAATTGGGGATAAAATCATGTTGGAATTCTTTGGCAAGATTGGCAATTGCTATGGTTTCTCTTTCTTGTTTGACAATTTGTCCTTATATAAACCTATAGAAAGAGTAGCTGAGCTAGATCCTCTAAAATCTCTCTTCCATTCCACTGCCACTATCAATTAAGTCCTGTATATGATCAAACCTACATCTCCAATCTTCTTCTAGTCTCCAATGTTGCTACATTTATACTCAACTCTAAAATCAATACTGAAAAAAAAAGTATAATATTCTCTATAATTGCTTTAAAGTGATAACTTCCTTTTTGACTTACCTAACTATCTCCACATAAATTATAATATATCCAAATACCACTAATTAAGCTACCCTCAATAAAATAGGATATAAGTGTAATATCCTAGTTCGATGATTTCATTATGTAATGTGTTGTACATGCATTTTATAGAGTATGCTTTGTTTATGGTATCCTAGAGTAATTTAAGCACTTAAATGTATTATTGAGGTTGTAACGGAGATCACAGATAGACCAGAGATGGTTCTAGACTCAACCAAAATTTTCTCGAAAAATTCCTAAAACCTCTAAAATGCTACGGAATGAGTCCAAACGAGCTTTAAAATATGTGAAATGTGTTGTGGATATTTACGTAATATTTTTGAATAAAATTTGAATGATTTTGGTGACATTTAGTGATTTCTGGATTCAATTCGAAAATTCTTTCGGGAAATCAAAAAGTAACTGAATAATTTCAAAATATGATGAAAAGCTCCAGAATTAGGATTGGAGTCCATAAGAACTAAGACCAATCAAAATGAAGGTTGTTTGAATAGAATTTAGATAATTAGAAATTATTGGACTAAAATGCCCTTTTTAGAAAATAATGGATATTGAGGATTTTAAACCCATTCGAAATTTTTTTAAATCATCCAATCAATAACTATTGACCCTAATTCAAGTATTTTATGGTAATTTGATGATAAGACAGTTGTGGAATATTTTTGGAATTTAATTTGATTAGTTGATGAATTAAATGCATTAAAGGGCAATTTGGTCTTTTTGTATTCATTAAAGGGCAATTTGGTCTTTTTACAGGAATTTAGTGGGATGACGAGTCATTAGAAGAGAACCAATTAAATGGTGACAAGTGGCATGGGTAAAAGTGTAAATATGAGACATTTTGGTAAAGTTGTAATTATAAAATGTTATTAAGGATAAAGGTGTAATTAGAATGGAAATGGGGGCAAACTTGTAATTAAACAAAGCCTTCATCTTCTTTAAATGTTGGTGGCTGGCCATTGATGAGAGAAACATAGAGAAAGAGAAATAAAAAGAAAAGAAAAAGGAGAAGAGAGAGGTTCGACTATGGGCATAGAGAAGTGATCCAAACCATTTTTCATGACGTTCTACCTCCAATCAAGCATCCAATATAGTTCCATAGCCATTCAAGTGAAGAAGAAGAAGAAAATGGGTTGGTAGTCTTACTAATCTTGTTGAAAATTTTGATTTGTTGGCTTATAGGTTAGATTTGGTTTTGATCATGTAAATTGCACCCTTTTGATAAGATATCAAGGTTTTATTGCATTGGAAGCAATTAGGAGAAGAAAATAATGTGAATCTAGTGTATGCAATCTTGTTCAAACTTGGTCAAAGGTGAGATCTATTTCATAAAGTGTTTTATTTTTTCATTTGATGATTTAAAGTTAATGAATGACATTGAGAACTTAGTTTAATGACAAAAGATTGAAAGAAAAATCATAGAAATGATTGGATGAGATTTTGGGCCTGGCTAGGGTTGTTAATATGACATGATCCAAACTCCTATTTTGATGTTCTATGATGTTTATAACATGATTTTGATGTTAATGAAGTCAAGAAATGAAAAAAGAATTGATTTGGAATTGATTTTGATTGAAATTTGGTTTAGGCTGTATGATTTTATAAAAATTTGATAATGCAATTTTATGGCTTTAATGGGTGTATTAAAATGTCATAGAGTTGAATTTGGATTGGTTTTTATGTATTAGAAATCAAATGGATTTGAATTGTAAGACTTTAATGTATAATATGTTAAGTTTAGCCTTATGGGCATTTTCAGTGTAAAAATATGGTTGTGAAGTAATAACCATGTGAATGTGATTAAGGATGGTCATTGTTGATTGCAAAAACAAACTACTTGTTTTACGCAAAAAAACGCAAGTATACAGGTTGTTACTTGTAGTAAAAAGTAGATATCGTCCCGTAATGATTATGCTTAGGCACCACTTAATTCAGGTTGTGTTTTGTTTAAGACTCAAATCTGAATAATAAACTGAAACCTAAACTAACTTAAACAAACTAGCAACGAAAAAATAATGTCACAATGGAAATCTGTCAAGAGAATTAATCAAGTTATGGGAGAGGGGATTTTACCTATCATTAATGCTAATATAGCCATTTATATGTTTGTGTTGGTTCTAGACGATCGTAGGGTTGATTACTCTCTCTTGAGTTACAATCATTCCTAAATTGTAAACCCTAATCGAATTATAGACTTACAATCTCTCAATTCACAAATTACCCAAAATTCTAATTAGTTCTAAAGCTCTCTAATAAACAATCGAGTCTCGCACAAGATCTCTCTCCATAAAATTACCGACTAGATTGATTAAGTGGTCAATTAGATCGCCTAACTTTTATTAATCCAATTTAATCATTTGTTATTCGATTCACCCTCTCAGTTGTTGCCAAAATATACAAATACATTAATCAATCACTACACCCAAATCAAGTAAACACAATTCAACTAGATTAATATTAAATAAAAGCAAAATCCCAAAGAAAAAGTTAGAACATCATTAATAACTCAAAATCCATAACCATACAACACATCTCAATCTTACACATTAAATGAATAAAAAGGTAAATAGGGAGGAAATGAAACTTAGGTTGGATGATTAAGTCAATAGCAGCGTCGGAAGATTATAGAATCTGGGAAGCTTCGACGTTAAAACCCTCTTCTTCTTCCTCTTCTTCTTTTCTCTCTCTCTTCTTTCTCTCTCTCTTTTGGGTTTCCAAATGTAAGCTGAATGTAGACTCCTTTCTAGGGTTGCCTCATTATACTTTTGTAGTCGTGTCTAATTAAGGTAACCCTAGTGTCTTTTTGGGGTCCGAAATGTCCCTCGAAAATTCGAATCTAAAAGTTACCCAGGTTTGTTTGAACGTATGCCACAATCGTGGCCCTTAATGCACAATTGTGGCCAGTTTGTCTGCTCTCTGTCACTATCGTGGTAGACTCCACACGATTGTGGCCCTATGCTCGAGTTTCTATCACGATCGTGGTATATTTTCCATAATCGTGGCCCTATGTTGGTGCTTCTGTGCCAATCGTAGCACATTTGCTATGATCGTGGGATTATGTTTTGGTTCGGGTCTCCTTCGAAACTCCTCTGAATGCCCTAAAATACTAACAAACTCATCACGACACCTCATATATATAAAATTGAAGCTCAAATATATGTTCTCACACAAAAAACACTTAAAACATAAATATTTAGGAACTAACACAATTCTTAACCTAAACACACACTAAATAATCAAATTAACCATTATTCACACATCAAATTACCTATAAAAATACAATGCAATCTACACCTATCAACATCCCCATGCCTAAACTTTTGGTTATCCTCAAGCAAAGATCAAATACCATCAATAAAATTCTACTACTTCATTTTCACAAAGATTAAAGCATGTAATCCCTCAAACTTTGGACAACTCAAGTGTCAAGCTACTACACACATCGTGACTAATTTTCATTAGCGCACATAAGCAAACTCATCCCATAAAACCATTACTTAAAGATAAGTATAAATTTAAAGTAGACCTTCCTTACGAATTTCACTCATTTCTCTCAAGTGTTTAATGGTTAATATTTCTCTCAAACTTCCTATACGAAATCACACTATTGTAGGCTTGTTAATACACCAATTTTCCTCCACAATGATTACAAGCTAGGATAGATCAAAAGGAATTTGTTTCAGGATGTAATGTGGCTAGGGTTAAGGTAGGTTAAATAGGTTTTAGGGGTTTATCACAATATTTTATAAACTACTAAGTGAATAAAAGGATGAAAAGATAAACTTCTAAGATATGCAAATGGATACGATTGCTACTCAGCACTTATTGAAGCTACTACATGTTATTCCGTTTTCTTTTCTTCCTTTTTTTCATTTGGTTTTGTTCTTTTCTCTTTTTTCTTGTTTTTATCATAATAAAGAAACAATGAATAGAAAACAACAATTATATACAATGTGCTCTTAACTTTTTATTCCACACCAAAGTATCACTTAACACTTTATTAACTTGTGATTAGGCAAGCTTCTGGGTCCTAAAATTGGGTGATTTTAAGGAAAAAAAAAGGTTAAAGGCTTAATGGGGGTAGCAAGGTTAATAATAGGGTCGGTCATTTAAGTCAAAGGTTAAAGCAAGAAGGTCTTAGTCATTTCTATCTAGCATGCATCTAGTAGATTTAAACCGATTCAAAGCAAGTTCTGAAGGTAATTACCTAAGGAAGCATCACACAAACAAGTAAATCAAATGACTATAGAATGGAGTCATAAAGGCTCAATTGCTCACATAGGCTCAAATGAAAATGCATTATGCTTTTATACATTACCTCATTATTCAAGTGTCAAGTTCTGAGTAAGCTTATGCAACTAACTACTTTCATCACTCCACATGGTTCACTTTCCACTCAAGTAGCCTAATTTAAGTTCACATATGCATTTAATCTCCTTCCAACTAGCATGATAGAATCTCAAGGCAACACATTCATCACAAAGATTCAAATGTAAGGGAAATGACACACCTAATACTAACAACCAAACATGCATCCCAAATGACATGTAAAAATGCAAACATAAATGCAAAGACTACCTCCCACACTTGAACAAAACATTGTCTTAGATGTGAAAAATAGGACTCCAAAACCAAAAAACAACACCATGAAAAACAAAACATAAAACACAAGAAGAATAATTGAAGAGATTAAGGGCAAGATGGGCTCATAGTGGTGGGGCCAATAGAGGTTACGCATTTTTTTCTCTCATCCTTTGGTCCTTCAACAAGCTATGATGCACAATAAATATTCAATTAACCTTAAAATGTATCATTGGGGATCTAAACAACAAGAGAATGAAGGGCGAAAGAAGTTAAACTAAACTAAATATTATGAAATCAAAACAAAACCACACTAACACAAAGACAAACAATGAAATACAAACATGCTAAGTTAAGGTCATTAGCTTAACCATTCTATATGAAATCATAAAAGAGTGAGTGAAAGGAAAGAAATGACTTCCCTTTCTTGTGAGAATGGCCATTCAAACTAAAGCTTACACCTATGCCCATTAACTTTAAAAGTTTCATCTTTTTTATTTTCTAACTCCAAAGCTCTATGGGGAAACACTTGAATAACCTTGAATGGGCCACTCCATCTTAACTTCAACTTTCTGGGAAATAATCAAAGTCAGGAATTGAATAAAAGAACTAAGTCCCCACTTTTAAATTCCTTTTTCTTATAACATTCTTATAGCTTTACAAATCATTCAAAGAATTCAAATCATATGTGAATGCTATATGTATGAGACTCACATTTGGTTTTACATTTTATGACTGTATTCTTTTTCAATATCCCGTATCACCGGGCTCATTGATCACGGTGAGTCTTAGGCTCTAACCACATATGTTTGAGCTTTAAGCTCTGTTTAATAGCAGTCTCAATTAGTAGTAACACCAGTCACAATTGCCTTTATATTAGATGTATTGAAATGAAATGCATGCCACAATTCATTCAATACAATCAATCACTTTCATTCACATTTTCTCAGTCAATACAATCAGTCATAACATTTAGTCACTTTTAGTTGAGAATCATTTAGGCAGTCTCATTCACATACAAGTAGCACTTCCAATGATATTCAAATGCATCAAAAGTCCTCAGACAATTCACGTCCGAAATTCAGAACATAATCAGTACGTATCAAATTCAATTAGTCATTCTCATTCACATACAAGTAGCACTTCCAATGACGTTTACTTACTCGAACGCCTCGGACAATTATTGTCTAGAATTCATTACATAATTAAATGTACATTCATCAATTTTAAATTTAGTTCATTAATAAACAAAACAAGTCAAGATGAGACCATCTTAGGTTACTCATAATTGCTACCTTAAGCCTATTACCTTGATGTTCTGACAATATCAGGATGTGGTCATGCTACTTGCTCTCCTATATACATTAACACAATTTCACATTACTGTACTACTTATGTAATTGAGTAAACAGATGTATAAATTTATCATGATTCATGAATGTGCAATGAAAAATTCTTAGGTATATTTCTATAGCAAATTGATGTACTCCAATAGTGCCAAAATTCACACACTCATTCACTATTCACACACTCATTTATTATTTTAGCTTTTGCTAAAAGCATCCCATTCGGGTCAACTTTGCATAATCAATAAGAGCAAGAAAATGATGTATTTATGTAACACTTTCTTATAGATAATTGTTCCTCTATGTATTAAGTTTCTAATGATACTAAGATCATACAATTGGTTTATTATTTTATGATGTATGCTCAAAATACCATAGACTGTATATATTTGAAAATTTGGCTATTGCATGATCATGCATTCAAGTTGTACATCTCATATCTCTCAATTCCAATACCCACAAATTACAAACTTTATACCAATCGAAAGCTAAGAGAATAAGCTATAATGTTTGTGAAGACACCTTTGTCTGATTCGGCCTACATCAATACAGTTTGGGTCATTTGCGTCAATATGTCAACAATGGCCCATATAGCATCATGTTTCCTTAGAGTCTTAGGCAAACCTATAATGAAATCCATAATAATCCTCTCCTATTTCCAGTCTAGAATTGGCAATGACTGTAACTTCCCAATCGAAGCCTAATGCTTAGCCTTAATCTGCTGATAAGTCAAACACTTAGCAACATACTCTGCCACTTGCTTCTTCATCCATGGCCACCAGAAATATTGTTTCAGAGTACTATGCATCTTGGTTGCTAAGTGAACTTCCTCCAAGATCTCTGTTCTCATATTATCAACATCAAGTACACATAATCTCTACTTCAACCATAGTGTATCATCTCTCAACTTAAACTCAGAACTTGAATCCTGTTTCAACTTCTCAATAAGCTTCACTAATTCTGGATCTTTACTCTGAGCTTTTCTAATCCTTTCATGCAATATTGGCCTAAGCTTCAATGTAGCTAATAATGCTTCGTTTTGCCCTAAATTCAATTCAACATTCAATACTTTAAATTGTACTAGGTTTGGTAACCTCAATGTCTATATATGTGCCACACTGCTATTGGATTTACTACTTAATGCATCAGCTATAACATTATCTTTACCAGGATGGTATTCAATCGTACAATCATAATATTTAAGTAATTCAATCAACCTCCTTTGTCTCATATTCAACTCCTTTTGACTTTACAAATATTTCAAACTTCTATGATCTGTAAATATCTTAAATGTTTTACCATATAGATAATGTCTCCAAATCTTTAATGCAAACACCATAGTAGTAAGTTCTAAATCATAAATCGGATAATTAAATTCATGAGACCTCAACTGTCTCGATGCATATGCAATCACTATGCTATACTGCATCAAAACGCACCCTAATCCTTGATGTGAAGTATCACTATATACTACATATCCTCTAGATCCCGATGGAATAGATAACACTGGTGTTATAGTCAATCAATATTTCAATTCCTCAAAACTCCTTTGGCATTCATCGGTCCGTCTGAAAGGTACATTCTTCCTCAGAAACTTGTCAAAGGGGATGAGATCAGTTAAAACCCTTCAACAAACCTCCTGTAATATCCTGCTAACCCAAGAAAACTCTAAATCTCATATACATTCCTAAGGGCTTCCCACTTCATCACTACCTCAACTTTCTTTAGGTATACCTGTATGCCCTGTACAGACATTATGTAACCCAAGAATACTACTTGATCAAGCTAGAGTTCACACTTACTGAACTTGGCATAAAATTGCTTCTCTCTCATTATCTGTAGGACTAACCTCAAGTGCTTAAAATATTCCTCTCTACTCCTCGAGTACATCAAAATATCATTTATGAAACAATCACAAAATGATGTAAGGCTAGAATACCTTATTCATCAATGCTATAAAAGCTGTCGGAGTATTTGTCAACCCAAAAGGCATCACTAAAAACTCAAAGTGCCCATATCTGGTCCTGAATGCACTCTTTAGTACATCAGCTTCTGTTGTCTTCAATTAATAGTATCCTGATCTCAAATTTAGCTTAGTAAACACCTGAGCTCCTTATAACTGATCAAATAAATTATCAATCCTCAGTAAAGGATACTTATTCTTCACTGTCACCTGATTCAACTGCCTATAGTCAATACACAATCTCAAAGTCCCATCCTTCTTCTTCACGAACAACACTGGAGCTCCCTAGGGTGACACATTAAGTCTGATGAAACCCTTATCCAATAACTCTTACAATTGATTCTTAAGTTCCTCAAGTTCCACATGTGTCATCTTATACGGAGGAATAGATATAGGAGCAATACCTGGAACTAAATCAATCATAAACTTTGTCTCCCTTTCTAAGGGTAAACCCGGTAATTCAATAGGGAACACATCCAGGAAATCCCTAACAACAGGAATATCCCATTCAGTTTGCGAGTTATGGTATCAAATACATAGGCTAAATAAGTCTCATATCCTCCTCAAATCAGTCTAAAAGCATTCATTGAGGAAATCAACCTAGTTGGCATTGCTTGACTAACACCTCAAAATATCACCCGTAGTTGATTAAGGGATTTAATAGTCACTTCCTTAGTATAACAATTCATTACCGTCCTTTGTGTAGTAAGCCAATCCATACCCAAAATGTGATATATCTCCTTTAACTGCAATACTATTAAGTCTACCTTCAACTCTGCCGGGTCAATCTGAATGATATACCCTTTACAGACTTCCCTACTCACTGTAGTACTTCCTACTGGAGTACTCACTTTTAAGCCACATTTCATCACCTCTCTCACATAATGCAGTTTAGATGCTAGATGTGGTGCTATAAATGAATGTGTGGATCTTGGATTTAATAATGCAAATGCCTCAAATTGAAAGACATTTAACACACCTGCAATAACATCTGGGGACTTATGTGCCTGTCGTTTAGTGATAGCAAAGATCCTGGCCTGAGACTAGGGCTAGTTACTCTAAACCTCAGTTTTCACACTAAGACCTACCAAACTATTTTTTCCTCTACCTCTACCTCTCTGTCCCACTTCACTAGCTCTACTTTGCTAGACAATAGTCTTAGTCACTGATCCCCCTCTTACTTTAGACTATGCTCCAAAGGGTGTGGGACAATCTCTAAGCCGATGCTCATGAGAGTCACAATATAAACAAACTCCCACTAACCTCCAACATTCTCCACCATCTGTTTTTCCACAGTGCTCACAACTAGTCATATATTGTGTTTTCCCACCAAATACTTGACCTCTGCCACTACCAGCCTGAACAAAACCACCTCTCAGTCTAAATCCCAATTGTTTCGATCTAGTCTATCATTGGAATGATCTATTCTAGCGTTACTAAATCTCCTACCATAATCAACATAGGACTCGTCCTGCCTCTTAATTCTGAACTCCTGCCTGTACTCTCCTGCTTATCTTTCAATAACTGTTCAATTCGAATTGAGCCAACTCTTAGCTTAGTAAAGCTACTTAAATTGGTAATGACCAGTCTCGTTCTAATCTCCATATTCAGTCCATCTTTAAACTCCCTACACTTATCTTCCTCAGTCGGAATTAATGCAATAGAATATCCTGTTAATTCATTTAACCTTACCTCATACTCAGCTACAGTATGATTCCCCTATTTCAGATCCAAAAACTCCTTCATCTTCCTATCCAGGTAAATATTAGGCATATAGTTCTCCTTGAAAACTTTCAAAAAATCTTCCTACTTCGGTCTAAAGGTTTAGCGAAACTGCCAGGAATAGTCTTCCACCATTGATAAGCTAGACCTTGCAGTAGCGAGACTGCATGACCGAACCTTTCATCAGACTCGGAGTCCATCTGATCAAATACCAGCTTTGTTCTTTCTAACCATCCTTCTGCTTCTGCAGGGTATGTACTTCCGTAGAATTCAATAGCCCCTTACTTTCTAAGCTTATCATTCCTCCTCTCTCTTCTCTCAGGAATTCTTGGAGGCATTTGTTTAGATTATGGTACTGGAGACTCTCTATTGGCTCTTATGGACTCAAGGTCAACTGACTCTGTAACTCGATCTCTTATAGCAGATAACCAATAACAAACAATAATTGTGATCACTATATGAGTCTCTCACTATATATCATATCTAAATGCTCTTATATATCCCTAAGGATGCCAAACCATACTCTAATACTAAATATTGTGTCACACAACTAACATAAAGCATATACCAGAACATCTAGAGGACATTCAAGAACATAACCTATAAGAATGGCATGTTAGAGCAATCATATTCACTATTATGGCATCATGCATAACATAAGTGATCATAAGTTCAACATTTCTCATTTCATATCACAAACATTATTTACATTGTCATTACATCTCATAATCCATATATGTACAGTATAAAAACATCTAAGAGTTTACTGTTCTTTACAAAATATCTAACATAAAACCAGATGCTAATAGAAACAATCTATCTAAACTCCTTAGACATTAGTTGACCAGACCTTTGAGTCATTCGTGATTTAAAAATTGACAATACTAGATTGCTATTAGATAACCTTAAAAGCTAGGTCACCTCAATACCTGAAAAATAATGTTGCAATTTTGATGAGTTTTTCGAACTCAATGAGTGAACCATCATTGATATGATCACTCGAGTCAAAACACAACATCACAAGTATTTCACATTAGCTAGAATCAATTCCCATACAGTTTTGTTTACCTAAATCACACTATACATCATATCTCAATAAGCATATTATAATACAAACATTTCATAGAATCTTTTCAGAACAATCCAATCTTTCACCTCAATCATTCATATCATCAACATGTATACAAGTATTGTAGATCGCTATATCAATATCTATATCAACACAGTTCAATACCTTTTTTCACAATCATTTACATGTACAAAAACATAGTATAACATTATAACAACTCAATTCAGTCCTTCTTTACAATGTTTCACATGATACATGTAAAGACATATATGCAATACACATGAGACTCCACTTTCATTTTTATTTTGTTGTGACCAAGTGCTTATTTAACTATCCCGTATCTATTGTAGATATCGGGCTCATTTTAGATATTGTCCCATACCTATTATGGATACTAGGCTCATTAATCATTGAGCCTGTGGCTCTGGTGCCCATTTATGAGCTTTAAACTCTTTTTCACATTGGCCACTCTAGTCACAACTTTTTTTATCTGATTATGCATATCAACAACTCTCATTTAGTGTGCACAATTATATAGCACATTCATCGGATCTAAGTCTGGCATTCAACATATAGCTGAGAACACAATTTCTAGATGCACATTCAATTTGCAAACACTTCCAATATAGCCCCAAATATTAAACCCCTTTTTTGGAATTAACACAATCATAACGGTAACAGTTCGATAGCTAACAATTAATTAAGAACAATTCAAATATAGTGAGTAAACATCAAGGTTAACTCACAATATGCTCCAGATAGCTTTTGCCTTGATGAGTCAACAATGTTTGGAAGCTGTCGGTCAATTTATGCTTCTAATAATGCAATAAACACATGTGTACACATTACTAACTTGTTTAATCAAATAAGTACTCAATCATACACATGTATATGTGTTATGTTCAATGCATGCTCAATTGACTATTCCCGGGTATGTATCCTTAACCCCAATTCTTGATCATTCAAATATTATAGCTTGTACATAACTTGTTTTCAATTAGTTTATACCTTAAGTAAGTTTTATTACTCCAAATTCATCACTCATTCATTCACCAATCCCCCTTTTTGTCTAATGCTTTATATTCATATAATTTCCCAATTCTTATTCATTTATACCTAGTTCACATTATTTACATCCTTTGAATCATATTTGCATTCATAAGAACATCTTTAAACCATTAACAACAAACTTCCCAAATTCAAATACATTGATATCAAAATAATCCATTCCTTAAGTTTCAACATCAATTAACAACCTAAACTTATCAAACCCTTAACCACTTAATCCAATATCAAACTATTCAAGCCTCAATCAAATTCAAATACGCCAATGTATAGTGGCTTGTCCTTATGTGGTTCAACAATTGAACAAAACAGAATTTACCATGTCAAAACCTTGCCCACGATCGTGGGGTATCTTCCTACGATTGTGACAGAAGCTAATGCATTTGACCACAGTCATAGGATGAGTGCCACAATCATCAATGACCTATTTTCCTGTGATTTTCCATATTCAAACACCCTCATTCCAATTTCAAAACACCTTCATAATAGTTCCTAAATTATGCCTCAAGTATAAATTAATTATATGTCAATTCCTCACCAATATCATGTCTAATTCTAACTCAAGATCATTCATTTGGCAGCTCATAACTATTGTCTTTCATGCATCAAAACAAAACAAAAACCATCCAATTCACTATCACATTCCAACACAACCTCATCATCAACACAATATACAATTCATCCCAATTTCATCATCATAAACTTTCTATTATAACATACCATAAATAACAATCTTTTACGTGTCTAGCTCAAATTCCAACTCAAAGATTAAGCTAATTTAGCACTCTATGCATGAAAAATCATAAAAAAATTCAAGGTGGAAATTGAATGGATTTCATCTTAGACCAAAGGCTATAACAAGAACAACTAAGTTATACTTCTTTACCTAACTTTGTGAGGGTGAAAGCATGGCTTATTGGTGTAGCAATTAGACACAAATATGGGCAAGATACAGGGAGGTACAGGTGAGAGTGTTTCGGTGATATGAGAAGAAGAAAGAAGAAGAAATGAACAAAACTAATTTTGCTCCTACAGAAACTTAACACCTTAGATGTTAGGTGTCTCCATATTTCTATGACATATGTCCCTAAGCATGTTCTCCATTTGCCCTGCATATTTGTTGCAAAAGGTCACCTAGTTATCAGTCCATTTGTCAATTAATTAGCTATGCTAAATGTCACTCATTTATCTATGTCAAATGTCACTCAATTATAGGCTTAGTCATCCTAATTTTCCATATGTCCACTTATCTTACCTCTTTGCATTTTTCCTAGACCAAATATACATTTTAATTATTGTTCATGCTACATCTACTTATTACCAATTGCCACCTTTGACTAGGATAAGTCATAAGTAGTATCAAAATATAACAATTCCTATATGAGGTACTTTAGAGATCTCAAGTCAAGTAATCACTCAGGCAATTAGCACAATAAGAATTTTCATGAACATCCAAGTAATGTTCCAATTTGAAATTACCATATTAATTCAATTCAGTGAACTTGTTTTCTAACAAACACTTATAAGTATGTTCATACTTTATTCTACGAGGCTGAATACTTCTTTGATAAGGAATAAGCGAGTGTGATAGTCATTCTTCTTTATTAATATCTAGTCTTAACAGAATAATGACTAGGAATAATTTAAGGATACACCTACTTATAATATGATTTAAAACTTTTACTAATTTAGTTGAAATATAATTAAATTTCAATTAAACTCTTATTAGAATTACAATTAATTATAATTAAATATTAACTGAACCCAAATAAGATCTAATATATAATATTGATCCTCAATTAGAAAATGTCATATATTTAACCTTTAAAGTTTCCCAAACTTTACAATTAAGTCCAACTCGATCAAATTACATTTTTCTCTCATTAATTGGTTTTTGTATCTAATTCGTGTTCCTAAATATATTAGCAATAAATATAAATTGTATAGTTAAATTATATTTATGATTAGATAAGTTAAATTCATTTTCTTTATCTATAATTCTATAATTAAATAGTTATATTCATTGATCAAGATTAGCATCTAGCATGGTATTATGACTAACTAAATATTAGGAATGTTAAACTAGTTTTGACTAATCTTTTTGTGCATTATATTTTTGTATAATTCAATCCTTTTATTATATAATATTTTGATTAGTTATGGAACATATAATTAATATCTATTTAATTGAATCCAGTCATATTAGTTCTCTATTGTTAGTAGTAATTGATTTTATCAATGACATATTGAAAAATATTTTTAAAGTGTAATTTCACCTTAGTTAAGGATTTTTCAAATTAATACAAATAAAAATAACATAACATTCTCCATAATCACTTCAAAATGACAAATCCTATATTGATCATTTATCTATCTCCATACAATTTATGCTACATCTAGTGACTACTAATTAAGCCATCCTTAACTCAGATTAGTTGTCATGCCTTGAATTTTTGTTTAATTTTCTCAATTACTATTTAATCCCATTAGTTTATATTTTCCCACATAGTGTGCTTTTCCAATTATTTTTATTTTTGAACTTAAATTTTTAAGTAATTTGCATTTTGGTACCTAAAAAATTAGAATTCAATTTATGTTAGAACTAGTTTAATGAGGATATACTTTGAGACTAATTGATGTAGCTTTATAATTCTTAGAGAAATAACTAAGAATAATTGATGTTAATGAATAAATTAAAAGGAAATGTGCTAGAGATGAAAATTTGCAATTATAGGAGGAAAATTATTTTGAGGTTGTTAGTGTGATAATTAAATATTAAAATAATTGGATATATATTTAAAAATATTGGACCCCGAAATTTTTCTTAGAAGATTAGAAGTAGTAAATAAGAAGTGTGGATAGATTCATGTTTTCCTTTGGTGTTTTTGGTAGATGAGAGATTATGAAATGGGAAGAATTAGGGTGAAAGTGAAGTTAAACTTGTGTAGTAAGTTGATGAAGAATATGTATACATGTGTATGTTCTGTTATTGATGTTCATGATTAATCATGAATTATAATTTCTTTATGGATGATATTGAGTTGAGAATGAGGAGTTAAATGAAGTAGAAAAGATAATTTTGGTATGAGTTGTGTTAAGGAAAGATTTGGAAACAAAATTGGTAGTTGATCTGGAAAGTTGTAGCTTATTTTTCTAGCTTTCCAATGATATATAGTATAGAAATTTTGGAACTCTAGATTAAAATTTATAGTCCTTAAAAAGGGTAATGCTTAGGAGTGTAAAGATGCATAATCTGTAAATATGTATCGTCTATGATGATGTCATTTTGTCTTAAGAATGCATCGCCTGTAAAGATGTATCGACTATAAAGACGTATTGTTTGTGATGACGTGACATTGTCTGTGATGACATCATTTCATCTTAAGAATGCATCGTCTGTAAAGATGTATAGCCTGTAAAGACACATCGTTTGTAATGACTTCACATCGTCTGTGATGACGTCATTTCGTCTTAAGAGTTGCATCGTTTTAAGTTGACTTTGCTTCATCTTAGGTTGACTCCACTTTGTCTTAAGATTTCTATCGTCTTAAGTTGACTCCACTTCGTCTAATTTTTACTTTGTTTGCCTTTTTGTTTCGTCTGCCTTTTTACTTTGTATGCTTTTTGCTTCGTCTGCTTTTTGGTTTGACTACTTTTTTCTTCATCTATCTTCTTATTTCGTCTGCTTTCTATTTCGTCTGCTTTTGCTTCGTTTGCTTTGTTTTGTCTGTTTTGCCTCGTCTGCTTTTCGATTCGTCTTCTTTGCTTCATCTACTATGCTTCGTCTGCTTTTCGATTCGTCTGCTTTGTTTCATCTACTTTGCTTTGTTTCATTTACTTTGCTTCATCTGCTTTTCGATTCGTCTGCTTTGCTTCGTCTGTTTTTTCGATTGGTTTTGCCTAATCCTATCGTCTATTCCATTGATAACCCTTTAGATGATAGAATTTGTCTTCAAAATCTTCATGAAAGTTGTAGATCTTGAAGTCCTCTTTTGAATCCTCTTATGATAATCTTAATCTGAGATCTTTAGTGATAGTTATACAAATTTGTCCCGAGATAGGTTCAATATGATTGATGATAAAACTTTGTTTGATTCTTTCGGCCATAACCTTGTTATCCGACCTCCAAATGAAGTGATTCTTAAACCAATAGTTTCTTAACACATTCTGTACCTCCATAGAATTTGATAGCATTTAGTATTGATTTAAGAAAGATGAATTAAATCAAACTAAGGGTATCGGTTGGATGAGTATAAATAGGAGGAATTTAAGTATAGTGTACTATTTCAATATAAGAACAGTCCAAAAAAGTTTGGGGAAATACTTTTGAAATTCTGAACTGAATGGATTGATTTAGGTGTTATTAGAAACTTAAGACAAAGGAGAACATTTTTCTATAAGAAAGAGTGATGTTTGAATGTTCAAGGATATTGTTGGCAAGACACTTAAGCATAAAAAGACATAAGGCGTAAATGGAAGGGCAAATGGGACATTTCTCACTTATTAAGGACATAATTGGAAGAAGAAGTGTTGTCTGGCATTTTAAGAAGAGAGGAGAACAAAAATTGAAGATAAAGAAAAATTTTCATGAAGTAAAGAGAGAAATACGAAGAGAAGAAAAGAAAGAGAGAGAGAGAAGAGAAACAAGCTAGGGTTTCAATTGTGTTAGTCTTCAAGAGAGATTTTGGAGTTATTTAAGAAGCGAAAAGGTAGAGGAAGAGAAGAGCTTCCCTTTAAGCTAAGGATCCCTTCATTTGGTGAAGAATGAAGGTAAGATCATTTTGGATCTTTCATATTTTTAATTAGTTCATAGAATTTAGAAAATGCTTGGGTTTAAGCATTCTATAATAAATTATAGTGATTTTGCATTACGAGATTTCTATTGGATTCTTATTGAATAAGACTTGGTTTGTTTTAGGGAACCAAGAGAATCCTACCCAAAAGCAAGGGAAAAGACAACCTTGACTTGGATTTTTGCAAGCAAATGAGGTGGGTAATGTATTTATAGTTTTGTGTGATTTGGCAAATTCTTGCCTATATGTATATGTTTGAAATTGACTTGTTGTAAATGTTGAAAATGCATAATGATTTTGATTTGTTATATCGTGAAAGATGTATGACATTTTGATATAATTGAATTGTGATTTTGACCATGTTATGCCTTGAAATATGTTATGGCGTTTTGTATAAATGAAAAAGAAAGGTCAGAGCATGAAAAGTATAAGC
The DNA here is from genome assembly GCA_025504915.1 of Erythroxylum reticulatum. Lineage (NCBI taxonomy): Eukaryota > Viridiplantae > Streptophyta > Magnoliopsida > Malpighiales > Erythroxylaceae > Erythroxylum > Erythroxylum reticulatum. The sequence goes on from JANSVA010000004.1 coordinate 11,551,865, forward strand.
ATTTGATAAGATGATATTGAGCATAAATTTGATTGTGTTTGGGCGAGAGAGGAACCGTTTCGTAGTCACGTGCACGTCGACATAAAGCCTTCTCCTGACTACCCTCTTGATGCACACAAAATTTGAAAAGTGGATTCGTTTTATTCACGGAGTAAACTTTGGTTTCTCTGTTTTGCTCCACGGAACCCTCAAGCCATTTGTTGTGTATTTCATCATTGATTTGTTAAGCATGATGCATAATTGAGTGTTATGTTGTGATGGATAAATTACATGACATGTTCTTTATGATGACATCTTGGTAACTATGGGTTGTGAGATTAAATTGTTGAGTATTGAATTGTTATGTATATACATACATACATACATACATATATATATATATATGCTTGACTTTGGTCAATTGCCAATGGCTGTAAATATATTAGCTACTGAGTTGTGTAGCTCATCCAATGATTCCCTCCTCAGGTGTAGGAAGAGACAAATAGCAATCCCTGCAAGGCATCGGAACTCTAAGATAGTTAGAGACCTTTGTAATGAAGTTAGTTCAGGAATTTTTTTTGTATTTTAGAATCATATCAAGCATAAGCATTACTTTGTATCATGTGTGTTTTGTATTTTGTATTGTAATGAGCTTGTATAAACTTTATTTGGATTCATTAATGAAATATGATTGAGTTTTGCTTGTGATTTCTCAAAATTTGTGATGATGATGTTTGGCTATTGTGGGCACGCCGCCCTTATGGGCTGATGGGCTTTATTTTGACTGCAGATTGTTGGGATCTGAAAACAGGGTCCAACAATTATGGTATCATAGCGTCTAGGTTTTTCCTAGGCTCAGAATGTATAGTGTTATGAATTGGTAGGCTATGTGATTAATTGTGGTTTTGCGAGTTGATGTGTTGCATTAAGTGACATACATATCATGCATACATGTAAGAAATAAGATTAAAAATGAAAGTAACCTGAAACATTAGTGTTTTATCAAAGGAGTAAAATGCCACCTCGTAAAAGAATACAAGGAGTTTTGCAAGGATCTGTTGCATCTGATTCTTCACCATTAGAGCAGGATAATAATCAGTATAGACTCCCAGTAATTACAACCATATAACTCACATGTATGAATTTCCGTTAAGCATTGGACTAGTATAAATAATAAGAAGAATGGTGTTTTATCAAAGTGTAAGATGAGGAAATTTTGTGGATATTTAGAAATAAGAAATATGACGTAGTCCAATATGATAGACATAGATGTAGTATTTGTGGTTGAGCTAGTGAATAAAGTAACGGAATTTCATGTGGATATGTACTTAAATTGATATGGATGTGAAAAGGTTTTCATGAATCGACTGAGGAAGAGATAGAGACATGGTGAAAACGACAAGATTTAAGGTGTACAAGTAAAGAGGAAATTGAAAGGTTGAACTTGGAATTGAGAATGATTGTTTA
>JANSVA010000004.1:11553410-11564689 GCA_025504915.1 Erythroxylum reticulatum
TATACCAAAGACATGAGTGTAATGTGAATGACGATGTTCATATGATTGTAATCCTTATGATTCAAAATAGTTGAGTAATGTGCATTAAGTGAATGTGAATGAGAATTGGGTACTATAAGAGCATATATGAATTATGAAATGAGAATGTGTATAAAATGTGAATTTAAATAATATACTCGGGATTATCATTGAGCATGCATTAAACATAACACATATATATATGTGTATGATTGAGTGTTCATATGATTGTGTAATTAATAATGTGTGTAAATGTGTATTGCATGATATTAATACACAGGACAGAACATCCCTTTCTAGAAGTTTTCAGATTATGGAAGTTAATGCTAATCTGGAGCATACTGTGAGTCGACCTAAATTGTCTTACGTACTGCTTGTTCTGTTTAAATTTTGTATTGAATTAATAATGAATGTGATTATGATGGTACTGAGTTCGGACAATGAAGGTCCGAGACTTGATGCATGAATGTGATATTGAAGTGCTACTTTTACGTGAATGTGACGAACTAAATGCTTCTTGACATGATTAATTGATTATGAGAGATGCATTCCATCCATGACTTGATTATTAAATGTCGGACCTACTTTTGAAGAAAAATGTGAATATGTGTATAAATGAAAAGGTGATTCTCAAATTAAATGTTGAATGCTGGACTAAGATCCGACAATGTGTGAAAGTGACTGATTGATCATGTGATTGAATGAGAATATGAAAATGTGATGCATTTTGTTACATGAATACATAAAAGATAAAGGTAGTTGTGAACGGAGTTGCTAGTATAAAGAGCTTAAAGTACATGCTGTGATAAGAGCCTCTGGCTCAGTTGTGAATTGACCCGGTAGCCACTAAGGGATATGGGAGATTATTTGATACATCTCAGTATCCATAAAGGATATGGACCAATAAAAAAACACTTGGTCACAACAATAATAATTGAAAGTGAGTCTCATGTGCATTGCATATAAATTTGATATGTGTGTTTTAATAACTTGAATGCTTTCTGAATGTAATTTATGCTTAAGTGAACATGCAATGTACGTGACTCAATATGATTAATTGATGAACTATATGTGTTATGTGATTCAGTGAGCCATCGAGGATAGTCACTCACTGAATTTGCAAAAACTCACCTAAATTTTGTAATATTTTTTCAGACTCAGAAGAGTTACCCCGTTAGGCAAATGGAAGTATACCCACTGCATTCAAGTAAGAGATAGAGGTCGAGATCAGTTCGCATTTGTATTTGTTTTTTCTTATTTTTGTATTGAATTGAGTCTTCCGCAATTATTGTATGTGTATTTGAATATTTCTATATGTAATAACTTTCCAAAATAGAAGGGCTTGTAAATGAAATTGATCTTGAGTATAATAATAATAAATGTGATTTTGATGTTATGAAAGAAAAGAATGGACCCAATTTGATTATTGATTTCCGCATATGTGTGTATTGTTTTGAAAAAAATTTGTCCTGAGATTTTACTGACTAATTGTGCTAGTATGTCACCCTTATGGGGCAAGTTCTCGGACATCATTGAGGATGTCGGGTATGTGCCTTGTGAGAGTGGGGTGCTACAATCATACACTAATTTTATATAAAAAATTTGTTCATCTAAGTTATTTAAATTTAGTTAAGTAAAACTATTTTATTTAAAACAAAAGAATATCTAGGTTACTAACGTCATAAGTTTTCTTAATAAGCCTGTACAATAAATGGGTTTATACTTTTATACTTAAATAATATAATCACGTTGTTAATATATATAATTAATATTTATTTGATATGTTTAATTTTTAAAATTTAAAATTCTTATCAAAATTAATATAATCTCATTATATTGCTTTTATCTAACATAATTTAATTATAAAAGATAATCTTTTAAAATTTCTTTGATTATAATTATTTATCTAATAAATAATTAATTTAATAATTAAGGTCTTGAAAAGCTAAATTAAATTCTACAACATTTTCTAATTTATTAAACTAATATAAATTTAATTTAATTGATAAAAATTAGCTTAATAAAAAAATTAAGACCTTAAAAATTAAGAATGGAGGCTCTTAACCTCCCTTATAGTTTTAAAAAAATTTAAAAATTCTCTCCTTTTTAACATTCTTTTAAAAAACTCCTAATTTCTTATAATAAAAATCATAAATTTTAACTTTTTAAACAAGGAATGAGAATTATTTTAAAAAAAAGCGTTTTCTCTTTTTAAAAAACTAGAGTTTAAGAAATTTATTTAAAATTAAACTATAATTATAATTAAATTTTAACTATTTTTATATAATTATAAGTTAATCCTAAAAATCAAATATTTGATACTTTGGTCATGAAATTTCTTAAACTTCGATATTATCATTAACTTAAATTAAAATTTCCCTCTTTAATTGTTCTATATGTATGACCTATTAAGTTCTTAATATATTGTAAATAATTATATATTATAATTATAAATAATAATTTAAAATTAAATAAATTAAATCTCATTTTGATTTATCTTTAATTCTCTAATTTAAACAATTTATAATTATAAATTAAGATTGACATCTATTAACATATAATAACCATCTAAATAATAAAAATTTTTAAATGGTTTGATTTAAACTATTCGACTAAACGTATAATTTTAATTTTTTAATATGCAATATTTCAATTATACATAAAATATGGAACAAATGTCAACTCTATTTACAATTCAATCATATTTTTCTTTGTATATTAATAATTGATATTTAGAAATAATATTTTTTAAATATCAATTCACTAAGCATAGAGAATTCAAAAATAGTTATTAATAAAAAATGATAGAATATTCCCTTAATTACTTTAGAGTAATAAATCATTTTTTTACTTACTCAACTATTTTCATATAGTTTATATTATATTCAAGTAATATATATTAAACTATCATCTATTGGTTACTTGGGCAAAATTTCTAACAGAAAATGCTATCAAATATGCACTTTCATTAATAAGTTCTTAACTCACAACAAACAAATCCATCAAAATAGGAAGTATAGAGCCTACTTTGAATCACACAAATATTACTAATTTACGACATACTACTAGTATCACAATATTTTGCTAGAACACTTCTAGCTCTGACTCACACTCACACTCACAATTTTTGGATGATTTACACCAAGGCCTAATACATCTATTTATACTAGTTTACAAACAATTTCAACTACACACTTAAGTTGGCTTTCTTTATGCTATATGTCTAACGTTCCATCACACAATATTTGGTCAAGTCTGTAAATCTCCATCACACAAAGTAATAGCTTATGATAATTATTGTTGATTTTTAGCACTCCCCCTCAACATTAGTTATTCCTTTTTTATTTCTTTTCTAGATATCATGCCAAGCTAACTTCGAGACTTTTCAATTTTTGCTTTATTGAGACCTTTCGTAAAAATGTCTTCTTACTTTCTTCTTATAGAACTTTTTCCCATACATAATGATAATGTATTTCCACATGTTTTGTTCTTACAGGAAAATTTGGTTTTTAAGTTGAATGTATAACTAATTGATTGTCACAAGGCAGTGGTACTACATAGTTTACAACTTGATGGAGATCTTCTATAAGTTGCATCATTCATGGACTTTCTTAAGTTGCCACTGCCACTTCTCTGTATTCTGCTTCAATGGTAGACAATGAGACAGTCAATTATCTCTTGCTAAACCAAGAGACTATTCCTGAACTAAGGTTGAACACATAACTTATAGTTGAATGACGAGTGTCATGGTCTCTTATTTAATCAACGTCACAATAGCCAGAAACTTGACATTCCTTGCATCTTCCATATAGTATGTCATAGTCAATTTTGCCTTTGACATATCTTAAGATTCTTTGAACTGCTTCCAAATCTTCTTTGGATTCTACATGGACTTATTAACCACTCTAATAATAAAGGCAATACGAGATGGGACAAAGTTAGACAGATTCAACTACCTACCAACTATCAATAAATTATTGGATCTTCTAAATCTTTGCCTCATACTGAGTAAAATATGGCACTAACCTCCATTGGTGTCGATACATGTTTGCATTAACCTTGTGGTTGTTTCATATAGATTTTTGGGACTAGTTCTACATGTAGGAAAGCTTTTTTTACATCCATCTGTATAACTTCCATGACTTGCTAGCTGTCAATGCTAGTAAAACATATACAGTGGTGATTTTTGCCACTAGACTAAAGTTTCATTATAGTCCAATTCATATTATTGTGGAAAACCCCGAGCAGCAAGCGGAGCTTTGTATCATTCAATAAATCATCTGGTTGGGTCTTCAACTTGTATACCATTTATATGATATGGGTTTTACATCCTTGGGTTTTGCCATTAAATCCCATGTCTCATTTTGATTCAATTCTTGGATTTCATCTTCCATGGCTAATCTTCATGCCTTACTTTTGGATACTTCTTCATAAGTAGTTTATAGAATCTTTAACTAGAGTTGCATTAGCATATCTAGGATTTGGCTTTCTCAGTCTAGTTAATCTTCATACAATTTGTTAAGGATCTTCTTCTACTTCAAATTTTTCTATTTAGTTTGGCCTTTCTTCTTCATGAACCTTTTGATGCACCCCTGTTTACCATAAATTTTTCTTTTTTGGTGAACTAGAAGTGCCTTCACTATTATCTTCAATTTCTAGAGGTACTTCTTTATCTTCATTACTTTGTTGAACATTTTCAACATTTTACTGATCCTCTATTTCTTTTAGCTTTTCTTCAATCTCTTTCTGGTTCATAGCATCTCCAACCTTTTCTTTGACCATCATATCTAACAAAGATGCATCGAACAACCTTCTTGCCAAACTTCTTGTGTAGATTATTTAGTATGAATACATAACATACATAGCCAAATAAGTGAAAATACCTAACTGCTAGCTTGATCTTCCATAACTTCTCAAATGGAGACATAACTCCCAATGATGCTTAAGGAAGTCTGTTAATTACATGAGCAATTTTCTTCATACATTCATCCCAGAATTGTGGTGGCACATTTTTTGGTATGCAATATGCTTTTACATATCTCTGCAAGATGTTTATTCTTTCTTTTAGCAATGCCATTCTACTGTGGTGTACCTAAATAGGTTAGCTATCTTTATATCTTGCATTGTTGCAAGAAGTGCACAAACTCTACTAATGTGTGCTCTCCTCCATTATCCATGTGAAGGCATTATATTTTTTTTATTTAATTCTTTTTCAACCCTCTCCTTAAATTCCTTGAATTTGCTTAAATCTTCTAACTTCTCTTTTAGAAAGTCAACCCATACATATCTAGAAAAATCATCAATGAAGGTTATCATGTATCAAAAAACATCGATTGATGATTGTTTTACTAGGACAAGCACATCTGAGTGAACTAGCTCTAGTGGTACTTTATCTTTGAACTTAGACTCTTAATATGGCAATGGATGCGCTTTACCATACTGACATCCTACACACATTGTGTTTTCTTGAACTACAAGTTGAGGAAGTCCTTTGATCATTGATTGATTCATCATTGCCTTTAGCATGTGATAGCTAACATGACCTGGTCGAGTATGTCAAAGATCAGTTGTCTCATTCTTTCTTATTTTATCCATATATGTTGCTTAAGCATTCATCACATAGATAGACTCAAGTCGTATGCCTTCCAAAATTGGCTTACTCATGATCTTCACACTTCGACACACCTTGACATCATTAAGACCAAAAATCACAAAGTTACTAGAAGATTTCAACTGGGATACTAAAACCAAATTCTTCTTCATTTTAGGTATATGATAAAAATTTGGCAGTTGTACTTAGTGTGAGTTAAACTAAGGTGAAATTACTATTTTGCCAATGTGAGTGATTGACATTTTGGAGTTATAAGTAGTCATCACAACTCTTCTTGCCTTGTGTTATAACATGTTTAGAAGCCTCACCACAACTCTTCTTCCCTTGTATTCTAACATGTTCAGAGGCTTATTGTTATCTCCAGCCAGATGATTAGAACGCTTGGAGTCAACAATTCAACCATGCTTGTACTTTGATACTTTATCATGAGCAACTAGATGGGCTTACTTTTCTTACAACTTTGAGAGGGCACTTTCCTCCTCTTAAACTTTTACTTCTTTTTCTACTCCTTCGTAGACATGAAGATCCCATTCATCCTTAATATCACTCCAAGTTGAAGCCGCAACATTGACTTCAACACACTTATGCCAACAATCTCAAGAGAAATGGCCTTTCTTACCACAATTGTAGCATTCATCATTTTTTTCTAATGTTGCTCATCATCTCGTTCATTGTTGTGCTTGCCTTGTCTTGCTTCGCCATGCTTGAAGCCTCTACTCTAATGGTTCTTTGAACCTCCACCTGGCTTTCTCTCCTTTTCTTTCCCTTTAAAATTTCTTTTGTTAGTGTAGAGAGCTTTCTCCTCATCTTTGATTGTAACTCTAGACATTTGTTTAGCTAGTGCTTCTTGATTAGCTAACAAATTTTCCAACTTTGACAGAGTTGGTTCTTGAGCCCATCCACAAGTAGCAATGATAAGAGCATGATATTCTCGTCATAGACCATGAATAATATTTCTCCTCATCCTTGTTGTACTTATTGCATTTTTTGGATCCAATTTGGGATCTCAGAACATACTGCCTTTACTTTATCAAAGTATTGGCTGATTGTGATGTCTTGTTTTGTGAGTGTCCGAAGCTCATTCTAGAGCCTCTTCAACTTTGCTTCATTTGTTTTTGAAAACAATGTTGCCAAAGCATCCCAAGCTTCCTTTGGTGTCTTAGTGTATTTCATATGTTACAGGAGATCATCTTCGATGGTCACTGAAAGTGTGTTCATAGCTTTGCCACACTTGATCTTGTATTTTTTCAGCTCCTCTAGATCAACTATTGTAGTTTCTTGATCACCAACAACACTCCATAAATCCTGAGCTAACAAATAAAATTGGATACGGGTACTCTAGTTGTTATAATTAGTGTGATTAAGTTTCTTAATTGAGCTGGATGAACAGGTTATATCTGATAGTGACTTGATAATGTTTTCAAATAACTAAGTAAGTTTTGTCCTTGACAACAACTTCACAATGCTAGAATGTGCACTTTCCTTTGGTACATCAATGTCTGACTACACTCGCCTTTTCTAATGTCGATCCTTGATTGTATACTCTGATATCACTTGTTGGTTATTTGGAGAAAATTTTGATAACAAAAAATACCATCAAATACGCACTTTCATTAATAAGTTCTTAACACATAAAGAAAGTAGTAAAATAGTGATTATTTCTAATGTACAAGGTGCGTCAAAATGGGAAATACAGAGCATACTTTAAATTACACAAATACTACTAATTTGTGACACGGTACTACTCTCACAATATTTTGCTAGATCACTTATGGCTCTCACTCAAACTCACACTTACAATTTTTGAATGATTTACACTAAGGGATAATACATCTATTTATACTAGTTTATAAACAATTTCAACCACACACTTAACCTGGCTTTCTTTATACTAAATGTCTAACTTTCCATCATACAATATTTGGTCAAGTGTTTAAACCTCCATCATACAAAGTAATAGACTTAGGATACTTATTGTTGAATTTTAACATCATCAAAATAATGCAAAATATATAATCATTTTTATAGACTAATTTTAAATCTAAAAATCAATTATACAATTATTATGATGAGTACATAATAGACAAACTATTAATGTTTTATTTAGAACACTAATAAGTACCTATATGTTTATTTAAATATCTCCATATTTTAATTTATAAAATCAGTTATTTTTCATAATAAAAAACACAACTCGTGTTATTTTTACTATTTTATCAATGCCTTCTTGATAAAAATATAATTAAAAATTCATAATTAGTACTTAATTATAATTTGAATGTATGATTTTATTATAATTATATAGTAATTAGACTAAAATTTTTATCTTTAATATTAAGTATTAAATATAATGGACAAAAATTTTGAAGATAAATAATAATTTTATTGAATAAATTAATTATGTCATATATAAATAAAAACTAAATCAATAAGAAAATAATAAATTTATAAGCCCAGCTGAGCACACCACCGCTTGTTTTAACAGAAGCGATAGATAGTTGAGGAATTTAAGAGATGGTGGCTAATAAACAAAAGCGAAATTAGTTTTCAATTGCAGTGCATTTTTAGCCATTTCCCCTTAGTCTGCATTAGCTTAGCTCTTGCATGGCTTGTCTTCGGTAAAAATCAATTAAACACTGCTTTGATTACATTTACAGCCTAAGTTAACAACACGGCTCCAACATGCCTACTTAAATCTTTATGCGAATATCTTCCCCAGTCCATCAAAAATGACAAGCAAAGCGGCCCCAATTATACGAAGATAATTTAAAAGAAAACTTGAGACAGTGACTGATGGAAACAAAAGTTTATTCCACGTTCCTCGTCAAGTCTTGTTATGTACCTTCCATTGCTCATTCTCTTGCCAGCTTTAGAAGTTCCCCATTTGAAACCAAAACACACCACACAACATCAATAGTATATATATACGAACCTCTTTATATCTGTGCTTGTGGAGGCGCAGAATCTATCAACACCTGTTGAGAATACCTTTTTTCTCCTTATCTGCCATGATTAAGTTAAAAAGAGAGGAAAAGTAGTAGTAAAGATTCCGTACAAAGGAATTTTTACTTCAAAAAAGCTAAATTGGCTTCCACCTTTTAATCTTCAGTTTTACCTTGCTTTTTGTGTAGGTCCTAAGGAATTTCATTCCAGGCCATTTACGCGTATGGAGATATCATACTATATAGCTGGAATCGAGTGGCATGAAAGTGACAATGATTCTTGATTGGAACAGATCAACTCTGTTTGCTGTTCGTACTCTTTACTTTCTGTCTCCAGTGAGCCTTGTTATAATTGGATCTGCTTGTGTTCCTTATTATATATGGGAAAAGAACCTTTTAAAGGTTTAAATTAATAGAAAAAGAAGTTCCATATCAAATAATCAGTTTCTAAAGAAGCTTGTTAGAGCCATGCAACTAGTTGAATAAAAAGCTGCCAAGAAAGCCTAGTTCAGAGCACTACCTTCTAACTGTCCAAGAGTTTGATGCTTGAGCTGACCTTGTCATCACAATTTCTGGTTAATTCTCTGTCTATTAAAAGGCATTTATGTATACCATAACAGTTTCAGCAGAATTAGGCCCTTCCTCATCTGTGTGTGCCAATCAGTTCTATTCTTTCTTTTCCGGTGAACGACCAGGCACGTTGGAGGGACCAAACCGGCTTACCACTTTGAACAGAACCCAAGAAAGAAGTTGGTCCCACGAATAATTATATTGAAGTCAATGCTGTTTCTGTACGGACAAATGGTTTTTTTTTTTTTTTTTGCGGTGGATCGTAGCCGCCAATTTTCTCAGGTTATACAACTAGCTGTCTAACTTTACGGGACTTGGGACTTGATCCTCTTGGCTTACATACTCTGGCTCTAAGGTTTACAAGAGGATCTAAGCTATCCATTTAAGTGATTCTCAGCGGAGAATTTGAAGGCCTAACTTTACACCCTAGGATAAGATCTTCTGTTACTTCTACTTGGTTTCAATTTTGTTCTATTTCATCTTAATTATTTATTTAGGTGAGTTTTACGTAGATAAATAGTTAAGATAAAATAGAATAGAATTGAGGGGATAGAGAATCATGACAAATAGATAGTTAAAATGAAATAGAACAGAATTGAGATAGGGTAAAAAAATAGAGAATTTAAGGAATTTAGAATCAATTAATTTAGTCCCACATAAATAAATATTTGAGATGAAATAAAACATAGTTGAGCCAAGATAGAGAAACAAGGACCTGAAAGTGCCCAGAACCAGTTAGCTATGCAGTTGCCTCCCCGTACATACTGCAACTCTATCCCTATGTCTTGGAAATTGACTTCATCCAAGGTTTTATATAACTATCTGTGTAGATTAAACTAACACACGAACTAAATTTCATAATTGCTGATCCTAACTATAATTATGTTTAAGGACACAATATTATAGTTATGGTAATCTAATGTAAATGTAATTCAAAATTATGTTAATGTCCATCGTTTATTCTAACTATTTGCGGATACATGTGCAATGTGGCTAAGTAGATTTTGATGTGCTTTAACATGGATTGCATACTCACCAAAATTGTAACACGTTTTGAGATTGTGTAGACCTTGATCTGCTTTAATATGAATGCCTTTCTCACCAAAATTGTAAGACTTTTATTTTATTGATGATATATATGATGTGACTAAAAAGAAGTATAATATTGGTTAACTATTTAATATCAATCATTAACGGAAAGGTAGAAATCTCTGACTAGTACATGGATCAAACCGCGCAGAAATCAAGATCGACCAATGGTTATCTTGGTCCATGTTAACTTGCGTATTTGTTGCAACTTCGGTTAAGGCCACCTAATTGCTTTTATTTGAGGTTCATTCCCATGGATATATAAAACCTTTGGTTGATACAAAATCATTAAAAAATGAGGAGTAAGGTTTATTAACTAGTATTGGTATCACAAAACCTTACCCAAGACAAGTTTGTGGATAATAATAATTAAGCAAGACATTGTGCAAAGTAAGTTTCAGCTACAGCAGTTGGGATCTTAGCAGGAGCAGCATTGTCAAGAAACTGTCCCACAATGGAAACGCTTGGTCGGACCACAAGCTTCTTCCATGCCTCATCCGCTTCCTTTCCACGCTTACAGAACACTTCTGTTGCATCAATCCGATGGATGTTCCAACCCTTCAGGTTTCTAAGTCGATGAATTTTCTCCAGCTGACGACAAGCTAAATGGCACGTGTTACTTTTGATGTCACATACTGCTTCATGAAGCAACTTAGCACAGTTTTCTTCCTCAAGGACTGATTCACATTTCAAGTACCTATCCAGCTCAGGGACACCAATTGATCTCCTGATTCCTCTGGAATAATCTGCATCTGGATCAAAAATCTTCCTAACCTCATCAACCATCCCTTTCTTAACCATTTGATCAACTCTTTTCGACACGAACCCGTGCAGCACAGGCATTGACACATCCACCCAAAGGAAGCAACAATCGTATTTCGATCTGAATATGAAGTCTTCATCGTCGACCAAAGCTTCAATGTATGAATTGGAGCCTCCAACGATGATTGGAAGTACCCCTCGCGTGCAAATTGATTCAACGGCCAGTGAAGCCAGATTACAGAAATTTGTTGCTGTAAAATCAACATAAGGATTTACTACGCCTAACA
>JANSVA010000004.1:11570391-11580600 GCA_025504915.1 Erythroxylum reticulatum
CCAAAAATTTCAAAATAATAATATGACTCTCCAAATAAATTTTCAGCTCAAAAATAATTCACCAAAAATTTCAAAATGTCCAAAATATACCAAAATTTCCAAATCATAATTAATACACTTCAATTTAATCCACAATTTTCACTTATAAATCAAATTTACCATGAAATGCTAATGAATGCATGTACAATCATATGAATGTGCAAAATAAATGTGTATGTCACAAATAAGTTATGCATGATGTGTTTTTTTTCCTAATTCCACATAAATTTCTCATAATTTATTGTTCTAGCCTTAACATAGGTATCGAGATGTTACATAAGGAGCCATCTAAATGCTCGAATGGTATGAATTATTGTAAGCAAATTCAACCAATGTCAAATGCTCGTCCCAAACTCCTTTGAAATCCTTCACACATGCCCTAAGCATTCCTTCAAGGGTTCAAATGGTCCTCTCAGATTGACCATCTGTTTGGGGGTGAAAAGCCGCACTAAAATTTAATTTGGTTTTCAAAGTCTCTTGTAAGCTTTCCCAGAATCTTGAAGTAAATCGAGGATCCTTGTTAGAAGCTATAGAGTCGAGAATCCCATGCAGTCTCACCATCTCATCAACCAAATTCATATACGAAGCATATAGCAATTTCTCAAATCATTCAAAAGCAACAAATGCCACAATTATAAAGCGATGAGAAATTCTCTTGACTAAATAGAAAACATAATGACTTATTATCCAATTATAAACATGAAACCCACCTGAATTTTCTTACTTGAAAACTTGCTCAAGGATGCCCCTTCTCTTGCTCCTCTTGCCTTTCTTGCCTCCCTTCAACATTGACAAAAATCTCCACTCAATAGAAATTCGAATTGGAAAACCTAAAGAAATATATACATGAAATTGATCTAGAATACTTAAACTCATGCATTTCCTAAGCTCTTTTAACCAAAACCCTACCAAAAATCCAAAAAATTAAACATAAACTTACCTTGAATCTTCACCAAACAATGAGTTTCTTGGCTCTAATAGAAGCTCTAATCTTCCTATTCTTTTTCCCTTCTTGAACAACTTCAAAAATCACTCTTTAAGACTAAGAAAAATTGAAACCTAGATCAACTCTCTTCTTTCTCTCAACCCATGAGACTCTTTCTCCCTTTCTTTCTTATTTTCGTATTTTCTCTCTTCTTTCACTCTTCACTCACGTTTTTCTCCTCTCAAGTGCAAGACAATAATTCCTTCTTCCCATTTTGCCCTTCCTTCAATGCTTTAAGACTTTCAAACTTAAATGATCTTCCAAAAATGCCCTCATGCAATCTTACTATCTTAACACTTTAATTCAATTAACCTACGTCATAAAATCTTACTCATATTAACATGCTAAATAACTCAAAAAAAAGAATCTATCAAGACCTCAAAATTAATTCAAGTCATGCTTATTCATCAAGAAAAAACATTTTGGGGGCCAACATTTCTCCCCCTTTTAAAAGAATTTTGTCCTCGAAATTCTTACTTGGTTCATTAAAGAGGTGTGTATACTTCTCCTTCATGGCCTCCAGTAGCATCCCCATAGCCTATTCCACATAATGGTTTCTCCACTAGACTTTGACCAGTTGAACTGTCTTGTTTTTTAGGACCTTTTCCTTGGTTTCTAAAATCTCCACTAGAATCTTCTCATAACTCAGATCATCTCTCAACTGAACCTCAGTCGTCTGAGTGATGTGCGATGGATCCGATCTACACCTCCTTAGCATGGACACATGAAAGACATCATGTATCTATGACAATTCTGGGGGCAACGCCAACCTATAGGCTAGTGGTCCAATCCTCTCAATGATCTTGTAGGGAACCACATATCTTGGGCTCAACTTGCCCTTCATGCCAAACCTCATGACTCCTTTCCAAAGAGACATCTTAATAAAGACTTTCTCACCTATTTCATACTCCATCTCTTTCGGTGTGCATTAGTGTAGCTGTTCATTCTATCCTGAGCTGCCTTAAGCCATTGCTTAACTAAGTTGACCTTGTCCACTATCATCTGAAGTAACTCTAACCCTATCAGTTTCCTTTCTCCTTCTTCATCCTAGCATATCGGAGTTCTACATCTCCTTCTATACAGTGCTTCATAAGGAGCCACCTGAATGCTCGAATGGTACGAATTATTGTAAGCAAATTCAACCAATGGTAAATGCTCGTCCCAAGCTCCTTTGAAATCCATCACATATGCCCTGAGCATTCCCTCAAGGGTCTGAATGGTCTTCTCAGATTGACCATCTGTCTGGGAGTGAAAAGTCGCATTAAAATTTAATCAAAGATCCCTGTTCGAAAAGAGTCGGGAATTTCATGTAGTCTCACTATCTCATCAACCAAATTCATATACCAAGCATATAGCAATTTCTCAAATCATTCAAAAGCAACAAATACCACAATTATAAAGCCATGACAAATAGTTTTATTCTCTTGACTAAAAAGAAAACATAATGGCTCATTATCCAATTATAAACATAAAACCCACCTTAATTTCTTTGCTTGAAAACTTGCTCAAGGATGCCCCTCCTCTTGCCTTTCTTGCCTCCCTTCAACATTGAAAAAAATCACCATTCAATAGGAATTCAAATTGGAAAACCCAAAGAAACATATGCATGAAATTGATCCTAGAATACTTAAAATCATGCATTTCCTAAGCTCTTTTAACCAAAACCCTTCCAAAAATCCAAAAGATTAAACATAAACTTACCTTGAATCTTTACCAAACAATAAGTTTCTTGGCTTTACTGGAAGCTCTAATCCTTCTCTTCCTTTTCCCTTCTTGAACAACTTCAAAAATCACTCTTTAAGACTAAGAAAAATTGAAACCTAGCTCAACTCTCTTCTTTGTCTCAACCCACGATGCTCTCTTTCCCTTTCTTTCTTATTTTCGTATTTTTGTCTCTTCTTTCACTCTTTACTCAAGTTTTTCTCTTCTCAAGTGCAAGACAACAATTCCTTCTTCCTATTTTGCCCTTCCTCAATGCTTTAAGACTTTCCAACTTAAGTGATCTTCCAAAAATGCCCTCATGCTATCTTACTACCTTAACACTTTAATTCAATTAACCTATGTCATAAAATCTTACTCACAATAATATGCTAATTAACTCCAAAAAAATTAATCTATTAAGACCTCAAAATTGATTTAAATCATGCTTATTCATCATAAAAAAAATCGGGGGCCCACATTTTTCCCCTCTTAAAAGAATTTCGTCCTCAAAATTCTTACCTGAGTCGCTAAAGAGGTGTGGATACTTCTCATTCATGGCTTCCAAAGGCTCCCACGTGGCTTCTTCCATAGAATTGTTTCTCCATAGGACTTTAACCAGTTGAACTATCTTGTTCCTAAAGACCTTTTCCTTGGTGTCCAAAATCTCCACTAGAATCTCCTCATAACTCAGATCATCTTTCAACTGAACCTTAGTGGTCTGAATGATGTGTGAGGGATCCAATCTATCCCTCCTTAATATGGACACATCAACTTATAGGCTAGTGGTATAATCCTCTCAAGGATCTCGTAGGAACCCACATATCTCGGGTTCAACTTGCCCTTCTTGTCAAACCTCATGACTCCTTTCCAAGGAGACGTCTTGCGAAAGACTTTCTCACCAATTTCGTACTACTTGTCCTTTCGGTGTGCATTAGTGTAGCTATTCATTCTATCCTAAGCTGTCTTAAGCAGTTTCTTAACTAAGTTGACCTTATCCACTGTCATCTGAAGTAGCTTTGACCCTATCATTTTCCTTTGTCATTCTTCATCCTAGCATATCGGAGTTCTACATCTCCTTCTATACAGTGCTTTATAAGGAGCCATCTGAATGCTCGAATGATACGAATTATTGTAAGCAAATTCAACCAATGGAAAATGCTCGTCTCAAGCTCCTTTGAAATCCATTACATATGCCCTAAGCATTCCCTCAAGCGTCAGAATGGTTCTTTCAGATTAACCATCTGTTTGGGGGTAAAAAGTTGTACTAAAATTCAACTCGATTCTCATAGCCTCTTGTAAGCTTCCCTAAAATCTTAAAGTAAGTCAAGGATCCCTATCAAAAAATATAGAGTCGGAAATTCCACGCAATCTCAATATCTCATCAACCAAATTCATATACCAAGCATATAGCAATTTGTCAAATCATTTAAAAGCAGCAAACGCCACAATTATGAAGCAATGAGAAATCATTTTATTCTCTTGACTAAAAGGAAAACTTAATAGCTCATTATCCAATTATAAACATGAAACCCACCTTTACTTCCTTGCTTGAAAACTTGCTCAAGGATGCACCTCCTCTTGCTCCTCTTGACTCCCTTCAACATTGACAAAAATCCCCATTCAATAGGAATTCAAATTGGAAAATCCAAAGTATTCATGAAATTGATCCTAGAACACTTAAACCCATGCATTTCCTAAGCTCTTTTAACCAAAACCTTTCCAAAAATCCAAAAGATAAAACATAAACTTACCTTCAATCTTTACTAAACAATGAGTTTCTTAGCTCTAATGGAAGCTCTAATCCTCCTCTTCCTTTTCCCTTATTGAACAACTTCAAAATTCACTCTTCAAGGCTAAGAAATTTTCAAACCTAGCTTAAGTCTCTTCTTTCTCTCAACCCACGACACTCTCTCTCCCTTTCTTTCTTATTTTCTTATTTTATCTCCTCTTTCACTCTTTACTCACGCTTTCCTCTTCTCAAGTGCAAGACAACAATTCCTTATTCCCATTTTGCCCTTCCTTCAATGCTTTAAGACTTTCCAACTTAAGGGATCTTCCAAAAATGCCCTCATGCAATCTTAGTACCCCAACACTTTAATTTAATTAACCTATGTTATAAAATCTTACTTATATTAACTTGCTAATTAACACGAAAAAATTAATCTATCAAGACCTTAAAATTAATTTAAATCATGCTTATTCATCAAGAAAAAAATTTTCGGAGGCCAACATTTCCCCCCCTCTTAAAAGAATTTCGTCCTCGAAATTCTTACCTGAGTCGTTAAAGAGTTGTGGATACTTATTTTTCATGACCTCCAAAGGCTCCCACGTGGCCTCTTCTACAGAATGGTTTCTTCATAGGACTTTGCCTAGTTGAACTGTCTTGTTCCTAAGGACCTTTTCCTTAGTGTCCAAAATCTCCACTAGAATAACCTCATAACTCATATCATCTCTCAACTGAACCTTAGTGGTCTGAATGATGTGCGAGGGATCCGATCTATCCCTCCTCAGTATGGACATATGAAAAGCGTCATGTATATGTGACAATTCTGGGGGCAATATCAACTTATAGACTGGTGGTTCAATCCTCTCAATAATCTCGCAGGGACCCATATATCTCGGGCTCAACTTGCCTTTTTTGTCAAACCTCATGACTCCTTTCCAAGGAGATGTCCTAAGAATGACTTTCTCACCGATTTCATACTCCATCTCCTTTCGGTGTGCATCAGTGTAGCTGTTCATTTTATCCTGAGCTGCTTTAAGTCGTTGCTTAACTAAGTTGACCTTGTCCACTATCATCTGAAGTAACTCTGACCCTATCAACTTTCTTTCTCCTTCTTCATCCCAGCATATCGGAGTTCTACATCTTCTTCCATACAGTGCTTCATAAGGAGCCATCTGAATGCTCGAATGGTACAAATTATTGTAAGCAAATTCAACCAATGGCAAATGCTCGTCCTAAGCTCCTCTGAAATCCATCACACATGCCCTAAGCATTCCCTCAAGGGTCCGAATGGTCCTCTCAGATTGACCATCTGTCTGGGGTGAAAATCCGTACTAAAATTCAACTTGGTTCCTAAAGTCTCTTGTAAGCTTCCTTAGAATCTCGAAGTAAATCGAGGATCCCTGTCAGAAATTATCGAGTCGGGAATTCCATGCATTCTCACTATCTCATCAGCCAAATTCATATACCAAACATATATCAATTTGTCAAATCATTCAAAAGCAACAAATGCCAAATGTATAAAGCAGTGAGAAATCATTTTATTCTCTTAACTAAAAAGAAAACATAATGACTCATTATCCAATTTTAAACATGAAACTCACCTTAATTTTCTTACTTGAAACTTGCTCAAGGATGCCCCTCCTCTTGCCTTTCTTGCCTCCCTTCAACATTGACAAAAATCTCTATTCAATAGGAATTCAAATTGGAAACCCAAAGAAAAATATGCATGAAATTAATCTTAAAATACTTAAACTCATGCATTTTCTAACCTCTTTTAACTAAAATCCTTCCAAAATTCAAAAGATTAAACATAAACTTACCTTAAATATTCACCAAACAATGAGTTTCTTGGCTCTAATGGAAGCTCTAATCTTCCTCTTCCTTTTTTCTTTTTAAATGACTTCAAAATCACTCTTTAAGACTAAGAAAAATTGAAACCTAGCTCAACTGTCTTCTTTCTCTCAACCCACGACACTCTCTCTCCCTTTCTTTCTTATTTTCATATTTTATCTCTTCTTTCACTCTTCACTCTTGTTTTTTTCTTCTCAAGTGCAAGACAATAATTCCTTCTCATTTTTCCCTTCCTTCAATGCCTCAAGACTTTCCAACTTAAGTGATCTTCCAAAAATGCCCTCATGCAATCTTACCACCTTTATACTTTAATTCAAGTAACCTATGTTATAAAATCTTACTCAAATTATCATGCTAATTAACTCAAAAAAATTAATCTAATAAGACTTCAAAATTAATTTAAATTATGCTTATTCATCAAGAAAAAATTTCGAGGCCAACAAATTTAATGGGCTTAGGACACTCCAATTGTCTAGTCATAACATATTTTATTCCGATTCTTCGCTTTTTACTAAATTATTGGCTTAAGAGTTTTCCTAATTTTAAGTTAATAATTTATGAAAACATTTTTTACTTCAATTAATTACTTCCGAAAGTTTATGGATGTAATTAGTATTAAGTGTATTTAAAATCTCAAACGTATGTGATTTCTTAGATCATAGATTTTCCTTTCTATAGCATTAACTCAAGTTTAACTTTTTTATTAGGGACAAGAGAGTTTTGTCAGTCATTTCATTTTGACATAGTACTAAATTAAGTTTATTGAAAAAATTAGCTTCTCATATATTGATATAAAAATTTTACAAAATCTTGGATAAGTGAAAGATCAAACTTTTAAATTAAACATTAAAGATGAGTATAATTTTAAGACTCCATAGTAATAACAGTACCAAAAAGAGAATATGACATAATGCTCAAATTCCTACTAACATACTACTAGTTATCATTATTCTTTAAAAGTACTCCTCTAAGAGAACTCCGGTTATTACAACCTCCACTCTTCACACTTGGAAGATGAACACATTGCAATGCATCACCTTTCACTCGACTAGCTTCTTTCCACCTCCACTTTTCTTTTCATTTCACTAAAATACCTCCATTCAGCTTTCTTTCCTTCCACCTCTACTCATCTTTTTCATTTCATTAAACTACCTCCTTTCAGCTTTCTTTCCTCCCTTCCATGTACACTCATCTTTTCTTTTTTCTAAACTTCCTCCATTCAACTTTTGTTGCTCAAATCTAGGTTTTGT
This sequence comes from Erythroxylum reticulatum, assembly GCA_025504915.1. Taxonomy (NCBI): domain Eukaryota; kingdom Viridiplantae; phylum Streptophyta; class Magnoliopsida; order Malpighiales; family Erythroxylaceae; genus Erythroxylum; species Erythroxylum reticulatum. Next base: position 11,577,944 of record JANSVA010000004.1, read on the forward strand.
TTCACATTTCCTTTTCTCTCTCTTCTAAGGACAATTTGGTCTTTCCTTCGCTTCTTTCCATTTCATTTCCTTCCTATTTTTTCCCCTTTTCACAATTCTAGCTATTGTCTTCTGCACAAGCTTCCCAGACCCTTTGCTTTTTACCAAACTAAATCTTCTAATCTTCAAACATGTCAATAGCTCCTTTGTTCTCCACTGACTTTCCTCCTTTGCCCTTAAAGGATGCAGAAGGCTCCTCTTTTCCTCCTTAAGTTGCTCCTGCAGTTCATCCACAAGTTAGGAAAAGCTGAAAATAAGTTATAAGGAAGAGGCAGGACTGTACCTTAGATTACTGCCCTTCGAAAGAGGAGGATGAAAAATTTTTGGTTTCCCTTGAGTTAGATTTCCTCTAGGTTGGTGCAAAAACTTAGGAAGCTTTATTGATTGCCTTCTTTTTGGATAGATGAACTACATTTTCAGCTATTAAAAAATGGGCATAAGCTATGTGGAAAAACAAGGTTTACACGAAGTGCTTATAATAGAAGAAAACATGTTACTACTTACCTTCGCATCAAAAGATGTAGCTATGAAAGTGGTGGAGGAGGGTTCCTGGAATATCTGAAATCAGCCTTTATTTTTATAGTCATGGAGATCGAGGATCCAAGTTGATTCCATTAAAAACCAAGTTGTTCTCTTATAGATACATTCGCACAATGTCCTACTTAAATATTTGACTACCAAAGGCCTTAGCATGATAGCAAGCTACCTTGGCATTCTTCTTTATATGGATGAAAATATTGCACAAAGGAAAAGAGTTGGATATGCAAGGCTGTGTATTAATATGGAATCAATCCAAAATCTGCTAGAAAAGTATACCAGTTATGACATTGGGAGCAAATGGCTCTTTGTTTGAAGACAAGGTCAATGTTAACTACCAATAGAATCCATCCCTGAAATCTCAAGGGAAAAGGTTGATATCAATGGGTAAGAAATTCCTAAGAGGAGATTACGAGGAGTTTATGAGATTGGATGAACATGCAGGTCAGTAGAGTACTCAAAAAGGAATATTCTCAAGCGATTGTGCAAGAAGTCCACATTGAACCCATGAGTGATGCATAGGTGGTAACTTCACCCACTACAAATCCCAATTCTTAGATGGATACTTAAGCTAGGAATAGGGAAAAGATAGAGGCCCTAAAATAATTAAACTCCCCTTCCATAGTAAACTGAAGTGGAATTCTAAGCATCTCCTCCTCATCTATAATGGGAGATGATTCGGGTACTTCTTTTGAGACCATGGTAACAAGGAGAGCAGGTAAAAGCAAAAACAAAGGCTCCAAATCTACCACATCTTCTTAATGACTTAGTTTACATGGAATATTAAAGGTATTAGCTACTCAAAAAAGCTTTTAACTTTGAGGGATTTTGTCTATTAAAAAACGCCATGTTTAATTGCTCTTTTAGAAACCAAGATTAGGGTCGATAATATTATAAAGTTGAATAAATTGGGTAGAAGTTGAAAATTTGTCACTAATCACCAAAATCATGCTTTGGGAAGGATAATTCTTGGTTTTAATCCTGAATTTATGGAAGTAGATGTCTTGGAAGTGGAAGTGGAAATGCAAAAGATGAATATGAAATGGCATTTCAAAGTTGAGGATGCGTATATCTTCTCTTTTATTATATATGGCTGTAATTATGCCTACCAAAGGAAGGAGTTATGGAAGACTTTGGTCGATTTCCAGCATAAAATAGTTAGTCCCTAAGTTATCTCCAGCATAAAATCTACTAGGAGAAATTTTTTGCCAAACTGTGCTTTTAAAATTGATTCAAAAAGGCCTACATTATGTGGAATGGAGTTTTATTCTTATGGTGATGGAGGTGATGAGATTCTCTTCTATATTCATTAAATGGATAGAGGCATGTATAACCACCTCTTCCTATTTGGTGTTAGTGTAGAATTTCTATCATCCAGGCTGCAAATGGCAGATTACTTAACCAGTAGGATCTAATCTTTAAAGTAGCATGGAAATATTTTAGTAGATTTTATGGACAATCTACTAGGAATTCAGTCACTACACACTTGCTAAAATCTATTATTTCGAAGAAACTATCTCAAGAAAAGGCTCTTAATTTAACTAGGCTTATCTAAGATGCTAAGATTGAAGGAGTTATCTCCCAAATGAATCCTGGTAAATCCCTGGGTCCAGATGGCCTAAATGGAGTTTTCTTTCAGAAAGCTTGGGGTGAGATTGGAATAATGTTGAAACAAGTTGTGAGTGAATTCTTCTCTGCTAGGGTATTATTGAAGGAGATTAATAAAACCTTCCTATGCCTAATTCCTAAGACCAATAACCTGAATTCCTTTGGTAAGTTCAAGCCTATTGCTTGTTCTAAGTTTCTTTATAAGGTAATCTCCAAAATTATAACAAATAAACCCAAGGCAGTTATGGGGACATTAGTTAGTAATAACCAAAATGTATTCATGCAATGAAGGATGATAGGTGATAAAATTTCCATTGTCCAGGAGCTCATTAAGGGATAGCAAAGGAGAAATTTTTTGCCAAACTGTGCTTTTAAAATTGATTCAAAAAGGCCTATCATTATGTGGAATGGAGTTTTATTCTTATGGTGATGGAGGTGATGAGATTCTCTTCTATATTCATTAAATGGATAGA
>JANSVA010000004.1:11602061-11620032 GCA_025504915.1 Erythroxylum reticulatum
ACATAAATTGATGATATATATATATATATATATATATATAAGTGAGATGTTATGAAAAAAGAAAGATAGACTTTTTGTGAATGATGAGAATTATTTGTACGTGATGAATCAATTGAGTTGAGATTTGGGAGTTTAATGTAATCAACTTAGTAATTGAACGTTTAAGAAGTGAAATTGCATTAGAAGAAGTGAATTTGAGAAGATTATGAGTGAATAGCAAATTTTGGCACATAAAAATGACTGTACAAGCATTCATGGACATTTCGGGTATAATTATTTCTAAAAGTGATTGTTATAGAAAATTGTTGTTTTTATGTGTTGAAAATTGATTTGGAGAGTATATTTGATGATTTAGAATTTTTGGAATTTTTGGATAAATTCTGGAAATTGTTGGGTATTTTGAACTAGGAAAAATGTCAAGTGACAAGTCAATTATAAATGGAAATAGAAATAAGAGTCAAATAATAGTGAAGAATTTTGGAGATAACTTTAGAAATTATGAGAAGATGATATGGAAACTTGTTGAGACATATGGAGTAAAGTTGAATTGTGTTAAATCGTCTAAGATATGAATCTTTAAAATCTCTAGAGTTTATTATTAATTGAGTCCTATAACCAACTCTAACTAACAAATGTTCTAGTACATTCTTCAATTGCATCGCCTTGCTTAGACGAAATCTTTTGTCTGAGTACATTCTTTAATTGCATCGTCTTGCTTAGATGAAATCCTTTGTCTGAATACACTCTTTAGTTACATTGTCTTGCTTAGACAAAGTCCCTTTGTTTGAGCACATTCTTCAATTACATCATCTTGCTTAGAAGTGTCTACTTCATCTGAATCATTTTGTTCGACCCATCTATCTGTTCCCTTTATCTAACCCATCCGTCTGTTCCTTTTATCTTACCCGTCCAGCTGTTCCTTTTATCTGACCCATCCGTCTGATCCCTTTATCTGACCCATCTGTTTGATCCATTAAGATCCAATCAGACTTGATAACTTCGTCTGATCCATTCAGACTTGATAACTTCGTCTGATCCATTCAGACTTAATCATTTCGTCTGATCCATCTACACTTTTGGAAATCAAAGATTTTGATACTCAAGATGGAAAAATCTCTCTTCAAGGTCTCACGAAAGTTGTAGGTCTTAAAGTCCTCTTCAAAACTACCCTAGAACAACCATAATCTAACATCTCTAGTGAAAGTTATGCCTTTCATACCAAAATAGGTGTGAAAAGTAAGAATTGGATATTGCACTGAACATACGTCTTAATTCAAAATAAATTAGATACATTAAGCTACAATTGTTCTAAAGAAATCAATTTTTGATTTGGTATCTAAGTCTTTCAATTTTGGTATGGAAGTAAAGTATAGGGTACTATTTCAATACAATAACAGTTCGAAAATGTTTGAGGCATGACCTTCATATTTCTGAACCAAATTGAACATTTTTGGTGTCATTAGAAAGATAAGATAATGGGGAACATTGTTTCTAGAAGAAGTCAAATTGTAATTCCAGTTTGAAGCTTCCCAAGATTTGTTCTGAAAAAGGAGAAATGAGTTTGTTTTTGATGTTTGACAGATGTGGACACATCACCCTTGTGGGATAATGGCTAATGAGGATTCATTGAAATAACCCTATAGGATAATATGCTGACGTTTCATGGCTTCGAATGTTAGGCTCTAGAAACGAGGTCCAACAGTTGTGGTATCAGAGCCTAGGATTAGTATCTTATATGGGAACTCTTGGAAATATATATCACGTTACATGCATATTGACATGTCTTAGCATGCAACAGCAAATGATCCTTAATCTGAGTTGCATATGTATAAGTTACACGCATGAGTAATTGTTAAGAGTTTAAGCAGATAGAATTAGTGAGAAGAATGATACTCTTTCATGATATGAGAGTTGCATGTGCATGAGTTACATGCATGAGTAATTGTTAAGATTTTGAGCGGATAGAATTAGTGAGAAGAATAATAATCTTTCATGATATGAGAAAAATGAAAGTTTATGGATAATTAGAAATGAGAAATAGTATATGGGTAAATATGAGAGATAATGATTCAACGTATTTGTATTGGTGGATGTATTATTAAATATGACACCAATATCGTTATGTGGTGTTATACCCCCGAATGTGATAAAGATGTGAATGTATTATCATGGATTGTTTGAGGAAAATAGCGAGACGAATAGAAATGACAAGATTTAAAGTGTATAAGTAAAGTTGGATGAAAACAAAAAAATTATTATGATCTTATGAGGATGAACTTAGAACTAAAATGGTTGTTTGATTAATATGATAAGAGTTATAATCCACCATAAAAAGGTGTTAGTGGAATTGAGACCAGAATTTCTTGATGATTTTACATCTATAATTTTGAATGGATGCCGAATATACATATGTAACATGCAATAAAGGAGTATTGGAAGATGAGATGAATGATAGAGACATATTTATAGAAGTTCAAAAGGTTAACTTAAGTTGTTATTGTGAGTACATATCTGATAATGGGATCACCATAACAAGTAAGAATATTAAGCATATATGTATTATATATGTGGAGATGATATAGGAAGCAATCTATAACTTATTGGATATTTGTTAGTTATAGTTCCCATAGTTTAAAGTCTAAAAGGAACTAGAGTAACACATGAAAGTGCTCATAATGATCAATCAGGGATATATTGAGATTCTTGATGATGTTACAATGAGTGATCAGTTCGAGGAAAAAAAGGGAGGGCACAATCGTAGAATAGTCCCCACAATTGAGGACAGGTGAGAAAAAAATGGGGAGAAGTGTTAGCAGAATTAAATAAGATTAAGGTATCTTTAGCATAAGATGTTAATTAGTGAATTGTCGTACATACATTTATAAATAAGATGCAATGATCTTGATGGTATATTCCAAGGTATAAGAGTAAATGAATCTGCTTAACGCTTCACTGAGCCTTATTACAAAGGATATTCTAATCATATAAGTTATGACAAAGATTGATGTTATTGAGATATTATAAGTAGTAGAAATTGGTCTTCTTGAGGTAGTAAGAATGGCTGATAATGCGATACTGATAACAGTTGATTGATAAACATTGCATGAACAGTATAGATGATAGTAGCAAGAAATATTCTTTCGAAGAAGAAGAAATTCATTGAATTAGGTTAAGCAGATCAGATAGTTTATATTAAGGATGATCAATGAAAGAAAAAATTAGAAATGAATATGTAATGATTCAAAAGTAAATATTAGAGTCATATCCCTAGAGAAGACTCAAGCATAAGAGATAGAATATACTACTGAGAACATATGTATTTTGTTTGATATAAAGTATCCAACTATGTGAGTGGATTCCTGAATTTGAGGACACATTAATTGCAAATATGAGGAGTATATAGGTCCACGTTATATTCTGTGTAAATATGTTCAGGAGATACAAATTTGACCTGATGAATGTATTACAGACACAAGAAGTTAAGATTGAAAATAAATTGAAATGTGTGGAGAAATTAGTATGAATGAGCAGACAGTAGAGTAAGTCAATGTGAAATTATAGGAAATCGAATGAATTGAGAAAGGAAGTCAATTGAGAAACTGAGAATAACAAGAGATAGTATTACCTTATTGAGGAACTAGTTATTTAAGGAATTACAAGAACTAATCATGGGCACATGGAGCTTTGGAAATATTTGTTCGAGTTAACAAATGCCCCGATAATACTATGGTATTAAAGATTAAAGCTATCCAAGCAAATTTTATGATATATTAAATGTGTTCAAAAAGTCAAGAATAGTTTGAATACTTAAGCAAAAACATGTTAATCGTATGAGTAAAGAAAGTAAAGAGAATTTTGAGGAATTATAATACCAATATTAATTATATCATCTAAATTTGGAGATTTTATAGTATAAAATGATCTTATATACGAGATTAGGATAAAATCCAATCCAACATGATAAAGTGATTTGATATGCATAGAGGCGATTGAAACTTCATGGGTTAATTATTTTATACATGAATTGAAACTTGCTGAAATAGTGATTGCTTGAAAGTTGGAGACATTATATGTACAGAAACATCTTGGATATATATAGATATAGAGATTATTAAAGTTTGAGGTAATTAATGAGTTCAGAAAAACGAATGCGAGACTGAGATAATGGATAGAAGTATTGGAAGATTATGATTGTACAAATGAGTACTATGCTGGTAAAGCTAGTGTAGTAATTAGATACATTGAATAGGGAATTCAATAGCAGTGTATCACAAATTTGGATATTCAGGTTATCAAATCTAGTGCAATAAAAAGTGCATAATGGAGTTGAAATTGGGGCAAATGAAGCATTATTAGCTACACTAAAAATTAAGATCAGTTTTACATAAACAAAGCCCAAATTGAAGATTCAGAAATTGTGAATCTCATTATGATTGAGCAAAGAGATTATTATACAAGTAGAAATAACAACCCATGATATACATCCTAGTAGGAATACACTGAGATAGTGTTTGATGGCTAAGGACGTAGAAGTCAATGACCATACTTGTGATTTGCCAACAGTCTTGGCTGTTGTAGATACACTTAAAGCTTATATTTAGGAGTTCATAGGAACATGAGATCAATATATAGTTTTATTTGACTTTAAGCATCATAATTATTATTGTAGTGATAACATTAACTATCATGCGGCATTGTACGGCAAAAAGAGTCATCTGCCTCTTTATTTGGATAAATAGGGCCAAAGATGGTCGAAGGCCAGAATTGATTAGAGATGCTACTAATAAGTGAAATTGATCAGTATTAGAAATTAAGTGATGCAAGAAAAATGAATGAACTAAGTGGATTAACACCAAAGGTATGGAATATAGTGAGATAGACATAAAAGTTATGTGTACTGACACTATAGAGATGCGAACTATAAAGCAAAGGACAAATTGTTTCTCAGAGTATCATGTTCCCAAGGTGTGCTTACATTAAGTGCAAGATGTGCTCAGGTTAGGATAAAGAAGTAACTAACCTTGAATTGTATTGGTCCATATAAAGTTATTAAAAACTAGACCATTGAATTATGAGTTAGTATTACTAACAAAGATGTCTTAGATTCATAACGTGTTATATGTGAGCATGCTAAGAAATATTGATGTGATCTGATATTAGTGTTATCGACACAAAAAGTGAAAAATTATGAGTAATTGGAGATAAATATATTGAGGAAACAGTTAAGATAGGGTGATAGCTAAATAAGTCATTGAAGGATTGATTGAATCCGTTAACTAGGGTCATTTGAAAGAAATTATTTGAGTGATGAAGTTAAATGGAAAATTGAGGAGCATAAGAGGAAGCATACCCCTACCTCTTGATTAGTCAAATAAGAATTTTGAGGACGAAAATCTTTTAAGAGGGGGGGAAATCTTGGCCCCGGATTTTTTTTTCTCTAGTTAAACATGATTTAAATAATTATGAGGTTTGGATAGGTGAATTTTTGGATAGATTAATTTTTGGGAGTTCAATTTTTTTTTATGTTAGTAGAATTTATTTCATGGGTTAGTTGAATTAAAAGTAGTATGAATGCACAAGGGCTTTTTTTGGCAAGTCACTTAAGAATAAATAACATAAGGCATATAAAGAAGGGTAATATAGACATTGCACACTCATTAAGGGTAGGATTGGAAGATGAAAATGTGCCCTTACATTTAAAAGAAGGAGAAAAGGTGAATTGAGCGAGAAGAATGAAACTAAAAGAGAGAAAGAAGAGAGTTTGGTGGTTGAGAGAAAAGAAGAGAGTTGAGCTAGGGTTCATCTTTTCTAAACTTTCTAGAGAGATTTTGAGGTTGTTCAAGAAGAGAAAAAGGTATAGAAAGAGAAGAACTTTCATAAGAGCCAAGAAACTCTTCAATTGGTGAAGATTCAAGGTAATTTCTTACTTAATCTTTTGGATTTTGCAAGGGTTTTTGGTTCATGAAGCTTAGGAAATGCATGGGTTTAAGTTTTCTAGAATCAATTTTAGTGAATGTCTTTTGTGGGTTCTCAAATTGGAAACCCTATTAAATTGGGATTTTTGCCATTAATGAAGGCAATCAAGAGAGGCATGAGGAACAAGAGGAGAGGCACATTTAAGCAACTTCTTAAGCAAGGAATTCAAAGTAGGTTACATGTTTATAATAGATTTAAAGAGCCATTAAAGTTTTTTTTTTAGATCAAGAGAATAACATGTTTTCAATTGCTTCATAAATATTGCATTTATTACTTTTTAATGATTTGAGAAATTGCCAAATGTTTGGTGTGTCAATTTGGTTGACAATTTGTGAAATGTACATTGGAATTGTTTTCGAAATATTTTATGCTCATGAAAAAAAAGTTTTCGAAATGTGCCATTTTAGATAATAAGTTTACAAGATGTGAAATGCATGATTACATGGGTTTGTGGTGGTCCCCTAAGTATGTCAAGTGCACTTTGACCAAAAGCTTCTCCCGCCTACACGCTAATGGCATGGAGCTCCTCCATGGACTCCCATAAGTTCACGACTATGCAAGAATATTAAGTGGGATTATGATAGTACATTATGTTCACAGCTACACAGGATCATTATGTGGAAATGTGTAGTACATTATGCTCTTAGATCCACCCAAAGCATTCTATTGTGCTTATGATATGTTAACAAGTTTGATGTATACATGATTTGTAGTTTGTGAATTTTGGTTATGAATTTCAGAACGATACATTTTATGAATTTAATTAGAACTTTGTATTAACCAACGAACATTTCAAAGGTTTTGCTTATTTTTCCGTTATAAACTTGTTACCCACGAGCTTTCAAGCTCACCCCCCTTCTTTCCCATCTTCAATTGATGAGAAAGAGATTGAGTGATCAAGAGTCGAGGCATCACTCCTTGAATCTTTTTTGTTTTATGTTAGTTAATGAGAACACAAGGCTTTAGTCGCATTTCAAGTATTATTTGATCAAGTATCTTTTGTATTTTTGGATTTTACGAAATGATGTATTATGGCTTGAAATGCCTATTAAGGCTTTGCAAAACTCTTTTTTTATGTTAATGAAATTTGAATTGTGTATGGATGATGTTGAGGTGAAATTAGGTATAGTTGAAGAAATTATCAATTTAAGATGATGAATTTTGAACATAATTGATGATATATATATATATATATATAAGTGAGATGTTATGAAAAAAGAAAGATAGGATTTTTGTAAATGATGAGAATTATTTGTACATGATGAATCCATTGAGTTGAGATTTGAGAGTTTAATGCAATCAATTTGGTAATTGAATGTTTAAGAAGTGAAATTGCATTAGAAGAAGTGAATTTGAGAAGATTATGAGTGAATAGCAAATTTTTGCAGATGAAAATGACTATACATGCATTTATGGACATTTCGGGTCTAATTATTTCTAAAAGTGATTGTTATGGAGAATTATGGTTTTTCTGTGTTGAAAATTGATTTGGAGAGTGTATTTGATTATTTAGAATTTTTGGAATTTTTGGACAAATTCTGGAAATTGTTGGGTATTTTGAACTAGGAAAAATGACAAGTGACAAGTCAATTATAAATGGAAATAGAAATAAGAGTCAAATAATAGTGAAGAATTTTGGAGATAACTTTAGAAATTATAAGAAGATGATATGGAACTTATTGAGACATATGGAGTAAAGTTGAATTGTGTTAAATCGTCTAAGATATGAATCTTTAAAATCTCTAGAGTCTATTATTAATTGAGTCCTATAACCAACTCTAACTAATAGATGTTCTAGTACATTCTTCAATTGCATCGTCTTACTTAGACGAAATCTTTTGTCTGAGTACTAATTGCATCATCTTGCTTAGACGAAATCTTTTGTCTAAGTACACTCTTTAGTTACATCGTCTTGATTAGATGAAGTCCCTTTATCTGAGTACATTCTTCAATTACATCATCTTGCTTAAATGCGTCTAATTCATCTGAATCATTATCTCCGACCCATCCGTCTGTTCCATTTATCTGACCCATCTGTCTGTTCCCTTTATCTGACCCATCCATCTAATCCATTCAAATCCATTTACACTTGATAGCTTCGTCTGATCCAATCATACTTGATAACTTCATCTGATCCATTCAGACTTGACAACTTCATCTGATCCATTCAGACTTGATAACTTCGTATGATCCATTCAGACTTAATCATTTCATCTAATCCATCTACACTTTTGGAAATTCAAGATTTTTGTCCTTGAGATGGCAAAATCTCTCTTCAAGATCTTCACAAAAGTTGTAGGTCTCGAAGCTCTCTTTAAAATCGCCCTAAAATGACTATAATCCGACATATCTAGTGAAAGTTATGCCTTTTATACCAAAACAGGTCTGAAGAGTAAGAATTGGATATTGCACTAAACATACTTCAGTATTTTGATGATATCTTGATCTATAGAGCTCCAAATGAGTTGATTCTTATTCAAAATTAACTATAGAAATTAAGCTACAATTGTTATGAAGAAATCAGATTTTGATTCATTCTCTAAGACTTTCAATTTCAGTATGGAAGTTGAGTATAGGGTACTGTTTCAGTACAATAAATATCCAAAAATGTTTGAGGCATAACCTTCAGATTTCTGAACCAAATTGAACATTTTGGTCTCATTAGAAAGATAAGATAATGGGGAGCATTGTTTCTATAAGAAGTCAAATTGTAATTCCGGTTTGAAGCTTCCCAAGATCTATTCTAAAAAAGGAGAAATGAGTTTATTTTTGATGTTTGACAGGTGTGGGCACATCAACCTTGTGGGATGATGGCTAATGAGGGTTTATTGAAATAACCTCTATAGGATAATATGCTCATGTTTCATCAATCCAAATGTTAGGTTCTAGAAACAGGGTCCAACATCCTCTTTGGCTTTGCTTGACTCACCAACTTGAAACACCAAAAATATACCTCTTAATCCCAATTCAAACCTTATAAATCTCCTTTGATTCATGATTATGCATATGAATCTTAGTGCTGGAGAAATGAAATAATATATAAAGTTGTTGAATGTCTTCATCATGAATGGTGCTTGAGAAACACATTTTTTCAAAGTTTGACCCTAGATTGCTCAGTTTTTGAAGGAATGATTATTGATTGGTCATGAGAAGAGGCATTTAGTGTTGAGTTCTTGCTGTTGTTTTGAAAGTTATTCCTCTTTTCTTATGACTATATATTTTTTAAAAATAATGAAAATATGGAATTGTTTTGATTTGTGAATTTGATTTTGTTATTTTACCTGAGGATGGTCAAAAGCTAAATGTGGGGGAACTTGATGTGTGCTTAATTGATTGTACATTTACTTTATAACACTTAGTGATTAAAGCTATGATATGCTTAAAATACTCATTTTGGTTTATAATTGGTTTTAAGTACAAGTTGGAAGCACAAGAGTTAAAATAAGTTAAAAGCACAATACTTGAGCTATCCTCCTAATGTTTAAACTCAATTTTCATTGCAGAACAAGAAGGAGATGGATTAGGGTGAAGATGAAATTAAAAAATTCAATAAAATAAATAATTCAGCATGATCTACAAGATACACGACCGTGTATCCATTTATATGGTCATGTATAATCACAAAATGGGTGTTTTATGATGCACGGTTTTATATACAACCCCGCATCCAATTGTGCATCTTCCTAGAAATATAATTTTTTCTATAAATAGACATTTGAGTGGCCAAACATGAGATATATCATTTTAGGAATACAAAAAGAGGCAAAAACCTTACTTCTTTGGGATTTGTAGAGGGCTAATCTTCCTTCTTCCAGTTCGTAGGGGAAATCAAAGACGAAGAACACATTTGGGCATTTCTTTATTGTGTATTGTTGATTCTCTCTCTCTCTAAAAGTTCTTTATGTTATTATTAGCTTAATGTTTTAGGTATTCATGTATGAATGATTAATATTCTAATTCGCCATAGATTGTTTATGTATGAAACCATTACTAGAATATGGAATAAAATAGGTAATGTTTGTAGTTTCAATTCATTTGTAGTAAACTAATGGTGATGAATCATTAAGGATAACATGATATAGGTTAAATGGCCTAACCTTGTGTGATTGATGCTTAGGTTAATCTATTTTCCTAGTTCATAATATGACTGACCTACTAGATTTAAAGAGCTTATTCTAGGTTATTTGATAGTTAGGTTTAGCTAAAGAGCTTATTTTGATTAAACATAACCTAAGGGAGAACTGGGGTTAATAGAGCTTATTGTTAATCTACGATTAACATTTTGTAAGAGAGGTGTGAAATCAACAAGACAATGAAGTATATTTATTTATGCATAGGTTGAGATTGAACTAAAAATCGAATTCTAAACTCATTCATCCATTTTCTTCTTTTTTTATTATTTAATTTGAATTAGCTTTTGTAATTTTACTTCATTTTGCTTATTGAAAAAAATCAATCCCCCTTCCCCCATTTCTTAAACATTGATTCTTTTTATTACAAAAACTACATGTACATTCCTTATATATACGGTCCCTACTCACCACTGCTATAAATCTTAGTTTGTAGAGTTAGGTTTTATTTTCTTGTGCATTAGATGTGACACCCTAATACCCCCTAGGAGGATACGGGGGCACAATGCAGACAACAAAACATATATATAGAACCAAGACAAATCCAAAACTTACAAAACATATGATAATTTCATAAACCAGCCTGAATTAAGGATATTACAACCCTTCAAACAAAAATTCAAAGTTATATAAAAGCCCAAAACAACTCAAAAAAATATACATTTTTTAGCAACATAAAACTCAGACTCCTTTGGCCATTGCGGTTGACTTGTCCCATTCCTTAAGTCCTTCTCTCTGAACCTACACGGGGCAAATCTACCATGCTAAGCACATAGCTTAGCGAGTAATGACTAATCTATATTAAAAGATTACTTTCACAATAAATTAGACATAAGCATTTCAGGACAGATTTTATAAATAACATAACTGCTTAACACAAAAGGGTATAAACCCTTCAAAAATAGAACATAATTTAGATCATGTCATAATCAAACAGATATCAAAATACCAAATCAGATGACTGTTAAATCCATTTACAGAAGCAGGTAATGAGACTTATACAGAAGAGACCGAAGTCTTGACATCGAAGTGTCACAGAAGAGACCGAAGTGTCATAGAAGAGACTGAAGTCTTGAAACCGAAGTGTTACAGAAGAGACCGAAGTCTCGACACTAGAGTGTCACAGAAGCAGTTGCAGACCCTTCTAGACATGCCTATTTACCCATAACTAGGACTTAACAGATTCAAAAACAAAAATTTCTAAAATTCAATTCATATATCAATCAATGTTTTCATACCATTTATTCAATCACATTCTTACTGCTTTGCAAATCATTCAATGTTCCAAATCAATAGTAAAAAAAATAGTCAAAGCAAAACTATCAAAATTTACTTACAAAATTGACCGTCCAAATTACTTACTAAATCTCCCTGATTGTTTATTGCCTCGAAGTCCCGGCAATATTTGGAATCAGTCGCTCTAAGGGTTCCTATAAAACATTCAATACAAACATATATTACTATTGTGCACAATTATGAATTCAATTATGCACATTCATGTACATTGAATATGTATGATGCATGTTCATGTCAAAAATTTGGGTTTCCTATCCTTAATCTTGTCACATTATCGATTATGTGAAATCATACTCAATCCCTCATTCCATATTTATTTCACAATCCACCTTCGGGTCCACTTTGCTCAATTATTATTATTATGAAGGTGAGGTAATTAGGTAATACTTCCTTCTAGAAAATTTTCCCTCTTTGTCTTAGGTTTTCAATGATACTAAGTTCATCCAATTTGGTTTAGTATACCGAAGGTTATAATCAAAATATTTCAGGCTATTCTTAAGCTTCAATAGAATTCTTATCCCAACTTCAAATCAGATTCTAAATTCTTAGAGGCAGAATTAGAATTTAATCTCTTCAAACAATTTGTATTCCTATGTCTCTAGTTTACTCTAATTCAAAAATCATCTCATTTTAATAACTACAGAGCGAGATATGGTCAAAATACCAAAGTATGTTTAGTGTAGAGAAAAGTTCGTCGCAGCGAACTCCTTCAGGGAGGAATTCTCGCAAAACTCTCACATGTTGGCTGCGGCAAACTTTACCCGAAAGGAATCCTAGCCAAATCCTTCAAGTTCATCATCTTCAAACTTTCCAGATTTTATGCTTCAATCTTATTCAATGAACAAATATCACACTAAAACTAATTCTTCTACTTCCATTTCAGCTCATCACAACTTAAACAACTCAAATCTATATTTAAACACTAAAAACTGATGCATGCACGTGAAATCCTGTTCAACTCTCTCTCTCTCTCAACTTTATTTTCATTCTTACTACATTTGTTTCATCTTCTACATTTTCTTTTCAAATTGCCCAACATCCAGTAATCTCATATTCAATTCTAGATACTCTAACTACTATCTTTATACACTCACAACCTCAAATCCTCACCCAAGTCATTCAATGAATTCATTCACCGAGACCACACTGCATAAACTTCTCATGCATGTGTATATTTCCAACATAAAATGTCATCCAATTAATGCATGCATTCATTTCCAACACTAATACATCATCAGAATCATTCATAGAACTCAGAAAGTTAAACTTTACTATCCTTGTCTTCAAAAAATCACCGGGGTTTTAGTGATGGTTAAAAAGGGAAGACTAGAGGGAGAAACAAACCATCAGCAGGACCACTTTATTTATGTTCCAAAGTACATTACCGACATAAGCATCCAAACTGGTGTTTCGGTGATGAAGATTCAGTGATTTTCAAAGAAGACTAACTTAATTCGAAGAACAACAAGGTTCTAGTGATTTTTCCCTCTAACACACATATTCACTTAATTTGTTACCACATGTGTTGTTACCAAATTGACACTTGGCTCATTACATGAGTGCCATTTGTCATGCACATAGAAGTGCTACATGTCAAAACACCATTGGTCTATTTTTCCTAATATCCAAAATTTTCAAAATAATACCAATAGTTCCTAAATGAGTGTTTTGCAATTTAATTGCATTTATAAATCCATTTTACCCAGAAAAATGTAAATGAATGCATACACAATTCATTTGTATGAGTTTAAAAATACCTATGCATAAATAAGCAAAAACTCAAGTACGCAAAGCATACTATGCATTGAAATTTCTCAATATTCTAAACCCTAATATGGGGTGTTACATTAGACATGCATCACCTATCACTCACCATGAATACAAGTACACATCCACCTATGGAAGGTCCTACACCTTTTCCTTTGATGCTTTTGCGAAACTTCTGAGCATACTTGCAAAGATGGATGAGGATGAAATGTCCCTCACCAAGTTGCTAATAGCAACTAACATCAACAATAGTATGCAACAGTTATAGGCTTATACTATAATTGGTATTAAGACATATAAAAAAAAACAACATATATAAGAAGAAGTTTCACTAGAAACATTTCTTCATATATATGCCCTCACTTTATTAAGTATGCACTATATAACAACATATGAATTATCAACTTTTTACTCCTCCTAAAGCCTCATTCCCTTAGCCTCCTCAGCTTTTATTTGTACATATTTTATTTCATTCAAAACTCCTATAATCCATGCCGCACTATCACCACTAATGTCATTAACTTAATCCTCCCTTATTCTCAATATCAACTTAAGATCAAACCATGAACACAATTAGTAAGGCATATCCCTCTTTAACATAAACCTGTCATCTCTCTCAATTCACTAAATCTCATATTAATGACCCACTTAATCTACTTCAGAATAAGGGGCTAAATATATTCAAACACCTTTTTAGAATAACACCACATTTGGCAACTCTATAAACACTAAAGTTGCATTAGTCACAATCATGTATACAAATTTTACTTCATAAACACACCATATTAATATAGTTATATTCGGTGTAAATTTTAGACCTTGTTCTCAATTACCACACTTTTCTTATTTGTACTTGTGGTATGAACTTCATCTATGTCCTAAATTTTCAAGTTTTATATCAAATTTAACTTTATATACACTTCATTCTTATATTATATTAGTACCTCATTACCTTCCTTTTCATATTCATAACGTTCTTCCTTCCTTCTTATAGAGGATAGGATGCTCTACTTACAAATTTATTCTTCTTTTATGGACATTGTCAATTAAAATATTAATGTCAACCTAAAAATGGAAATTATCATAAATTAAATTCAGTACAATAATATGATATTCTCCTATTAAACCTGACAAGGATAGGCTATACATAACAGATAAAAATCATAAACCAATAATACTACATTATGACTATCTTTATATCAAAAATATGTATTATAAAAATAATGTATCCATTTATAAATCACCACTAACATAATCAACTAAATAGGAATAAAATTAACTACGTACCATGTCTACTTTGTTTTTTTTAGATGAGAGTATGTTTACACTACAAAAACCTTTTTGCTTATTGGCTATGGATGATGTATAAAAACAAATATAAGAGAATTTAAGTTTCTTAATTTCAAATTCTATGATGTCTAATTAACAAATGAAACAACTAGATGCTATAAGTTATTCACATATCTCTGAAGGAAGCTTTACACAAAGTAAATTACACGCTTATCCTTATATGATGGAAAGTTTACAATCTAGGCAAGAAGAATTATTTTTTAAACTTCTTAAATAATATTTGTACATAATGAACTTCCTTTCTTACCCTTATAATTTATTCATTACTATAAAGAAAAAAGTTTTTTAAATTGGTTATCTAACAATTTGTGTTTTTTCAAATGTTGCCTTTAATATTTGTAACAACACAATCAAACACATAGCCACGTAGTTAAAAGTGTCAAACCAAACATTAATTCTACATAGTTTAGTACATGATTGTGTAACAATCTATGTCCTTTGTATTATTTAATAATAAAAAGGTAACAAAAACACATTTGACCATATGAGTATGTAAATAACTATATGTAACATAACTATGTAAAGACACAATTTTGTACAAAGGTGTATGTTAACCCATATCCTTAACATTTATTCCTGTAAATTTCTTACTAAGAACATAGTTTAATACATGACCTTCTTTTTAACAGTGTTACTCAAATCCATTGAAGATCATAGATTGATGCTTGATCATATACCCATCCATGTACTACATATTGTCTTTTTAAAATTTCAAGTGATGACATAGTTGACCATATTATTTTGTTATTAACTATGAAACTTAACCTTTACTGGATATACTATGGTGCACGTGCATGTACTAATTTTTTTCCTTTATATTCAAGTTGTGCATTATTTGACCTCAACAATGGAAAATCCATTTTTACACTTCTTACTTTATCTTAAGGTGATCTGCAAATTTTTTTTACAAAATTATTGTGTGAAATGTAATAACCTCTTATATAGTTTGTATGAAGATATGGTATCATAATATTAAACTAATAGTATTCTAACTTTAAGGTGAACCTGTAACTTATCCATTATTGATAATAGTTGATTGACCTATTTGTAAGTTGGTCAATTATGTAATAACCGCAAGTACACAGTATAACTGTAGTTAGTACTAGAAAGTATTGGTCAATCCATGAAGAATATGAATACTAGTACTTACCCTTCTCCTATTATCTGGCCTAAGGATTGATTTTAGATTTTTAATGAAAATAAATTAAAACAAAAAATACATAAAATAAAATAGAATACGATAATGAACACAAAGATAGTGGAATTCACTTAGAAAGCTATCGTGATCAGAAATTAGTATCTTGGCTCGAATCTTCCTAAACCCTTAACAAATTGATCTTTTATTAAACAATTTTTTTGTTGATGTATTAGACCATGGAGACTCCAATGGTATGCTAGTAGCTAACCTTGAGTCTACTAACAACTAATCCTAAGGTCTGTAATCAAATTACTTAGGTTAAATCTTATAGGATTGCGTTACCGATTTATGAGTCCCTCTATTAGGTTTGACCATAATATGGAGGATTTATGTCATCCTATCTCTAGGGTTGCAATTAACTCCTTCTAATTACAGTAGATCTTTTCAGACTAGGATTTCTCAATCTTCACCTATGATATCATATTATCAATAAAACACGTAATTATATCACAATAATCAATTAAATCATTAATAAAGGAATCAAATCATATCAAAGTATTAACATAAGGTTTATCTAACCTAAATACTAATTGGACATTTTGTTACACAAGATTGAATACAAAATCAAACATACAATGAAAGAAAAATGAAACAAAAGCAATGGGTTCATAATTCTAAATCTCCTTTATTGTCTTCTATCTAATGTTATTCCAACGTAGAGGGTTGATCTTGAAATTCAATAGATCTTGCAATGATTTCATAATGTTTCTCATTTCCCTGAACCAAAATTGTCCCTCTTGGACATTCTCCACATCTTGAAATCACCTCCCAAAGTCTCCTCCTTCTAATTTACCTCCGAAATGTCACTTTTATATAAAAATATAGATTTTTGGGTTATGCATGATCATATGCACAACCATGTACAGGAATGTGCATAATTGGAAATCACCGAATATTGTAAAAAAGCACTGGCATGCAAAAGTACACAGTTATGCACTCCTTCCAAATTACTGATTTCCTATTTTAAGTCACATTTTCGTTTGAATTCCTCTCCTTTAAGTCTATAAAGGCAATTATCACCTATAAACACACTTGAATCATATTAAGCACCAAATATACAATAAAATCATAAAATATCAAGCAAAATACATCAAATATGAGTGTAAAAATATAGCCAAATGTCCATCTTGTTGAAGTTATGTAACTATAGTACCTTGGAAAGCAAGTGTATTTACATGTATCTTAATCTTCTTCAGTTACAGTTTTGTAATGAAAATATTTATTATTAATAAAACAAAAGAGTTTGGTTTTTAATGAACATTATATATCTAGTCATAAGGTACCGAGATTCTTTTGTAAGTAATATACATATACATAGAGATGTACAAAAAACATGTATATTATTAGAATCAAATTAATTGATTCATAGTTGAATAATCAAGTTGTTCGCTTGATTATGGTTTAAACTGTAGTGTTGTGATTTATCTCCATATAAGTAAAGGAGTTTACTACAAGGGAATGATGAGTTTCATATCATAATAGTAGTTGACTATCAAAATGGCACCATTAAATGAATCTGGAATCAAGTATGTTTTTAAGAATAAAGTGGGTCGCTACTTTAATCTTAAAACATACAACTTAAGCATTCACTTATTATGGACCACAATCTTGATGAGTGGTGAACTCATATTTGTTTCATTATAATTCTTGATATGATCGAAATGAATTTTTACAGAGAATTAATCCAGTGTTTGCATGTTGGAATTATTAATTAAAACATGTATCAGCGAACATTCACTCAAATAAAGAGTTTATGGTGATATCATCACTTCTAGATGTTTTAAGGAGAGTGGTGATTAAACTGGTGCCAGTAGATTGATAGACTAGCTACCCATCAAGTCTTAACACTAAGATGAGATCTTGTGTGTTAATCACCATATAAAGTAAAACGAGAGATCTAGAAGAAAAAATCAACATAAGGACAAAGTGGTAATTTTACCCTTTATTGTGCGAATGGCTATAATAAGGTTCATAATTGTCTTTAATGGAATGAAATTTAGTTAATAAACTAGAATTAATTATAATGAGATTAAATTAATTCTAAGGTTATTAGAGCTTGAACTATCTAAGTCCAATAAGATTCCCCACTTAGCTTCAAGGAAGGTTATCAAGCAAAGTAAGAATTATAAATAGAGGTTTTAAAGCCCATAATTGAATGTTGGGCTTGCTCTAATTAATGGTTAATTATAAGCCCAAATGTACATTTAGAAATGGGCTAGACTTTGGTGTAATTTAATTAATTAGATTAATTATA
>JANSVA010000004.1:11632835-11659231 GCA_025504915.1 Erythroxylum reticulatum
AGGTATGAATTGTCCAAATCGGAGTTAAGAGCAACAAGTTATGACAGTTTAGGTTTAAGTAGTTGGATTCCGGCAAGTGGGTTCTAACAAAAGTACTCTTCGAAACCGTCCTAAGATGACATTAATCCAACATCTATAGCAAAAGTTATGTCCTTTGTCTTAAAAGATGTTTGTTTATACGTGATTGACTTCTCAATGTTGTGCAATGAGATGTTTAGGCTTGTTAGTGATGTTAAATGAACCTAAATGAATTAGGATTGAGTTATTAATGTAATAAGAGTGCACTAGGTGTTAAGGAATGATTCAAAGATCTTGATAATTGGTTATGAGATATGTGTTGAGGATATATACCCAAGAATGTCATTGAACATGCATTGCACATATTTAATATACATATGTGTGCATCAATAGACACTTATACAATTGTGCAAAATTGTGATATGTGTATGTTATTGCATGATATAGACGAACATATAGAGCGCCATCATCCGGATGTTTCCAAACTTTGAAAGCAAATGCTAATCTGGAGCATACTGTGAGTAGACCTAGATGGTCTTACTTTATTGTTGTTTTGTTTATATTATGAATTGAATAATTATGCAATGTGAATGTGTTGGTCCCGGACAATATATGTCCGAGGAGTTTGATAAATGAGAGAATATTGAAGTGCTCCCTGTATGTGAATTTGAATGAAATAAGTGTACACAATTTGATTGCTAAATGTCAGATCACGATCCAATGATAAATGCGTTCTAAATGTGCATTTGCATATAAACAAAAAGTGATTCTCAACTTTAATGTTGAATGCCGAACTAAGGTCTGATGATATGTGAAAGTGAATAATTGATTATATGTGTTAATGCACTTCTATACATGAATGCGTGAAAGATAAAGGTAGTTGTGACCAGAGTAACCACAAAAAATAGCTTAAAGCTCAGAATGTGAAAAAGAGCCTCGAGCTCACAAAGTGATTAAGAGCCAAAGACTCACTATATAAAATGAGCTCAGTATCACCAATAGATATGGGACAATTATTAATTAGCCCAATATCTACAATGGATACGGGACAGTTATAGACACTTGGTTACAATAAAGTGATAATTGAAAATGAGTCTCATGAGCACTGCACATGCTTATGATATGTATGTTTTAAATAGTCTGAATGATTTATGAATGTGATAAGTGTTTGAAATATAAATGTTTATTAATGCAATGAAGTGAATTATATGATTATATGAACTGTGCATGTTATGTGATTGAGTGAGCCAACGAGGATGGTCACTCACTGAGTTCGCAAAACTCACCCAAAATTTGTAATATTTTTCAGGCTCATAGAAGTACCCCGTTAGGCAAACGAGAGTATACCTACTACATACAAGTGAAAGATAGAGGTCGGGATCAGTTCGCATCTTTATAGAATTTTCCATTAATTTTTGTATTAAAGAATGTATTCTGAAATTATTGTACAATGCGTATGCGAATGCATTTATATTGTAATGACATTATGATTGTAAGTGTTTTGTATCTGAAACGGACCCTAGTGATTAATGAAATTCTGATGATTTAAAAATGTTGGTAACTCTTGTAAATGAAAATATTTACGAAATGAAATATAGGCCAGAATTTGAATGCTAATTTCTGCATACAAGTGTGATGTTTTATTTTTAAAAAAATATAATGAGTTTTGAGTGTCCAAGTATCTGAATGAGGATGTTAGGACGTCACCCTCACGGGGCACGAACTCAGATATCACTCAGGATTTTAGGTGTGTGTCTTGCGAAAATGGGGTGCTACAACTATGCTTAAATCCATTATGATACTCCTAGCCATTGCCGCTCATTATGATTATAAGATATGGTAAATGGATGTGAAGATGACTTTCCTTTATGGAAACCTAATCAAGGATATGTATATGACACAACCTGATAGTTTCATATCTATGAATGTAGAAAAGGTATGCAAGCTTCAGAAATCCATGTATGGATTGAAGCAAGCATCCAGGAATTGGAATATCTTATTTAATGAGACAATCAAAGAGTTTAGGTTCTCAAAAAATCTGGATGAGTCATGTATGTATAAGAATGTTAGTGGGAGTGCAATCATGTTCCTTGTACTATATGTAAATGACATGTTGCTAATAGGAAACAATGTCTCAGCTTTGCAATTAGTCAAATTTTAGTTAACAAAGAACTTCTCTATAAAAGATCTTAGAGAAGTAACTTATATTTTGGGGATAAGGATATGTAGAGATAGATCTAAGAGGTTGCTTGGTCTTTCTCAGTCTACATACAGAGAAAATATGCTAAAGAGGTTTAGCATGGAGCAATTCAAGAGAGGTTATCTTCCCATAGTAGATGGGATTACACTCTCTAAATCTATATGTCCAAAGAAACAAAATGAGATGACTCGCATGAGTTTGATTCCTTATGCTTCGGCTATAGGATCAATAATGTACGCTATGTTATCTACTAGACCCAATGTATCGTATACTCTAAGTGTTATAGGCAGATACTAGTCGGACCTTAATGAGGGTCATTGGGTGACTGTCAAGAATATTCTTAAGTACTTGAGAATAACTAAGGATGTAATCTTAGTATATGGAGATGGTGATCTTGTGGTAAGTGGGTATATTGATGTTAGTTTCCAATCCGATAGGGATGAATCCAAATCCCAGTACAGATATGCATTCACACTGAATGGTAGTGTAGTCAGTTGGAAAAGTTCCAAACAAGAGAAGATAGTTGATTTGATGATAGAGGAGGAGTTCATTATAGCTTCAGAAGCGACAAAATGGTTTAGATCACAAAGTTCATCATGGAACTTCGTATGGTTTCGAGCATCACTGACCTAATGTAGTTATATAGTGACAATAATGGAACTATAGCGCAGATGAAGGAATTGAGGTCTCATCAGAAGTCTAAACATGTGCTCAGGCATTACCATTTGATTAGAGAAATTATTAGTGGAAATGATGTCAAGATAGAGAGAGTTATCACTGATCAGAATATAGTTAATTCATTGACTAAGCCTATTTTCCAAAAGATTTTTATGTCATATGTACATGCCTATGGTATTATATATCAAGGTGATTGGCTTTAGTGCAATTGGGATTTTTTTAAAGAAGTTCTCTAAAGGCAATCACCTTTAGCACTTATTGTACAAATCATTTTATGATTAATAAAAGCATTTTTCATTATTTCAATTTTCAATCATTGATGAATTTGATATTGATCTTAAATTGATTTAATGAAGTCCTTGATACAAAACATGGCATAGAGGAAATCATGATGAGATCATGATAATGAGATTCCTATTATGTGTAATTATGTTAGTATCTAAACTTTCCTTAGTCATAGGATTAATAAGATGGGATATCATTAATTTGGATAAACTAGCACATGTTATACTCCTTGATTAGATCAAGGGTTAGATCTTATAAGCTGTAGACATGAGTTGTTTAGAGTTAACATCTGGATGGTTACTAAGGATAGTAAGTACATTAGATTAACTTACTATGAGACAATCAAATGGATATTCTATTCTAGTGTCAATAATAGTCTCATCATAGCAATGGTGCAAGTATCCTTTGACTTGAGGTGCTCAAGGATATCTTAGATATTGATCCTGTGCTTTGACCCCTATTCATCGATGCCTTTCAGGGGTTACTCATAGGGTGGTGATAGGGTACAGCTTAAGATATTCGGAGGTAATTAAGTAGTCAATAAAGGATTCACCACTCTTAATAGAAGAAGATGACACCCACGACCTCGTGTCAGGGTAATGGAGTCTCTAGCCAAAGCAGATTTATGTCATGAAGAGAGTCTTTAATGATACATAGAGTAATGAGATCCTCAGGAAAAAATCTAATAACACTTGGACGAGATGTGACATAGTTAGTTTAGTGGAAGTCGACACTTTGACCATACTCTGAACCAAGTAAGGTATAGATGGTTAAAGGATGAACTGCATGGTAACATTGCGTATAGAAGGGTTCATAGTTAAACCACTGACTTTCCGATCAATTGGAGGTTATAACGTGTTACTAGATACTACTCTTGACTTACCTGAATTAAGTGTTAATTCAAATGACCAACATAATAGGGAACCTAATAGGTCACACACATATGAGATTCGAAAGATGAGTAAAATGGCCTTGAATGGTGATTTAAGATATGAGAGAGTGTTTCGGTTTTCCGATGTGATTGTGGTAGAAAACGTTGCATGGAATGAATTAGAAACAAGTGTTGTTGGGTGCCAATTTAGCCATTAACTTCCCAAACTTCCATTAATGCATGTTATTCATAGTCATTAACTTCTCATAACTTCCATTAATACATGTTATTCATGACCATTAACTTCCTATAACTCTCCATTAGTGATGGGATTATGGAAGGCCAAATGGTGCAGAAAATAGAGATGATTTTTGTGCATCTTGTGTTAGACACAAGTGAGAAAGAAAGGTTCTTTCTTACACAAACACTCTTTTCTCTCTAACTTTCACAAGAGTTCTAGTCTTTGCTAGCACAAAAATAGAATTCTAATGATCTCTTAGTCAGGTTCCATCCTTCTATCTTCGTGTGGACTTTCATTAGAGACAGCCTACATTGATCATTGTGGTTTACAACATTAAAGAATGAAGGATATCGTGGGAAAGGTATGTAAACATCTTACATTTCATGCTTTTGTTTTCTATATCTATATGCATAAGTAGATCTAGTTTTTGAGGTTCCAGTTTCTTTTTTGCTGTGTATATTTGATACATATTATGTATGAGATACATGATTGGAACCTTACAGACAGTTCCAATTCAGAAAGGAGATAAATATAGTGAAATGCAATGTCCCAATAATGATTTAGAAGGAAAGGAAATGGAATATATTGCCTATGCATCTGTAGTTGGGAGTCTAATGTATATTCAGACTTGTACTTGGTCAGATATCAGTTTTGCTGTTAGAATATTAGGTCGATAAAGTAATCTTATATGGGATCACTAGAAGGCTGCAAAGAAAGTTCTTAGGTATTTACAAGGCACCAAGGATTACATTCTCACATACAGGAAATCAGATTACTTACAAGTGAATGGTTATTCAAATTTAGACTATGTTGGGTGTGTATCTCAAGGAAATCTACTTTCGGTTATCTATTCCAACTCGTAAGAGGGGCAATTTCTTAGAAGAGTGGAAACAATTTGTCATTACTACTTCCACTATTGAGCCAAATTTGTAGCATGCTTTACAGCCACTATTCAAGCATTGTGTTTGTGGAGCTTTGTCTTAAGTTTAGGTATTGTTGACGGTATAACTAGAACACTAAGAATTTATTGTGATAATTCCGTAGCTATCTTCTTTTCTAAAAATGACATATATCCTAAGGGTGTTAAATATATGAATTTGAAATACTTGTCAAACAAAAAAAAAAGTGCAAAAATATAAAGTGTCAATTGAGTATATTGGAATTGATCTAATAGTAGCAAATCCGTTAACCACAGGATTATCATTTAAAACATTTACTGGACACGTTAAAAGGATGGGCATTATAAATAAGTCCTTGTTATCATGAGATCATGTTATGTATATATGTATATTTGGTTATTTGTTGTTGTTGTTTTGACACTTAAGAATTCAATTAAAGTTATTTTTTCTTATTTATTAGTTATCACATTATGTTGTATACATGCTTGGCTTTATTGTGATGATAAATTTTTTTTAAGAAAAAAATTAAAGTTGAGAATTACAGTGTTTCTCGATTACAATTATTTTAAGTTGAGTTGATTCTGTGATACATGAAATGAATCATGTCGATAACTGATTTGTGATTGTCATAATCCTATCATTTCAATTTATTCAAATTTGATGACTTGATAGATTCAATATATGGTGTACACTTATATTGTTGGATCATCAAGTCGTGACATGGACTAAGTGTGAGAGATTATTAGATTATTTTAATAATCATAAAGGTGGTTGACCCATATGACTTAGGTTGATTATAATATAAGATGGGCCCATATAATGGTTACGGGGCTTATGGAGAACATTAAAATCACTAGGATTTTATTATAATTAAAAGAACTCTTCCCTCTATCTTTATTCATGTTAACAGTTACCAAAGAAAAGATATGTTCTTGCACCATTGGAAAAGAACAAAGAAAAGCATAAGGAGAGTGGATAAAGTCTTTGAGGAGAGAAGGTGTTTGCAACCAAAAGAATTAAACATCTATTATTGTAGACACGTATTGAATATGGATCAAGGTTAGTGTTTATTTCTCTTTATTATAGTATGAATCATAATCGAATGGGTTGAATAAATTGTGTTATAGACAATCTTGGGAGAATTCTAAACTTGAAATATTGTTTAGATTATTAAATATTAAATTTACAAATTATTCCAATTCAAACCTAGAGTTTTGCTATCTTCAAGTTGATATTTTAAAAGAACTCCGTCGTCCCATTCTTTGAAGCTGCAACTCAAATCATTATCGTATTATATGTTAAGTTGTTATGTAGTACATTGTAGCATATAATATTAAAAACAAGAAAGAAATCGGGTTTCGTGGTCAATAATATGAAGCGTTAAAGGTGGTTTCGTTTCAGTAACAATGACATGTTTACGCCCTTGAACATGAAAATGGCATAAGCTAAAGGATAAAGATTATAAAAGGAACGGCATCACATGCCAAAGATTCCGGTCCAACAAGTTCATATAAATGCCTGTTTTCTTCTCTGTCTTTTTTCTTTTGTTTGGAAGTAGCAACTTGTGATAGTCATGTTAAAAGAATGACCTGAACAATTCAAATAACATACAACTACTGACATCAATTAATGTAAGCTTTGTCTTAATGCCAAGAAACCGGTCATGCATATCATTAACCGTATGCTATTGCTGATGAGCTAGTGGATGGATTCTAGCCGTAAGAACAAAATTCTGCTTCTTCATTATTAACTTCTTATTTAAGTCCATAACTAAATAACTGCATAAAATTCTATTCCCAGTTGGATAGGTTGAGTTAAATTAAGGACTTTTAGTAAAGTTGAAGTTAGCGCACGTCGTCCCTTCGAAAAGTGCGTTGCTAAATCCCAACCTGTTCGACTCCAAATCAAACTGCAGAAGATTATCCTCTATTTGATGCCCACCAATCACGATTGGAGTCCTCGGATTGGCCCCACCATCCACAAATCCCAAGCACCACAAGTCCACTTGCTTGCTTGTCACCTTCACCATCATATTTGCTCCCACGATCCTCCAAATCACGCTTTCGCCCTGCAACACAAGATCAACGATCGGCACTGCAGGTCCCAGTCGTGTATTGATGATCCCTTTTGCTTGGTAGCAGAATTTGAACGGTTTGACAGGTTTGGCTACGGTGAGATTCATAGCAGAGGATTCTCTAACGAAAGCTTCTGTAAACGCATTATAAATTGAGGTCTGTAACGTGGTGTAGGGAAAAACGGTGCTGATCTTGGTCCCGCCATATCCTGTATCTGAATCAATGGCAAGGAGGGTTTTGTTTAACTGCACAACCTTCCGGTTGACTTTTATTGAAGTCAATCCAATGAAATATTCATCGGAAGGGCGACCAAAAATCGTTATCACGGTGACTTGAACTGGGTTCACTAATAATGGTGTGTAGGTAAGCGATTTTGACATGTCTATTCCCGGCGGAAAAATGTAAGGCCCACGAGAACCAATAAAACCTACTCCTGGAGTTGACCTAGAACCAGACAAGCAAAGAGCAAATGAGTTCGGAGCTGCAAAGGTTTCTCTAACCTGCGACTGCAACGAAATGTTGGACCTTCCCAGTGCAGCTGTACCAGAGACTCCTTTCGCTAGACCCTTAAGGAGAGAAGTACGAGCACAAGAAAAGATGTAGTTTTCGACAACGGCAAGTGGACCCTGAACCAAGCCGTCGGTGGTGAGCAAGGCCAAAGCATCGATAATGGCAGCCTCCAGGTTGACATGTCGGGTGACGGAGTTTTCGGGGTAGAAGTCGCAGGTGTCATTGGCTCAGGCTGGTCCGGGAGGTTGGTAGCAGTTTCCGCAGGCTAGAGAGTGGAAGGAGTCGCATGGAGAAGTACCGCATGGGACGTGGTGGTAGGAGATGGAGCTGTAATTGTTGTAGCAGTCCACCCATGTGAAGGAGGCACCGAGGTCGACAAGTAATTTGGTGGGTTGAAGAGGTGTTTTGAGGTAAATGGTTGTTGTGTATTGGCTGGTGTTATGGTCTTTCTGAATTGGTAAGATAAATGCTCCGTGGACCAGAGTGGGAATAAAGCATACGTAGAGTAGGAGTGAAACAGACATGTTTTTGGAGTTGTTTGTTAAGAGGGGTTGTGTGATTGATGAAGGGTAGGGTTTTATATAATGGAAACCCTGTGTAAGACGCATATTCTTTTGGTGAACAATTGGGTGCATGTGGTGGAGTGAGCTTCTACTGGCGTAGAACGCATGCATTATCAAGATGGTCCAAAGTTGGGGCTTGGAACTATCTGGTCGGAGACAATCTGATGAGCTTGGTACACCACCGTCACACTGGAAAGCGGCGAATAGCTTCGCTTTTGAACTGGAAATTTGATTAAAATCGTTTTAATCTTGTTTACTTTTAAAGATTAAAATCTTAGGACAATTTTCGTCCACTGAAAATGATGTTAATCTCTAGGGATATGGATTTTCTATGTGCTTGTTCTGACTTGAAATTGGTAAGGAACCCCTGGTGAGAAAGTTCTATTTCCACTGTATGATTCTATGTACCAGATTTGGGTCCTTGTACTTCATTGGAGGAAGGCTAGAAAGAAACTGGAGAATGAGTCCTAGAACATCTCGTGAACATCTAGCTCCAACTGATCCTTGTCCAACCAAAAGAATAGACCACCAGATCCACCACTAGATCAACCACCCATAAATCCTTTGGGTCATTTCCCTCATGGCAATAGGGTTATGGGCAGTAACATGGTTTCATGGACAGTTAAAGTATTAAATAGGGAACACACCAAGGAATTGGAATATGATGCTAGAGACTAGGTTCCAGTAGGTTTAATCGCAGAAGGGACAGTGAAGAAGGATTTCAAAGATGGCAATAGTCAATTTCCAACGATTTAGGTTGATCCTAAATATATGGGGTCTCTGGAAACTTCATGGCGACAAGTAGATGTTGTAAAATTGCTTAGTTGTGATATTACATTTAGGATCTTGTACTCAAAAATTGAGCAGCTATAGAAGCCATTGGGTGGTTTTGATGTCATTGATCTTGGCCATGAATATTTCCTGATTAAGTTTGATTTCAAACCTGATTTTGATCATGCGATGGAAGGTAGTCCATGGCTAATTTTTGATCATTATCTTAGTGTCCAACCATGGACACCAGGGTTTTTATCTGTTCACGCTACTGTTGATTCTATTCTTATTTGGGTTCACTTTCCTAGTGTCTCAGTTCAATATTATGATGAGGATCTTCTAATGGCATTGGGGATAGGTATTGGTCGTCTAGTTAAAGTTGATAAGAACACCACGCTTGCTAATTGTGGTTGTTTTGCTAGGGTATGTGTCGAGATTGAATTATATAAACCCCTAGTTGGACAAGTTGAAATTGATGACAGGACTGAGTATGAAGGGCTCCATACTATCTGTTTTTAATGTGGCAAAAATGGCCACAAGGATAGTATTTGCCTAATTACTTTGGCAAGAAACTCTGCTCAGTATGTGGAGCCTCATCCAGCAGAAGCCATTAATCAGGATATGGGTGCCAGTTGTTGAGCAGTCGCCATTGTTGAGCAGTCGTTGGCTAATTCTCACGCGCATGCACCAACAAAGATTGTCGATGACAACAATGGCAAGAATCTCAAGCTAGGACCGTGGATGATTGTTGAGAAGAAATCTAGGAAATATTCTTGGGTAAAATTTGCAGATTTCACTCCAAAGAATCAGTGTCAAAATACTAATCGATATACAATTTTAAATGACGAAGTTTATGATGATAATGAGCTACAGACCTTTGATGTTTTGGGCCATGAAAATGAAATAATATCTGAGTTCACTTTTGATGTCGGCAGCACAAGTGATAGGAAGAAACCTGATAGACAACCTAGAAGACAAGCGGTAAATCATAAGCTCGAAAGCCCTCTTAAACCCTCTACATGAGGTAATAATAAAGAGTCTAGTTCTGGACCTAGTACTACTAAAGACGAAAGACCTAAAATAGTGATTAGCACCTCCTCTGCGGCCCATACAAGAGCCTCAAGGATTATTTCTCCACTTCCCAATAAACACCATATCGCAAACCCCATTATAGTTAAGGACATTGCAGCTCAATTTCACCAGGCTTTTCAAAATTCTCCTCTCCACCTAATTCTTCAGCTATCTTACATGACAGCTCCTCGAAGCAAATTCAGGTTACACATAATAATGATCCTCCTTACCCTAGACAAAACCCTTCATAGATTATTTCTAAGAGTAGTGGGGGTGGGTCTTTGGGTCTAATGGATAGTGATATAGCAGAGTCGAGTTTCGCAGTCAATGGCGTGAATGTGGATATGGTTCCAAGCTTTTTTTCTTGAGGTGCATTAACTCTTTTTTCTACTCATTTTTTTAATGATTAATAGTCTCAATATTTTATCTTGGAATTGCTGGGAAGCGGCGAATGCAAATTTTGCTATTTGTGTAAAAGAGCTTGTTCGGAGTAATCAGGTGGATGTGTTGATTATTATGGAACCCCATATCTCTAGAATATGGGTAGCTAAGATTTCTTACCCACTAGGTTTTGAAAATGTTGCAAGAGTGGATAGCTCAAGATTTTTAGGAGGCATTTGGTGCTTGTGGAATTCTTCTTTTATTAGGATCAAGGTCTTGGTCTCACATAAACAATTCCTTCACTTACTAATTCTTGATGGATGTGCCAATGCTTGGTTCATAATGGCAATTTATGCAAGTCCTCAAGCATTAGGACGAGTCTGTCTTTGGCAGGAGATAACTCATCTTAGTGACATTATTAATCATCCTTGGTTTCTCATTAGGGACTTCAATGATTATACATATTCTAGCGAGAAGCGAGTTTGGATTTTTTCTCTGCAAAAGTCTGAAAATTTTCAAAAAAAATGGGATAAGTGTAATCTTTTCGATCTTGGGTATAAGGGGTCCCACTTCATGCATCGCCAAAAGTATAATGGATACTTTTCTACGTATGTTCACCTTGATAAAGCGCTTTGTAATTCTGCTTGGCACTTGATGTTCCCGGAGGCATCTCTTCAGCAACTACCATGCACTCATTCTGATCATAACCCCATCCTGTTGAAACTCTATGGATATGTTCCTCCTACTTCAACTGGGCCTGTTCATTTTCAGGATGCTTGGACTTTACATAATGGGTTCCATAAAGTTGTTCAGACTGCACAGAATAAAGACCATTCTTCCCTTGTTATGGCTCTAAACAATGTTAAGGAGGCTGCTCTTTCGTTCAACAAAGATGTCTTTAGAAATATTTTTCAGAAGAAGAGGAGAACTTTGGCTTGGTTAGATGGCGTTCAGAAAGATTTAGGCTCTAGACAATCTAACTCCCTTATTAATTTAGAGCAAGAATTAATCGTTGAGTATAATGATACTCTTCGTCAGGAAGAGACTTTCTAGTACCAAAAATCTCATATGTAGTGACTACACCACGGTGATAGAAACACACGGTTTTTCCATGTGATGATTATTTCTCAACGTAAAAGAAACAGGATTGAATGACTTTGTGCTCCAAATGGCTCTTGGATCACGGAGGAAGCTAATATCCAATCTGAGGTATTGAATGACTTACTTTCAGGAATTATTCTATTCTACTGATGATATTTCTATGCCCTTTCCTCATATTCCTGATCACCCTAGGATCTTTAGGGATGCAACTCTTACTGTGTTCGCTCCTATTTCAAAAGAGGAGGTTTTTGCTGTTGTCCATTCTATGAAGCCTTATAAAGCCCCTGATCCTGAAGTTTTTTAACCTATTTTCTATATAAAAAAAATTGGCACCTAATTGGAGATAACGTTTTTGGAATGGTTAATGAGGCTTTTAATGCTAGTGTTTGCCCAAAGAATCTCACTAAAACTCGTGGTTCTTATTCCTAACGATGAGCAACCTATCTCTATGTCTCAATTTTGTCCAATTAGCTTATGTAACGTCAGCCACAAGATCCTCAACATAATGATTGTCCAATGTATTAGGCCTATTCTGGAATCTATTATTCATCCTATACAAGGGGCTTTTATCTTAGGGAGAACTGTTGCTGAGTATATTATCTTGGCCAAAGAGGTGGTCCATACCATCCAGAAATCTAAAAAGAAGGAGGGTTATTTGGCTATGAAGATTGATCTTGCTAAAGCTTATGATAAAGTGGACTAGAAATTCCTGACACAAACTTTGCTTGATTTCAACTTTCCGTTGAAGATCATTTCTCTTATTATGTCGTGTGTCTCTAGTTCAAGATTATCCATTTTATGGAATGGTGCATGCCTCCCAGAGTTTGAACCTAAATGTGGTTTGCGGTAAGGGGACCCTTTATCTATATACCTTTTAGTTCTCTGCATGTAAAAGCTCTCTATGCTAATTTCAAACAGGGTTGTATCCAACTAATGGAAACCTGTCAAGCTATCTGGGGATAGTCCAGCTATCTCTCATCTCATTTTTGTAGATGATGTTCTCTTATTTTCTTATGCTACTGTCCAAAGATGTAGGGTGGTATTAAATACCATTCAATAATTTTGTGTCTGGTCTGGGATGCAAATTAATGAGCAAAAGTCTAAAACTTTTATTTCTCCTCATATTACTAGGCGCCACTGAGAGACATTGTGGCATTAACTCCACTTAAAGTTTACTTTGGACTTAGGGAACTATCTTGGGGTGCCCCTGAATGGAACTAATAAAAAGAATGATTTTAAGCATGTTTTGGCTAAAATTCATGACCATTTATAAGGATGGAAAGCCAATTTGCTGAACAACGCTAGTCGTCTCACTTTAATTCAATCTACGCTATCTACAATTCCTCTCTACACTATGCAAACTTATTGGTTGCCAACTTGAACCTACAATATGATTGATAAGCATTGTCGTGACTTTCTTTGGCGACCTTCTAATACAAGTTATGGTTGTCATTGCTTGAAGTGGGAGGCAGATTGTAGCCCTAAAGATGTAGGTGGGCTTGGTTTTCGAATGGCCAGAGAAAATAATATTGCCATATTAGGCAGATTGGTGTGGTCTCTTGTTCCTTAGGTTGATGTCTTCAGGTAAGTATTTGCATAATGCCACTCTTATGCGTAGTATGGCATCCCCTACTGCTTTTCTAAGTTGGAAGGAAATTCAAAACGCTATTCCTTACCTAAAGGATGGTTTTGCTTAGAGAATTGGTAATGGAGAGCTTATTTCTCTGTGGAATGATAGATGGGTCGATGACTTACCTATCTGTGGACAAGTTCAGTACATTTACAATCGTGATCTTAATCTTTCGATCAATGACATCCTTGATGTGTTTGGAGACTAGCAACTTTCTCGTCTGTACACACCCTTGGGAAGGGATTTGACGACAAGCATCATTATTGTTCCAGTGCCTCGTAATATGATGGTCCTACATACTTTGATTTGGGGAGAGACCACATCTGGTAGCTATACTATGAAATCAGGGTATGAGTACATCTCTCGGGTCCCTTATCTTGCTGATCGTCGTAAGTAGTGGTCCAAAATTTGGAAGCTAAATATTCCTCAGAAATTTTCCTTCTTCATGTGGCAAATTAGGTGGCAAAGACTTCCTACTAATATGTTACGTTTTGAGCGTGGGATGGCCACTTCACCTATGTGCTTTCGATGTGGTAAGTACGTGGAGACTACTATCCACGCTCTTCATGATTGTTTTTAGGCACGAAAAGTGTGGCCCCACATTTATGGAAATTCAAATGTTTCCTTTTTTGCTACTAATATTGATGAGTGGGTATCCTCTCATATTCTGGATGTTTCTCATTCTTTTGACCATATACTCACAATCATTATTGGTGCATAGATTATATGGTCTGCAAGGAACCAAAAGCTAATCCAACATTAGGTTACGTCTACTATTGCTCAATACAAGTGGCATATGAAGCTCGTGAATGAGTACCAGATGACTTTCATGTGGATGATCATGCTACTATGTCTAATACCATATGGGTATTGTGGCAAGGACCTAACATTGGTTATGTCAAAGTTATCGTGGATGGTAGTTTGATTGGAAATCTAGGAGATGTGGGGTTTGGTGGTTTGATTAGCGATGAAAATGGGAGGTGGTTGGTTAGTTTCTCAAGGTTCATTGGGCATGTAACCAACATGATAGCTAAACTTCGTGCTATAAATCATGGTTTATCTTTACTTGGGATCATGATCATAGACAGTTGATTGTGGAGTCTGATTCTCTTGAAGCGATTAATCTTATCAAGCGCGCATGTCCTCTAACTCATCCTTATTTGGCCATTGTGGATGATATTAGATGGATCCTTAGGAGAGAGCAGTGTTGTTCTATTCAACATACCCTTAGAGAAGGGAACCAGTGTGAGGATTTTCTTGCAAAACAAGGCTCTTATGGATGTCAACGTTGGGTTATTTAGGATTCCCCTAGTCCAAATCTTGGTTTGCTTCTCCATTATGATGCTAGCTCAATTGCTTTCTTGAGGACTTAGTCCTCTTTGTTTCCTCATCCATTGTACCTAAAAAAAAGATTTAGGTCATGTCCCACTCAGCTTTTGAACTTATGGTGATAGCACCTCCTACACCAGCAGTCTCATTGTATCGCATTTACTAGGGTTATTTAGCTGTCATTTGCCATGCCCCAAGTTCATTTTATGTTCATATTTCCACAATTACTTGTATGTGATATGTTAAGAAAAAATGAGCATTAAGAATATAATAGATACTATATAATAAGAAAATAAAGAGATTTTAATGGGATTCAACTAACTAATTTTAATAAAAGCGGTTGATTATCATATTAAATTAATTTGATAATGGTTAAAAAAATTATAAAAACTAAGTTTATATAAATATAGTTAACTGTAAAATTTAGTTGATATATATGGAACTTCCCAATTACCAATCTTAACTTAACTTAAACATGATTTTAACTAGTCATCCATTATAAACATGTTTTTCTTACAATCATGGACATGGTATAGGATATGGTCATGGTATAAGATATGGTCATGTTTAAAGTCTTGCATCTCACTATTTTTTTTCAAAATATTATTATGTGTTTTGACAATGTCCTTATCTCAGGTTGAAAATCTTACTATATCTACCACATAAGGAAATGGGGGTCTAACACGCTCATATATTAAACCATGTCCATCCCTAAAAATTCTTTGCCACATTAGCCATGTAACGCATAATTCTTCCTCAATAACTTTATCCATCTCTACTTCAACTGTAAATATTAATGCAAATGTAGACTTTACACTACAGCAAAATGTGTCTTAAGTAACAGACAAAATCGTTGTTACAAGTATAATTATTGTTGCCTTTGGTTTAAGGCAACATAATTCCTATCATTATAAGAAGTGACAATATAATAAGTGTAAGACAACAGAAGGACAAGATTAGGCAACAACAAAAATGTTGCTTTGAGTTTTGACTAAGACAACACATTAGCTTCAAACTATAGCAACAATATTAAATAGATATTGCAACAGTTTTAACTCTTTATAAGGTAACAAACTAATATTTTTAGGCAACATTTTGTAATAATAAAAGAAATAATTTATTCATTCGTTACCAATATTATTAAATGTAAAATCAAGCTCTTCTTATTATGTAGTCAACATCTATATGACATTAAAAGAAACATATAGATATTACGTATGTATTATCAAAGATAAATCAACGATAAAAAATGGCATTTATATATAATATATAGTCCATAAGGACTTGTAAAATTGAATCTTTTAACATATTCAAAATAAGAAGTAAAAAATCACTAAATAAAATATCCATTTACAATATCGTCCCCCAATCCATATGGAATATAAGTGAATTAATCTAAATAATAAACAAAACCAATATGTATAGGCGATCCAAAATCCCTCGCCAAGTACCTTTTTGTCCACTCCTAATTATCACCATCCTACAAAAAAAATGAAGAAACAAGAAGTATATTAAAACTGTAAAACTACTATGCTCACAAAAAGTTGATATATGTAAAAAATGAAACACTAACTACTTTATTGTGACATCAATTCAATTAAGACAAATAATATAGTCCAAAAACTAATAACACAATGATTCAGTTCTATTTATGAACAAATTCATAAAGCATGAACATAAGCAACTAATCTCAACAAAAAAGATAATAAGATGATGTACAAAAACACTAAATTAAGGAAATTTTTTAGTTGATATTCTTCATGTTGATATGTATGGTTTGGAGGATTAGAAGATTTCTTTCTTGATTGACTAGGTGTAACCAATTTACAAAGCATGTCTATGTCAGTGGTGTTAGGTTGCCGAAGATAAGATTGAATGAGGGAGAACATTTGCTTCATCATTTCTTCTCTATCAACTTTGTCTTACTCTAGTTGCCTTTTCATTTCCAAGTGTTCAACTTTCTGTTTGTTCTAATTCCTTTCTCATTCTCTCCTTTTCAACTTCAACTTTTTAGCTCATCTCTTCTTCTAATGCATTCTTGATGGACTGCAAATACTCATTAGGAACTTTGTATAAGGCTTTACTCACCATATTTTTTTCTGTCATGGTAAATGCTTTCACAGCCTTTCCAAAATGTTTATTATGGCTAGGCCTTATAACGCCCAGATCAGCAACAACTTTATCAAGCTTTTCACTATCATTTTCCTTTTGCACTTCTTCAATGCTAGCCTACAAAAGAAAAATTCCAGTCATAGTAATGAATGCAAGCACCGTATATGATTACAAAAAATGTAATATATTTCGCATTATACTAAAAATATCTCATTTTGACAAGAAGAACAAATCAACAATATAAAAATAAAATAAAATGGAATTATTAACACATGAAAAAAGTAATAAATTTGATCATCTCAAAAAAAGTAGCAACAATAAAGAAAATTATCACAAAACTAGCATTACTCACAATTTTCTCCCTAACAGAGGAATTGGTGGTTCTCTTATCTCTATATCACCATTGAATGATCTTCTATTGTACATAACAAAGCTACACGCATCTTAAATGATTCATTAGTTGAAGCATCATATGTCTCTATCCCAAACTCCCACAACTCTATCAACTATTTAATCAAAGGCTGTAAAAAAGCATTAATATCCTTTCCAGGATAAGTCAGACCATGTATAATTGAAGACAATATCAAATTTTCTAATTTCAAACATCTCTATAGTGTTAAGTTATAGTTTACTAAAATTATGGTCCATGTACTACGTGAAACACTCATTGTAAGAAAAAGATTAAATCCATCGCTGGAAAGAGCTAATCTGACATTACGAGGATCTCTTGCAAAATTAGGATACAATGAGTCAAAGTCTTTCCAAGCTTAGACATCTATACGATGCCTTAAATTACTATCTTTAGGATGCTCCTTATCATGCCATTTCATGTATTCAGCTAATTCTAGACAAATGTATAGATGTTGCAACCTCGATTTTAATGGAAAATATTTAAACACCTTAGCTGGAATTTGCCTCACCTGATCTTTGTTATCTTCACTATTACAACTTTTTTTCCACCTAGATACACCACACACTCTGCAGCTGGTTACTTTCTCATCATTTCCCCAATATAAAACACAATCATTAGGACATGCATATATCTTTTCATAGTGAAGTCCTAAATCCTTCACAAGTTTCTTTGTTGCATTAAAAGATTTAGGAATCTTTACATTAGGAAAGGCCTCTTAAAGTATCCCCATGAGATCGGTATAAGCTGCAATACTAATTCCATAGGTACATTTAAAAAGATATGTCAAATTGTGAAAGAAAGTTTAGAAAAACTTAGACAAATAGGATATAATTCTTGTATTCCTTCCTCAACCAACTTAAAAAACTTC
Source organism: Erythroxylum reticulatum (assembly GCA_025504915.1). NCBI lineage: Eukaryota > Viridiplantae > Streptophyta > Magnoliopsida > Malpighiales > Erythroxylaceae > Erythroxylum > Erythroxylum reticulatum. Next base: position 11,650,851 of record JANSVA010000004.1, read on the forward strand.
TTAGCATCAGCATTTAGACCACTACTAACTCCTTCACAAATACTAGGAAATTCATCTATATCTCTAAAAGTGTCAAGTAGTAATCCATCAATATTATCATGCATAGACCTTCTATCAGATTCATTCTCATCATTCATATGCATATTTGTATTAGTTAATCCTTCCTCATTCAATTCCTAACCATCATATCCTGGAGCAAATCCATAAACAATCAAATGATCATGTAATATTTCTTGTATACCAATAATAATTACAACACTTCTTACATAGACAAGAAAACAACTTTTTAAGACTTTTTAAGAAAACGATCAACTACACTCATATATTCATCACTATATTTAGGAAAAGTCATCCAATGTCTATCTCCCTTATCCATTGGTAGGTAACTGTTCATCAAAGTAATAGATACAATATGGAATACGTAAACAATCAAGAAAAATTATATATACAATTTATTAAAAAAATAAAAATAAAATTTGTAGTTACAAAGCCCTACAAATTTAAAGAATTCAAGAACATATCTAAATAATTAGAGATGTGAAAATAAGTTATTTATGTTGATTTAATTTATTTCATCAAAGCAACCATACATGTATTTCTGTTGATACAAAGCCATAAGGATTTCTCCAAATTTTGTTGACTTATATAGCATATTAGTTTAAAGGACAAAATAGTGGGAACCATTAGCTGCTTTTTAAAGCCAACAACAGGCGTAACACAGCTATGTTTCTACCTACTTATTCCACTTGTTGATTTAACCAATTCCTTATTAGTAAACACCATGTAATCACTACCATGGTATAGTCGATAACCATACACTTTTATTAGTCATTATCCTCAATATACAAAGAAAAAATGTGTTTATGCGTGTAGAATTATAAAATTCATCAGTATGTCTCTTCAGTTGACAACTAGACAAAGTACAATCGATGTTTAGGTTTTAATCTCTAAGAAACCCCTGATAAGCATTGGGTATAAGATTGGCTTTACTATATGGACTCCTTTTCAAATTTATGAGATATACACTTATCATGTGTTGTCGTACGACACGTATGTACACTGATGATTTCCATATACATGTTATATGTATTGTTAGACAGTAAAAAACATGAAAGAGGAAAAAGAAACAGAGGAATAAAGGCTAAACAATCTTCTGTTTTATAAGGTAAATTGCTATCAAATAAAACATGAAATATGTCCATATAAATATAGGCTTACAAAACCAATTCTTGATAAACTAAATTACTACTATTTAACTTAAACAATGACTCTAACTAATAAATCTAACTAGAACTCTAACAATCATAATCCAAGTATATTATCTAACACCCTCTCTTAAACTTATAATTCAACCTTTAATAACTCCAAGAATAGCTCTCAATCTGCAGAAATCTTCACATTTTCAAGCTTTGGTAAACATATCGGCAACTTGATCTTTAGATGTCACATGCTTTAATTAAATCTCTTTGTTTCAAATGCATTCTCTTATAAAATGGTACTTGGTGTCTATATGTTTACTTCTATCATAAAAAATTGGATTTTTTCCCAAAGCAATAGCAAACTTGTTATCAACAAAAATATCCATAACTCCATCTTGTTCAAATTTTAGCTCTTTAAATAATTTCCTCAACCAAATAGTATGACAAACACAATAAGCAACTGTAACATACTCAGCTTTACAAGTTGAACAAGTAACAATCGGTTGTTCTTTGAAAATCAATCAAACACGGTACTTCCTATAAGTAAAACAAAACCACTTGTACTTTTGTGATCTTCGATGTCTCCTTCCCAATCACTGTCACTAAATGCAGATAATCTGAAATTGTTTACAATAGTATAAAATAAGTCATACTCTAGTGTTCCTTTAACATATCGAAGAATTCTCTTTGTTGCTTTCATGAGCACCAAAGTTAGAGCTTCCATATAACGACTAATGATACTAACTCCATACAAGATATCTGGTCTTATAAAGTTAAAAATTGCAATCTTCTAACTAGTCTTCTGAATAAAGTTGGGTTTACCTTTTCTGCACTATCGAACTTAGAAAACTTGATCCCACATTCGATTGGAGTAGAAACTAAATTAATTATATCCATTTTGAACTCCTTTAAAATTGCTTCAGCATAAGTTTTCTATGAGAGAAAAATCCCATCTTCACTTTGCATCACTTCAATTCTAAGATAATAAGTCATAAAACCCAAATTATTCATCTCAAATTCTTCAATCAGTTTCTTCTTAAATTCTTTAAATATCGTAGGATTACTACCTGTAAAGATCAAATCATCAATATATAAATAAACATACATAATTTCTCCATTCTTGTTCTCCTTGACATATAAGGCATGCTCACACGGACATTTTGAGAAACCATCCTTCTAAAAATAATCATCAATATATGTATACCAAGCCCTTGGAGTTTGTTTAAAACCATATAAGTCTTTATTCAACTTCAACACCTTGTCTTCTGGTCCTTCAACGATGTAACTCCATGGTTGCTCCAAATAAACCTCTTTCTCTAAAGTTCCTTTTAAGAAGGCTGATTTTATATCCATCTGGTAAATCTTCCATCTTTATTAAGCTGCCAATGAAATAATTAGTCGAACAGTCTCAAAGCGAGCCACTGGAACAAAGACTTCATCATCATCAAATCCAGCTTTTTGAGTGAATCCTTTTGCAACAAGTCGAACTTTGTGCTTCTCTACTTCTCCTTTTGAATTTGTTTTCACTTTATAAATCCACTTTACTGCTATAGGTTACTTCCCTTTTTGAAGGTCTATCAATCACCAAATATCATTCTTTTTAATTGATTTCATCTCTTCATCCATAGCAAATCTCCATCTTTTGTTGATAGCTTCTTCAAACGTCATTAGTTTCGTATCTGCTAACAAACAAAATAGAGTAGAATCATTGATTTCTTCTGTTACTTCACATATTTCTTCTAAACTCCACTTACGATGTGGCCTTTTAGAGGAGCTTTGTGGAGACATAATTGTTTAAGTTGTTTGAACTTCACATGGAGGAGTTTGTGGTGTAACATCAGTAACAATTTGATTCTAGGACTTATCTGCATCAAAAAATTTATCAAACAAAGGAAGAAATTTATAATTTTCATCCTATGGTACATTGCACTCCCATGAGCCTTCTTCATCAAACTCAACATCTCTACTAATGATTGTTTTTCCATTCTGAAGATCATAAAATTTATGCATTTTTGAATTTTCAGCGTAGTCAACAAATATGAACTTCTGACTCTTATTATCCAACTTACTTCTTGTTTCATAAGGAACATGCACATAGCCAATAATTTCGAATACTTTTAAGTGAAAAATACTTGGCCTCCTTCCACTCCATACTTCTTGTGGAGCCATTTGCATTAGACTCTTTGTGGGACTACAATTATTCAAATACACTGTATATGCTACTGTTTCAGGCCAAAACTCCTTTGTCATCCTCTTACTGTTTAGCATACTACGAGCCATGTCAAGAATAGTTCTATTTTTACGCTCCACAACTCCATTTTGCTGAGGTGATCTAGGAACTGTCAAAGAATGTCAAATACCAAGATACTGACATAATTGATTAAATTTATTCAATGTGAATTCACCTCCTCAATCAGTGTGAATTGCTTTAATTAGATAACCACTTAACATTCTCAACTCGAGCTTTAAATTTCCTAAACACTTCAAATGTTTCAGATTTTTCTTTAAAAAAATAAACCCAATTCTTGCAAGTATAATCATCAATAAACAATAAAAAGTACCTATTCTTTCCATATGAACTTGGTGCGATAGGACCACATATGTCAACATACACCAATTTGAATGGTTGTGTAGCTCGAGGTAGAGACTCATTTGGAAAGCTCCTCCTAGACTGCTTACCATACATCCAAGTTTAAATTTGTTCAAGATGACTTATAAAAGGCAAGTCATGTACCATCCTTTTCTTATACAACAGCTCCAATCCACTGAAATTCAAGTGGCCTAGCCTAAGATGCCACAACTATGATGAATCATTCGTAGTAGCTTTTAATCATCAGCAATCCCCACTCATTTCTTTATCACCATTGCACATTAATAACAAGGTAGATCTTTCATCATCTTCTTCTTTAACCTCAACACAATTTGCGTTTTCTTCTTCATTTGAATTCCATCTACATTCCACTACATAGTGACCAAATCTTTCACAATTGTAACTTTGTATATTGGATCTTTGACTATAACCTCAGTGAAACGATCCACCTCTACCACATCTTCTTAGATATTGTTGCTGAAAATTTGACTCTTTATTATCATTCAAATTATTTCGGCCTCCTCTGCCTCTTCCATGATTTCCACGATTCCAACCTCGACCACGACCTTTGCTCCCACATCCTCTACTACTTCCTTGATGTTGATTGTCTTCTTTTTCATTTAAATTCAACTTCACCTGTAACTCTTGAGCATCTGGTTCTTCTCTTTTTTTTAATATCTCTTCATAGGCTTGTAACGAACCCAAAAGGTGATCTATAGACATCAAATCCAAATCTTTTGATTTTTCAATGACAATCACAATATAATCAAGTTTTAAAATTAGTGACTGAAGAATTTTTTCCATCAGTCGAATGTCTTTCATCAACTATCCATATCTCTTTAATTGATTCACAATAGTCAGGGCTCTATCAAAATACCCTTCTATAGATTCAAAATCCTTCATCTTGAGATTTTTATAGTCACAACACAGGTGCATGAGTTTCAAAGAAGATAACATGTACAATGAACCTGAACAACTTTATCCAAGCAGGGCAGCACCACAGAGGAGAAATGAAGAACCAGTGAAGACGTGAAGGAGCAGATGGAAGGTGAAAATGAAAAAATGTCGTATGAAGAACTAGCGTGTATGAAAACAGCATCGTATGAAAAGTGTTGTATAAAGAACCAACGCAGACGTGAAGGAGCAGATGGAAGCTACACCTCAAAAGCATGATATGAAGAGCAAATAGAAGGTAAAAAGACTTGACACGATGGTATTATTTCATATGAAAATGAAAATTCCAATGGCGCCTTTGTATATATCTATTATCTTCGTTTATGATATATATTTTTTCCGAATATTATAAGGACTAAAATAAATATATATAATATGATATATAATATATAGCATATAACAATATACTTTAATTGTTATTACTTATGAAAAACGTACCCATTTCGGTTTGATTTAGCTTGATTTGACCCGAATTAACTAAATTTTAGGTTATTTTAGGTTTTAATATTTTAGGTTTTAGGTCGAGCTCCAATTGTCTAGTTCAACCTGATCTAAATTTTTATTTTTTATTTTAAAAAATTAAATTATATATTTAATCAAGTTTGGTTATACTCAATTGTACTCGGGTTCAAATAGGACTTCAGCATAACTGAGTCTAAGTTTGATGCTAATTATTATAACCCTTAATTATTGTTTAAAGTTGTAATAGATTTAATTATTGCTTATATAAAATTTTATAGAAACTTTACTTTAATTTTGTTGCCTTTTTAAATATTTGGAAACAAATTACAATTAGCGTTGCCTGTTAATATTACCAAAGGCAACGCTTTAAAAACCGTTGAATTTTATTAGTTTTAAGCAACACAATTTAAAAGGTTACAAATTCAGTGTTGCCTACACCACTTTTTTTTTGTAGTGTTACCATTGATTTCCATCAAATATAGGCCCTATTACAAGAGAAAAGACATTATATAGTACACCTGCGATTATCCAAATCTCTTATATAGCATGATTCTACATATCCTATAGTCAAAGTATCCCCTTGCTTACTACTAAATACAATCTCATGAATTGACATTCATCAATGTTTTAATATCCATTTGGTTGCTTCCTAATGTTATCTTCTAATTTTTTTGACATGTTCTTATTAACTTAACTAATAGCATGAGACAAATTTAACCTAGTATAAATCATTGCATACATTAAATATCTAACAATGCTAGTATAAGATAACTTAGATATATCATTGACCTTTAAATCTATTTCAGGCACTAATCTAAAGAAAATTTGAAGTGATTTGCTAATACAGCAGTAACAAATTTATTTAGCCTTGCTTATTTCAAATATGTCGAATATCTTCTTAATGTACTAAAAAAATATCACTTTTTGGCTATTTTTATTTTGTTAGGATTTTAAATTCGTACCTAAAAGTAACTTTTTGGCTACAAAATTAAAAAATCGTAGCTTAAAATAATTTTTTGCCTATGAAATTTGAAAATTATAGTCTATTGAAGCAAAACCTCAAAAATTATTTATTTTAGACTATTAGCTACATTTAATTTCGCTATATTTGATTTTGTTACATTTAGTGTTGGGACCCTACCCTCATGGTTCACGTGTCCGACATCCTAAGTGACATTTGAACGCGTTCTCCATAAGGGTGGCGATCTCCCATCAGGACAAACATCAAAACAACACCCTACTCCTATTTCAGGACAGATTTATTTGGGAAAACTTTAATCTTATTGCACCTATCTTGAGGTAATTTGCATAACTATCATTTGGGGTAACGGATTAATACCATCTTAGGACGGTTTAAAAGACAACTTTGAGGTCTACAATTTCCATAAAGGCCTCAAAGGCGGATTCTATCGTCTGAAGGGTTAAAAAAATGGAGCAGACCATAGCATTAGACGAATGGTAAAGGCAGACGAAGCAAAAAGGAGAGACGAATGGCAGAGGCAGACGAAGCTGAAAGATAGACGAAGCAAAATGACAGACGAAACAAAAGACAGACTAACCAAAACAATAGACAAAACAAACAACAGACAAATCAAAACAACAAACGAAATAAAAGACTGACGAAGTAGAATGGTCAACTTAAAACAAAGCAAAAGTTAACCTAAGACGATACAGACGGTCAACTAATGATGAAGCAAAAGTCAACCTAAGACGATACAAATGATCATCTTAAGATGAAACAAAAGTCAACCTAAGATGATACTGCTCTTAAGACGAAGCATCTTTACCGAAAATACAACTCTTAAGACGAATGATGTCATTACAGACAATATGACGTCATCACAGATGATACGTCTTTACAGACGATGCATCTCTTAAGACAAATGACGTCATCACAGATGATATGACGTCATTACAGACGATACGTCCTTACAAACGATACCTCTGTATACTCCTAAGCATCTCCCCTTCTAAGGACATAACTTACGACCCAAAAGTCTAAAAATTCTATACTATATACCGTTGGAAAGCTAAAAGAGAGACCTATAACTTTCTAAAAGGCACATTTGCCTATATCAACCTAGATTAATTTAGATCTTCCCTTGAAGTCTAAATAAGACTTTTTCCTTATGAAAACTTAAAAATCCAATGTACGAACTTAAAAGAGCGTCATGATCAAAAATGCAATTGTATTCCATTTGAATCAAAAGATAAGAGTCTTACAAAGCTTTAGCGGGCATTTCAAGCCACAAATATATTAATGTTTTAAAGTTCCAAAATACAGAAGGTACATAATTCATGATTTGCTCGAAATGCAACTAAAGCCTCTCTTTACAAAATTTGCTTCAAATATAGAATATATAAAAATTGGAGTGATCCTTGTCTACTCGATATCTTGCTCATTACCTAGATGTAGGGGAGTAAAATGGGGGGGGGGGGGTGAGCTTAAGCACGTGGGTAACAATTTATAATTGGTAATAAGTAAAACCATTTAAGAAGTCTTTTCTAATGCAGAAAATTTACTTTATTGCAAATTATGTATGCATCACTTTTGGCAATTTATCATGAGCGCATAAGCATATCAAAATGGTTCGGGTGGATCCAAAACAAAACAAACTACGCAATTCCACATAATGGACTTAAGTAGCCGTGAACTTATGGGAGTCCTTGAAGGAGCTCTAGGCCACTAGCAGGCAGGTGGGAGAAGCCTTTTGTCAAAGTGCACTTGACTTAACTTAAGGGACCACCACAAACCTACATAACATGTAAAGCATTTTGCCCAAAAAGGCATATTTTGGAAACTTGGTTTCTTAAACTTGATATCTTTTTAAAATCATCTTCATATGTCAAACAAAATTTATATGTAAAACATGCAGCACATTCTCAAAACATTCAAGACTTAATAAATGCACATTTTTGAAGTAGTTGAAAACATTTATTTCCATTTTCTTGGAAGAAACATTGATGGCTTATTATTCAACTATAAAAGGTAATCCACCTTTTTAAGGATGTCTCTTCTCTTGCTCTTCTTGTCTCCCTTCAATATTAACAAAACCTCATTCAAAAAGAACTCCAATCGGAAACTCAAAGAAACCCATGATGAATTGATCCTAGAATACTTAAACCCATGCATTTTCTTCACTCTTAGAACCAAAACCTTCCTAAGACTCCAAAAG
>JANSVA010000004.1:11670296-11684047 GCA_025504915.1 Erythroxylum reticulatum
ATTCACCATTGGCTTCTCTTATTTTTCCTTTCTTTTTTAGTCTCTCACGCTACTCTCTGATCACTCTGATGACTAACATTTGAAAATGAAGCAACATGTCTTACTTTTTGCTTTTTTTTACTCATTAAATAGATTCCACATGTCAGCTTCCTATTGGTTCTCTTCTAATGACTCATGAATCCAGTAACGTTTGGTTAAAAGTCCAAATTTCCCTTTAATGAATACAAAAGGACCAAATTATCATCTAAGGCATTTAATTAGCCAACTAATCGAATTAAACCCTGAAAATATTCCACAACTGTCTTATCATCAAATGGACTGTGAAATATTGTAATTAAGGTCAATAATTATTGATTAAATGCTTTAAAATTTTTTGAATGGTTTTAAAACCATTAATACCCATTATTTTCCATAGAGGGCATTTTAGTCGTACATTTTTTAAACTCCCAAAATGCATCCAATCAAACTTATTTTCGATCCGTTCCAATATTATTGGACTTTAATACTTATTCTGAATAATTTTCAATATTTTGGGGTTGGGTTCCCCAAAAATCACTATTCATTTAAAATTACTATTCAACAAACATAAAAATTTATATTCAATGAAAGGAAAGGTTTGGGGTTTTACAAAAACAAAATACGAATATGCATATATATATATATATATGTATGTATGATTAAGAGTATTAATAAAAATTAAAAAGAAAGAAGAAAAGATAGACAATCAATCCTAAGGAGGAGGTGGAGTAATCTCTAGTGGAATGTAAAGGAACTATTGCCTACTAATCCTCTTGATCATTAAAAGAAATCATCTTCACGAGACTCCCAATAGAAGAAGGGGAGATAGATAGCCCTAATCTAGTGGAACATATGGCATATAAAGGAGTTAATGAACATTTAAGAAGGAAGTAGAATGTTGAAAAGGTTAATAGGTAGAAGGTGAGAAGAATCAAGCTTCCATTAAAGGCTCTACGATGAGCAAAGGGCTTGAGTTAGAAGTCTAACTAAAAACCTTGTGAGGAAGCATTTATTAGGAGACAACTCAATAATTTAGGTGTGTTCATTTCAATTTAATTTACTTAGCAACAGGTTTAGTATTTATTTGTCTCATTTTGGTGTTTTATACTTATGATTTTAGATAAAGTAGTTTCTAAGCTCATGGATTAAAGTGCATTTTGATGGTTTTAACTATTTTCTCATGTTTGGTCTTCTTAGATTTAGTGGAATTCAAGTTTTGTAGGGATATAGTAATATAATACCCAATATGGATCCATCTTTACTCTATGTTAATTAGACATATTTAATATACAAAGAGAAATATATAGGAACTCAGTATAAACACGAAAATGTGTCTTCCTTACGATATAAGCTCGTGCAATCATTTCATCCTAATAAGAAGCCGGCAATCCATCTTATATTGATGCAACACAAATTAGAAGAGGAACTGAATCATTTTTGAAGTTGCTCTAAGTAATACAATTAACTATATTGGCTAGAAAGGAAAAAACATATCTTTCAACATTCTTACATCTATAGTCATACTTTAGTTCAATCTATAATCCGTTCCACAAGAGAGCAGAGTATCAAACACAAATTTTATTTAATGCATTGCCCTCTCTTGAGTTGTAATGGAGCCTGGATCATAGCTCATTAAAGATTACTACTTGAATATTCCCTCCAATGCACACACACTAATATAGTAAGTATAAAACACTTTAGCACAAAATGAAGTTACCTCATATATCTTGTATTATGCCTAAAGTGTCCTTGTCAATGCGAGTTACTAATTTGCTTAACTCTTAGAACCTTATACTTTGTATATATATTTTCCTTAATATAATTTTTGTCTTTCTCAAGAAAAATTGGAATAAATATTTTTTTAATAGATCTTAACTTCTTGAGATATTAAATTTGGAGTTTAGTGTGTTCTGAACTAAAAGGAGAAATAAGATTTAAAGGTTTCACTTTAGGATCACATTATTCTCCTTTTTCTTTTTCCTTTTTTGGGCTTGTTAGATTTAAGTTTTTTTCTTTGGATTTAAAATAAGTTATTTTCTTAGGCCATTTTGTTAATGAACTCTCTCTCTCTGTGTGTGTGTGTGTGTGACACATAAATGCATGCACAATCTCTCATTCGGACCATTCAAACCAAACAACCTATCAAATTTTTAATTAAAATATAAGATAAATGAGAAAATAGATTTTAATGTTTATTATGGGTTTGAATCTATACTAAACACTTAGACACTAAGTATAAGATCCAATATTTGAAAATACCTTATTTAGTTTGAAATCTTGAGAACTAAGGATCCAAATAAGGTTTTACTTTATTTTCAAAATTTTTAATCTTTAAAAGGACAAATCTGAAAAAATAATACTAAAAATAAAAACAATTTTATTACAATTTTTTCACCCAAAATGGGATTAAAATTTAAAAATTGACCTTCTTTTTTGCTCTTTCTTGATTTAGTAATTTATTAGGATTTTCTTTGAATTTGATGTGAAAAGGCTTAATGAATAAAGTCCAAGTCATCGCTCCTAGTGCCAAAGACACAAAAATCAATTGTAGAATTAAAATTTATCTAAGTAAAAGAATTGAAACTAATAAATAAGAATAATACCTACACGCGATCTAAATTCTTATTCACATTTTTTCTAGGTTAATGATAAGTGTGTTTTATAGGATGTAAAGGGTGTCTTAAATGTTTTCTTAAGTGATAATCATGTGTTCATGGTTTATATTTATGTCTTTGTTATTTAGGTGTTTTGTTTAAGTATTATTGATTAGGGGCAAGAATTTGATATTAAAGCATTCATTAGGGAATATTTAATATGTTTGGTTGATGAATGGAGATAGGAAGTTTCAAGAAAAGATGAAGAAGAAGTTGAACAAAGGAAGTAGTCATATTCATGCACCATGCACAATCATGTAGGATACATTGTAGAGAGTTGAAGGCTCTTGGTCACAATCGTGCATCCATGCACTCTCTGTCATGATCGTGCACCATCCACATTTATACAAATGTCAAAATTCCAAGTTGCAAGATTTTTATTTCTTATTATTCAGGGCTACTTTTAGAACAAAAATAAGTGTGGAAACCCTAAAAAGAACCCATGGAAGAGTCAAGAAGTATAAAAGGAAAAGAAAAATGTCAAAAAAGGTGGCTTGATACTCCAAAGAAGAGATCAAAGAGAGAAAATTCATGAAGAATAAAGACTACGAAAATTTTTAGCTCAAGGACAAGGGAAAGAAAACCTCCAAAATTTAAACTTCTATTTTCTTTTCTTTAGTTACTATTGTTGAATGTTAATGATGAATCAAGTGGTATATATGTTGGTTATGGATTGCTAAGATTATTTGAGGGATTATTTTTGAACTGTTTGTTAAACTTTTACATTCTTGACTTAGTAGAGATATATTTGTGGTGTTTATTTTTTTATATTTGATCCGAATTGAGAGGTTAGTGTTGTGCCTAAAAATTTGGAAAAGTTACCTAGGCCATCCTACTCGTAAGTATATAAGGTAGTTAGAGTGATTACCTAGGGTCGTCTTCCATGGAGGTGAAATTTGTTCACTTAAATTAATTTTGAATAAAAACAAAAACAAATGCAATCCTAAACAATCTATCCCAATTGTCGAGTGAAAGCTTTAAAGAAAATCACAAATTAGTCTGAAAAGTAAACTGAATCGATCAGAAGCAAAAATGAGTAAAAATCGAAGTGGAAAACTTTTGAAAATTAATTTCACTAATTTAATCTCCTATGCATGATTAAGGGAAATGATTGGTTAGTTGTCTTACTAAAATTAATAGTTAGGCTCTAAATCATCTCGAATAATAGACTAAATCTAATTTTCGCATTTAACAAATTATTACCCAAATTAATTATGAAAAAATGACTACTAATTATGGTTAAGTTAATATATTTCTAATTCTTAACCTAAGCATGTATAGTTTCTCATTCCATATTAAACTTCTCCTTTCGGTCCTTCATTTAATACTAAAATGATGTAAAGTTCGATCCTGCTATTACACCCATTTAACTTAGAAACCATAGCAATAAACAAGACAATAAAACCCTAACTCAATCATGCATAGTTGACCAAAATAGCTACATCAATTCTCAAGAAAAAGGAATCAGCCCATCATAGCATAATCATAGTTCATCATCTCCATACAGTTTAATCTTCTGTTAAATGAAAACAGAAAATTGAAAAAGTGATGAATAGAATGAATAACTAACTAAAGATGGACTAACAAGAAACAAAACAATAACAGAGAAAGTAAGTTAACAGATAAAAGATAAATGAGTTCAACATTATTAGAAAAGATGAAACAAAGATGAGAAAATAAAATGATGATTCTCAAATGCAAAAGTTGGTGGTGGGTATCCTACCAAACTCAAGCTCTCTAACGTTAACTCTTGCCTTCTGTCTATGCTCTCTAGTATAAAGTTCATTGAGATTCAGCTTTAGTTCTCACCATCTAACTCTATCCCAAGCTTCCACCTCTTTGCTATTTTTCTCTCTTCTCACCCTACTCTCTGCTTTCTCTCCTTTCTTTTCTTAGTCGAAGTTCTATTTCTTCTCGATTATGTCTGTGATGTGTTCAGAATGAAGGGTGAATGAACAATGTCTTTGTCGCCACCCTCTCCTTATACTCCTAGGCCTAGCATTTCGTGTCGTCCCTCCTTCACGTGACATGAAACAAGTTGGTAAGTTGAAGAAAAATGGTTCACGGGAGTGCATGAGGTGGTCACGGGTGTGACCATCTTTATCAGTTCATGACCATGATTGCACACTCGTGACACCCGTGACTCATATGGTGACAGGTGTGACCATGACTGCACATTTATGATTTACATGGTCATGGGTGTGATCATGAACTCACACCTATGACATATATTTGTGACATGCAAGTTACACCCATTTTCATGCAAATTCGTCTAATTTCCAGTGCAACATTCACAATATAATCCAATTAACATCCATGCTATATTCACACCATTCTCACTCAATTCACCATAAATTTGGATTAAAAACTAACCAAAATCAAGGTATGAATCTAAGCAAAAGTCAAAAGAAATTAGACATAATAGTTAGATTGAATTTTTCATATCGTGTTTCGTGGTGAGAGCTGGTACCATAATAGACTTATAAAAATCATATTAATAGTCAATTAAAGGGAGATGTTAATTATATATTATTTACCCTTAGGAAAGCTTAAAATCTAATTAGATAGTTAGGAAGAGTTTTGATAGATTGAAATGTCACAATTTAATTCTTATCTCTCTCAGTTGGGATTACTTAGCTAGATCTTGAGAGAGGGTAATCATAACTGTTGAATATCTAGGGTTAAGCATTATTAAATCAAGAAGGTGAGGTTAACCAATTTCTTAGAGATATGTGACACATTTAGGTATAATAGTTTATCAAAGGATGCAACCAAGGTGAGATTATTCCTACTCATGCTTAAAGATTAAGCCAAGGTGGGGTTGAATTTTCTTAGCCTAAAGAACGTGACGACATGGGAGTAATTAGTACAAGCTTTTATGGTTAAGTACTTCCTCTTAACCAAGACTACAAGGATCATAAAGGAGATAAATTTCCAACAAAGTGAAGGGAAATCACTATACTAAGCATGGGAAATATTCAAGGAGTTGCCAAGGAGCTAGCACACCATAACTTACCTAAGAAGTTCCTTTTATAATCCTTCTATAATGGAGTAAATCTGCCTCCTAAAGGTATCATTGATGCAATAGTTGGAGGTTCATTAACAAGGAAGACAGTTGAAGTTGTACATGATTTGTTGGATGAGATGACAAACTATAATTACCTACGGATGTTAGAGATTTAGCTATTAGAAGTGAGTACTTGCTATTAATTAAGTGATAACATTACAGGCTAAAGTAGCAAACTTGGCCGAGCAACTAACAACCTAAAAGCCACTTCTTCCAACCCACATAAAGCAATATAGCATGGATGTTAAATATGAGATCAAGAAGGCTATACTAAAATTAATTGCTTCCTAGTAGAGAGCAACAATATGAAGTAGCTTAATTACATAGTAACATAACTTGGTCAGAGTGGTAACAACCATTATTTTAACATTTCTAATTTTATGTGGAAAAACAAACTAAATTTTCTTGTTTTAATAATGTAAGAAACCAAATGAGAGGATAAGGGCCACCAGGATTTTAGTAAGATAGGCTCAATTCATTGAAATGAAATATGGATGATTTAATGGAAGTGCTAAATTCCAAGCTCATAAGCTAAGATGAGATCCAGAAGAGGATAAAAGCTAAGTTCAACCAAATTACAAAGAATCATACTTCTTCCATCCATAATTTAGAGGTTTAAATGGGCAAGCTAATTTTCTACATGTATTGTAGAGAGTCTCCCAAAAATCATGAAGTATAATCTAAGGAGTAACTAAAGGCCATCACACATAGAAGTGGGAAAGAGTTGGAAGAACCAAACCAAAAGAAGGCTAAATCTTACAAAGAAGAAAACCAAAGGAAAAAGTATAAGAAAGGGGAGCCAACATATATCCCACCACCTCCATATACTTTAAAGATTCCATTCTTACAAAAGCTGAAAAAGAATCAATGGATACATAAGTTGTAAAGTTTGTAGAGAAGTTAGAGAAATTATAAAATTAATTTATCCTTTGTGGAAGCCATAGGGAACATGCCAAAGTACATTAAATTTCTCAAAAATATCTTATCAAACAAGTTGACTTGGGAGGAAAACCAAACAATCTCTTTGAAAAGGAATTGCAGCTCTATAAGTACTAGCCATATTCCCTTAAAATTAAAGGATTTAAGAGTGTTATTATACCCTGTGTAGTTGGTAATTTAGAATTTGCGAAATGTTTAAATGAATTAGGTGCAAGTTTTAATCTTATACCTTTATCTATTTTCAGAAAATTAGGGCTAGGCGATGTGAAGTCAACTCTCATGCTTTTTCAATTGGCTGATTAATCATTAAAGAAATTATTTGGTGTATAGAGGACATGATAGTCATAGTGGACAAGTTTATTATTCCTGTGAATTTCATGGAGAGAAAATTTGAAGAGGATCAAAATTATCCCCTAATTTTTAGTAGTCTATTTATGAATACAAAAGAGTGTTGGTATATATCCATAAAGGGAAACTGATTCTTCGTATTGGTAATAAACATGTAGAGTTTAACATGAAAAAAGTCTTGAAAATTTTAAAAGAGAGAAACTCTTGCATGGAAATTGATATAGTGGATGAGTGTATAAAAGAGCAAGAGGAGTGTCATAGAGAAGAAGCTAATGTCAAGGATGTAGAGGATGATGGATAATTAGGTAAGGAGGAATTGGGTGAAAAATCAAAGATAAAGGCAAGAGATCTTAGTAAGCTAGGGAATGGTGAAAGTTTATGGTTTTGGTATGAAAATTGATCATATTTTATCCCCCTCTTCCAAAGAAATGAGATCTCTCATCTAAGGAACAAAATTCCACTTAAGCTAATGTTCCCTCACTTATTCATAATGGAGTGTGGTTAAGAAATTTCAAAGGGTTCATCTCCTTAGCATATTATTTTCCTCAAATTACTCATTGATATAATGAAGATAGCATTATCTGGATTTTAGAATCCAAAGAAGTCTACACTAACAAATTGTATTATAAGATCCTTTAAACTAGTAGTAAGAATGTTCTATGGTTTGAGTTGTTATGGAAGAATTCTCTAAATCCCAAAGGCTCCCTAATCACCAGGGTTGTTATTAAAAATATAATCATAAAAAAAATAGGTGGTTTGGTTCATGTTATACCATTTATTTCTTATGCAAAGAAGCCAAAGAAGATAAAAATCACTTATTTTTCCAATGTAGGTATTCCAAATTAGTATGGAGTAAAATCTTGCATAAGTTGATATAATTCTGTCAAACTTATGAATGGATTGGAACTCTTGACTAGTTTACCAAGCTAGCAAATCACAAAATGCATAATGGAGTGCCTTTAAAAATAGCTTTAAAAAAAAACAATATATTCCATATGGAAAGAATGAAACTAAAGGATATAAAAAGGAGAGTAAGTAAGCAAGCATCAACTAGTTGAGGATACATTCAATTGGATTAGAGTTACAATAATAGCTAAAAATGCTTAAAACAATCTATCACCTAGAATTAATATCAAATGTAATTTGTAAAAAAATAGAACATATTTTCTTCTCGTTTGACTAGTTAAAAGAATTAGGATGGTTGTGTAATCATTGTAATGTTGAAATAGCTTTGCTATAGCTAATGAAATTTTATTCTTTTTTTTTAAAAAAGAGATCTTAGTAAGGATAAAAGCACCTATACCACCCTCCATTGAGAAACCACCCACTCTAGAGTGAAAACCTTACCTTCACACCTTAGATATACCTTCATAGTTTAGGGTCATACTTTATACATCATAATTTCAAATAAGTTCGATAGGTTAGTTTAATATAATGTGTGCCTAACAAAGGAGGCATGGCAGTGATGGAAAGTGAAAAGAGAGAGTTGATCTGTACTCACATAGTCATAGGTTGGAGGGTGTGTATTAATTATAAGAAGCTCAACACAATGGCTAAAAAAGATCACTTTCCTTTATCATTCATAGACCAGATGATTAAATTAGTGGCTAGACATGCATTATATTGTTTCATTTATGGATATTTAAGGTATAACCAGATTTTTATCAATGAAAGATCAAGATAATGTCCTATTCATATTTCCTTATGAAACATTTGTTTACAACAGGATGTTGTTCAGGATTTGCAACGCATCAACAACTTTTCAAAGATGCATAATGATTATCTTTGCATATATGATTAAAGACATTACAAAAATTTTTATGAAAGATTTGTCAATCTTTAGCAAATATTTTGATCATTTTCTAAAAAATTTAGACAAAGTTCTTCAAAGATGTGAGGAATCGCATTTGGTTCTAAACTAGGAGAAATGCCACTTCATAGTGCATAAGGGTGTAGTATTAGGACATAAAATATCATACAAAGGCTTCAAAGTGACTAGAGCCAAAATAGAGGTCATTGAGAAGTTTCCACCACTTATCAATGTTAAAGGCGTGCATGCATTTTTAGGACATACATGATTCTACCGCTTCTTCATTAAGGACTTCTCTCTTGTCGCTAATCCTCCGACTAATTTGTTAGTTAAGGATGTGCCTTTTAATTTTTATGATAACTGTTTAATTTCTTTTAATAAGTTAAAGGAGGCAATTCTTAGTACCCATATTAACATCATCAGATCGGTCCTCACTATTCGAGGTTATATACGATGTTAGTGATTAGGTGGTAGGATGTCTGTTAGGGCAAGAAAAAAAACAAAAGGTTGCACGCTATCTAATATGCAAGCAAGACCTTATTGGGAGACAAACTGAATCATACTAATATTGAGAACAATTTGTTAGAATTGGTATTCACATGTGACAAGTTTCGATCTTATATTTTGAGGTCTAAAGTGATTATTTATACAAATCATATGGTGTTGAAATACCTCTTCACCAAGAAAGATGCAAAGTTAAGACTTACCTAATAGGTGATGCTTCTATAAGAATTTGATATAGACATTAGAGATAATATGGGAGTAAAAACATGGTGGCTAATCACCTATCACATCTTGAAGGTGGGAGCTACAATAATGTGAAGAAATCAATGATCAATTCCCCAATTGAATCCATGATGATGATAAACTACCTATTTTTTTCCACGATATGTTGATATAGCAAATTATGTTATAGGTTGTATCCTTCCCCTTGAATTTTCTTATTAACAAATAAAGAGGTTCTTGTATGTATGCAATCACTATTTATAGGGTGAAACAATATTGTATAAAATTTATCCTAATAGACTTATTAATTCTGGAATAGAATATGTAAGAAATACCAACGTATTGTCATAATTCCATTTATGTAGGCATTATCAAGTGAACAAGATGGCATTTCGAGTAATGGAATGTGGATTTCATTATCCTAACTTGTTTAAGGATGCTTGGGAGTATGTGATGCAATGCAATAGATGCCAAAGAGTGGGGAGTGTTTCAGAGAGAGACAGGATGCTGCTTTCTAACATCTTAGAGGTTGACGAGTTTGATGTGTTTGGATTGGATTTCACCAAACCTTTCCCCTCTTTTATAGGGAATACATACATATTGGTGGGAGTAGATTATGTATCAAGATGGGCTAAAGCAATGGAAACTCCAACTAATGATGGTAATTTAGTATAAAAAATCATTAAAAAATATTCAAAAGATTTAGAGTGCCGAGAGCAATCATAAGTTATGGAGGAGCCCATTTCTATAATAAATCATTCGAAGCTCTTCTTGAAAGGTGTGAAGTCTATATCAAGTGGCCACACTATTGATTGCAAAACAAACTACTAGTTTTATGCTTAAAACTACAAGTATACGAGTCATAACTTATAGTAAAAAGCAGATATCGATCTGACAAAGATTATGCTTAGGCATCACTTAATTCAATTTACTCTTTGTTTAAGAACCAATTTTAATGAATATAAACTAAAAAAATTAAACTAAATCAAACAACTAACAATGAATAAATGATTAAAAAAAGTGCAGAAACATGGAATTCAAGTTTTAACAATTTGAGATTACTTTTTCCTTATTTTATCTCCCTCCTACCTTGTTAATTGAATTGTGCCTCAACTAAGATGTCCTAATGTATTAACTACCCTTTCTCAAGGTTTAATTAATTGTCCC
This sequence comes from Erythroxylum reticulatum, assembly GCA_025504915.1. Taxonomy (NCBI): domain Eukaryota; kingdom Viridiplantae; phylum Streptophyta; class Magnoliopsida; order Malpighiales; family Erythroxylaceae; genus Erythroxylum; species Erythroxylum reticulatum. The sequence continues at coordinate 11,681,026 of JANSVA010000004.1, forward strand.
TAGCCAAATTAAATGGAGATGATTAAGCAATCTCTCAATCTACGAAATCAATCCACCAATTTAACTATTTATGAAGTTATCCTATGGGTAATCAACTAATTAGCCAAGATCTCTCACTAACTAATCAATTAACATAATGAATGTAGGTCTATAGAGTGCCAATTCTCATTGTACAACCCTACACAATTTACCCAACTCAATTTCTCAATATATTGCACGATATAAGCTCAACATTCATCAAAAGCATCATTCATTCAAATTAACAAAATAGTTGTTCAATAAGTAGTTCAAAAGTAATCTCTACAAATAACTCAACCACTTATAATTCCATTACCATCCCCTATAACCAAACAATCCATAATAAAGATACTAGAAGAGAAAAACGAAATAAGAACTAGATGATGCAAACTCCTCCTCTTTTTTGCCCAAATTTGGAAAATCTAGAGTTAGTACGATCTTTGCCCAATTTGGAATGAAAATCTTGATTCTCTACCTCTCTCTAGGCTTCAAATTTGTTTTTTAGCTCAAGGAGACAAGTTCTCATGCCTCTCTCTTTATCCATAGAGATTTGTGCCCTTATATAGTCAAAAAAACCTTAAAATAAGTGAAACCTGTGTGTCTCTTTAGGATAGGGATCCCATGATCGTGGGTTTTTGTCTTACAATTCCTCCACTTCTCTTCTCCTATCTTGGTCCCTAGCTCAATCACAAAGGTGGCCACCCTCCATTCCTACATCAAAATGATCAATTCTTACCCTAAATCAACATCAAACATAAAAGAACAACTATAAAGATCAAACTAAACAAAAACATACAAAGTAAGTCCTAAAACACAACAATAATAACCTATTATGCAAGAAACACATGCCAATTACTTAAAAAAACACACACTAATGCACAATTATCAACTTCCCCACACTTAAGTCTTTGCTTGTCCTCAAGCAAAATCAAACATAACCAGTCAATTCCATCACTTCATTTTCACAAAGATCAAAACATGCAATCCCTCAAAGTTTGGCCAATTAAAATGTCAAGCTACTACACGTATCATGACTACTTTTCATTAGTGTACCTCAGCAAACTCAGCTTATGGCAGCATCACTCAAAGATAAGTATAAACGTAAAATGAATCTTCCTCATTGTTTCACTCATCTCTCTCAATTGTTTGATGGTTAGTGTTTTGCTCACGCTCCTCATAGGAAACTACATTACCATAGGCTTGCTAATACACTAATTCTCCTCTATAATGATTTCATACATAAATAAAGCAAAAGGACTTGCTTCGGGTTGTAATGTGGAAAGGTTTAAGGTGGGTCAAACGAGGTAAAGGGTTAACACAAACATTCATAAAGTAATAGATGAACAAAGGGATAACAAAATATATTTCTGAGATACACAAATGTGAATATACTACTACTCTACACTTATTGATGCTACTAAAATGTTCTTCCTTGAAACAATGAACAAAATAGCAACTAAATACAATACGATCGAAGAGTATAATTATCACTCAACTCCTCTAAAAAAATGTGGCAAAAATCCTTAGCCAATACATTACTTAATACTTTACTAAGCTTGTGAATGGATAGGCTAATGTGATTTTAGGTTTCAAAATGTGGGGTGTTTTTAAGAAACAAAAGGGTTAAAACTCAACGAGGGTAACAAGGGATAATAAAAAGTAGATCATTTAAGCTAAAGGTTAACGTAAAAAGGTCCTTAATCATCTCTGTTAAGCATGCATCTAGTAGACTCAAACTAATTCAAAACAAGTTTTAAAGGCAATAACCTAAGGAAGCATCACACAAATAAAGAAATAAAATGACTATAGATGGAGTCATATAGGCTCAATCCTCACATTGTCTCAAATGAAAATTCATTATGCATGTCTACACTACCTCATTGCTCAAGTGTTAAATTCTGAGTAAGCTTATGCAACCAACTACTTTTCATCACTCAGCATAGTTCACTCTCTACTCAAGTAGCCTAATATGATTTCAAGCATGCATTCAATCTCATTCCAACTAGCATGACAGAATCTCATGGAAAAACAAATCACAATGATTCGAAGTTTAAGTCCATTACTTAACACAAAACAACAACCTAATATACCTAAAACATGCATCTTAATTAACAAAATGCAAATAGTGACTAAAACAATGCAATTGATAAACCAAATGTTACCTCCCCACACTTGGACAACACATTATCCTCAATATGATAAGGCAACCACAACAGGAAACCAAAACACAAAACCTAACCTCAAACAAATAAGTAAGTAAAACAATGATCAAGGTAAATAAAACAATATAAAAAGTAAAGGGTAAGAAAGCTCATGGAGATTATGGTAGTGAAGGCATAAAGGAAAGGACTTCAATGTTCTTCATCCGGATGAACTTAAGGAATTTCTTTTTAATGTACCGCCGATCCTTATGCTCTTTTCTTATCTGGGTGTCGAGCTTATTAATTTGCAGTATCATTTGTTGATGGTTTTCGGCCATTTGGTTGAGGATAGGCTGGAGCTTGTCAACATCTGCTACAACTATTGGTTCATCTTCAATTGCTACTTCTTGGGTATCCGAAGGCACCTGAGAGGAGGATTTTTAAGACATAGTTTCATCTTTACCCTTGTTTTTCTTAATAGCAGTGCACGTCTGAGGACTTCGAAGCTTCATAAAATGGGGCTCCTAAATTTTAGAGCATCTCAAATAAGGAACATCAAACATATTAGGTCTAGTTGTGCGCATATTATCCACATCAAGATTGTCATGCAAAGCCAAATCAGTAACAATGTAAACCATGCCAAAATATGAGCTTTTCTTATTAATGAAACCCATAATAGACCAAAAAATATGATAAGGGATATTCACTTTAATTTTACGATCCATGCACCAAAGAAAGAAAAGTTCCTTAACCAAACACTTGTTGCTTTTAGTTTTGTTAAAAAAAATTAGGAATATAAACTTATGAAGAAGTAAGTTCTCGATACTCAATCAAAGTGTTGGGTGCATTCCCAGAGACAAAAG
>JANSVA010000004.1:11684147-11720243 GCA_025504915.1 Erythroxylum reticulatum
ATAACCTATTATACAAGAAACACATGCCAAATACTTAGAAAAACACACATTAATGCACAATTATCAACTTTCCCACATTTAAATCTTTACTTGTCCTTAAGCAAAATCAAACACAACTAATCAATTCCATCACTTCATTTTCACAAAGATAAAAACATGAAATCCCTCAAAGTTTGGCCAACTTAAATGTCAAGCTACATATATCATGACTACTTTTCATTAGTTTATATAAGCAAACTCAACTTATGGCACCATCACTCAAAGATAAGTATACACGTAAAATCAATCTTCCTCACAGTTTCACTCATTTCTCTAAAGTGTTTGATATTTATTGTTTCGCTCAAGCTCCCTATAGGAAACTACACTACCATAGGCTTGCTAATACACCAATTCTCCTCTAAAATGACTACCTACATAAATAGATCAAAAGGACTTGCTTTGGATTGTAATCTGGTAAGGGTTAAGGTGGGTCAAACGAGGTAAAGGGTTTAACGTAAGCATTCATGAAGTAATAAGTGAACAAAGGGATGTCAAAACATATTTATGAGATACATAAATGTAAATATACTACTACTCTGCACTTACTGATGCTACTAAAATGTTCTTCTTTTTTTCTTTTTTTTTCAACAATTGAAGAAACAATGAAAAAAATAACAACTAAATGCAATGTGATCCAAGAGTAGAAGTATCACTCAACTTATTTTGGAAAAAAATGAAGCAAAAATCCCAAACTAAAGCATCACTTAATACTCTACTAAGCTTGTGAATGAGCAGGCTAATGAGGTTTTGTGCTTTAAAATGTGGGATATTTTCGAGAAATAAAAGGGTTAAGGCTCAATGGGGTAAGCAAGGGATAACATAAGGTATGTCATTTAATCCAAAGGTTAACACAAAAAGGGAAAAAATCCCAAACTAATGCATCATTTAATCATTCTATAATAGACTCAAAACGATTCAAAGCAAGTTCTGAAAGTAATAACCTAAGAAAACATCACACAAAAAAGAAATAAAATGACTATAGATGGAGTTGTACGGGCTCAATCATTGCATTTGCTTAAATGAAAATTGATTATGCGTGTTTACACCACCTCTTTGATCAAGTGTCAAATTCTAAGTAAGCTTATGCAACTAACTACTTTTCATCACTCAACATGGTTCACTTTCTACTCAAGTAGCCTAATCCGAGTTCAAGCATGCATTCAATCTCATTCCAACTAGCATGATAGAATCTTATGGAAAAACAAACCAAAATCATTCAAGTGTGATTCCATTTCTAACACAAAACAACAACCTAATATGCCTAAAACATGCATCCTAATTAACAAAATGCAAACAGTGACTAAGACAAAATAAAACAATGCAATTGACAAAGCAAATGTCACATCCCTATACTTGACAACATATTGTGCTCAATGTGATAGGGAAACCACAAAAGGAAACTAAAAAACAAAACATAACATCAAACAAAGAAGCAAGTAAAACAACTAACAAGGTAAATAAAACAACATAAAAAGAAAATAGTAAGAAAGCTTTATAGAGATTACAGAACTTATCAACATCTGCTGCTATGATTGGTTCATCTTCAACAGATTCTTCTTAGGGCTCCGAGGGCACCTGAGAGGAGGATGGTTAAGAAGTGATTGCATTCTTTCCCTTCCTGTTCTTAACAATAGTGCGCGTTTGAGGATTTCAGAGCTCCATAGAATAGGACTCCAAAATTTCATAGCGTCTCAAATAAGGTATATTAAACATACCAGGTCTAGCTATGTGTACACCATCCACGTCAAGATTGCAATGCAAAGGTAAAGCAATAACAATGTAAGCGATGCAAAAATATGATCTTTTCTTAGTATTGGAACTCACAATAGATTGAAAAATGTGATAAGGGGGTATTCACTTCAATTTTACGATCCATGCACCAAACAAAGAGAAGTTCCTTAGCTAAACACTTGTTTCTTTCAGTTTTGTTAAAAACAATTAGGCACATAAGCTTGTGAAGAAGTAAGTGCTCGGTGCTACGAATCAAAGTGTTGGGTGCATTCCTAAAGTCAAAAGTGTTCTGCCATTGACAGTCAATATGCCCTTTTTTAGGAGTGTCACTACAAAAGCATCTGAGATAGGTTTCTAGGGTCTTATTAATGGCCTTTAAATGTCCATCTATCTTAGGATGATAGGATGTGGAGAATTTCAAGTTAACCCTAAATGACTCCTGCTAAAATGTACTTAAGAATATAAAGTCACGGTCACTTATTATAGCTTCTAGCATTCCATGCAATTTAAAGATATGATCTATGAAAGTTTGTGAAACCTCCTAGACTATGTTTAAGGATGTCTAGGAGCCATAATATGGGAATCACTTGCACAACTAATCCACAACTATGTAAATACAAGACTTTCTTTTAGAGAGGGGTAAGCTTTCAATAAAGTCCATACTTATTTATTGTTAATAACCCTCCGGTATGGGAAAAGGGTGTAATAGCCCTGAGTAGGCAAACTGATCATACTTACGTCATTAGCACGTAATATAATTGATCATATAGTGTCGAACATCTCTGGCTAACTGTTTCCAATGGAACAAATTTTGTACCCATTTTATGGTTACAGATACGCCCTTCTTAGGGGTTATTGTGTGTAATGGATATGATTTTCCTCCTAAATTCCCTATCATAGCTGATGACCAATCTCCCCTTCCAGCATAGCATGCCATTTTTTCATTCATAATTCCTCGACTGAACTTCCTGGTTCTCCAACTTACTAATTAGATCTATGATGTTAACATCCCTCCTCCACCCTTCTTTAAATTCCTCCATTAAGGTTATGTGGACTTAGGACACTGTCATTGCCAGTAACTCCTGACTAGAAACCTAGGACAGCATACCAACTATGACATTGATGTGTGTTTAATTGTTGATATATTTAATTATTTACAATTAGCGATTAATGATACGAAAATGCTTAGGATACTTACTTTAATTCATATATGATTTTAGTACAATTCGGAAGCAAAGAAGTTAAAGTGAGTTGAAACCTCTATATTTTGGCTTTTTTATGAAGATTCATATTCACTTCTCTTCGTCGAACAAAAATGATAAATATTGGAGCAAGAAAAGACAAGATAAAACATAAAACTCATAAAATACTGACGCTAGAAATCAACACTGATTGCATGTTTTTGCATGCAATTACATAAATTTAATGGTTGATAAAACAAAGGTGGCCAAGAAAAGGAGTAGCCAAGCAAGGAGCTAAACGACAACAAAAAGCCTAATAAAATAATGTGAGAAGCAACTAGGAAAATATAAAGCATGAAATGGCAACATAATGGAAAGTAGCCAAAGGAAACAGCGGATGACCAAATGATAGCACAAAAGCAAGGCAGTGAAGACCAAAACGGAAACAAATAGACCAACACGTAGCAGCTAGAGGATGTTGTGCATTTAACGCATGCATTTTACATCAAACGAATGCGTTAAATGCACAACATCCTCTAGCTGTTACATGACGTATAAGACGAGGCCGCATGATAACAAGGCAAAAAGAGGGTTTTTGTAAGTGTATAATGGGGGTGGACATAAACCCCCAACCTTATTTTTCCTATTAAGCTATAGTGTTGGGGAGAGGTATATGTTTAAAGCAGTAGAGAGGGGCTGGTGGCTTGGCTGCGTGAAGAGATAGGCTGCAAGCTTGGCTGCTTGAAGAGAGGGAAGAGTAGCTGCGACTTTCGCTTGACGACAAGAAGGGCTACAAAGGTTGTGCATGGAATGAACAATAGTGTTGGACTATAAACTCTTAAACCTTATTTGTCCCATAAATGAACAGTAAGGCACAGTGAGAGGCGTGAAGGGTTGCGGCAGAATAGTTGGCAGACATTGCGTGAAGGAGAACCGAAGGGGTCTTCGGTGGGGCTACAACATGGGAGATGAAGCATTTTTTTGGGAAAGACTCATGAAGGGCTAGATGTCTCAATGTCGGTTCGTAGGCGACATCGATGCCGACGACCCGGGTTAAGTATTTTTTATTATTTTGTTGTTTCTTTCTTTCATTAGAAATTGATTGTGTTATCCTATCTTAAATGATTTGGGTTTTGTGTATGGATAATCAGATTTTCGTTATTGTTCGATTATTTATATATGAACTAATTGGGTATTATGAGATGATGATTTTAATGTGTTTGTTGAATCGTTAATTGCAAACCTATTGCTAGAATTTCCATATAATCCGTAATTGTTATATCGTAGCGACTAATAATTCATAATAATTAGGGATAACATGACCTAGGTTAAATGACGCATCGTATGTGGTTATTGTCTTGATTAATTGGTTTTCCTAATTCTTAATGCTACTACCTAATTAAATCTAGAGATCGTATCCTAGCTTATTTAATGATTAGGTTTTATTAACGAATATATCTTGATTAAATAAAACCTAAGGAAAAACTCGAGTTAATTGTTAACCCACGATTAATAGTTGCTAGGAGAGGTTAAAGAACACAAATTAATGAAATATGCTTAATTAGGGTCTTGGCTGAGATTGAACAAAAGAATCGGGTCCCTACCGAACTCCCTACTTTTATCATTTTTGCATGTTTTCTTTAATTTATTTTTATTAGTTAGTTTCATTTTATTTTCTTCTTTCAAAAACAAAACCCCCCGTTAAATCTAAACACCAGTTAATTTCATTTCATAAACTTTACACACATTCTTTGTGGAATCGACCTAGACTCACCACTGCTATAGCAGTAGGTCTAGTTATTTTATTTTGACTAGCGTAATGACGCGTGATAAAATTTGGCGTCGTTGTTGGGGAGTGTGATGTTTTAGTTTTTATTTGTGATTTAATTACTTTTTTATGTATTTGTTCATAATTAAATTCTTTTCTGTTATTTTGTGATCTTTTAGTTTTTTTGTTGTTTCGTGTTGAAAAAAAAATTCAATATGGACAGAAGTAATTTCTTTTATATCCCGTATTCTCAATCCTATAACAATGTTTGGACGATCAACCTAACATTTGTTATGGATGGGATAATCATCATAATTACTTCCATGATAGTTTACAGTATGCACAACAATTATCGTACAGATCAGAAGCTTCCTATCATGACTTCGATCCATCTCTAAAAGAGTTGATTAATATTGTGAAAGCTAAAATTTTGCAATTGCAAGAGAATACTCAATGGATCTTGATATGTGTTTAATTGTTGATACATTTAATTATTTACAATTAGCAATTAATGATACAAAAGTGCTTAAGATACTCAATTTAATTCATTTATGATTTTAGGTACAATTCGGAAGCAAAGAAGCTAAAGTGAGTTGAAATCTCTACATTTTGGCTGTTTTCTGAAGATTCATATTTACTTGTCTTCGTCGAACAAAAATGATAAATATTGGAGCAAGAGAAGACAAGATAAAACATAAAAGTCATGGAACAGGGCTGCTGGAAATCAATACTCAGTGCATGTTTTTGCATGCAATTATGTGAATTTAATGGTTGATAAAATAAAGGTGGCCAAGGAAAGTAGTAGCCAAGAAAGGAGCTAAATGACACTAAAGAAACAAACACAACAACATAAGAAGCAACTGTGAAAATATGAAGCATGAAATCACAACGTGATGGAAAGTTGCCAACGGAAACAGCGGATGACCAAACGATAACGCAGAAGCAAGGCAGTGAAGACCAAAACAGCAGCAGATGGACCAACATGCAACAACTAGAGGACGTTGTGTGTTTAACACATGCGTTTTACATAAAACGCATAAGACAAGGATGTATGAGAAGAAGGTAGTGAGGGGGTTTTTGAAAATGTACACTGGGGGTGGACATAGACCCCCAACCTCATTCGTCCCATCAAGTTATAGCAATGGAGAGAGGTCTGCGTTTAACGTAGTTGCGTGAAGAAGAGAGGGGTTGGTGTCTTGGCTGTATGAAGAGAGGGACTGGCGGCTCGGCCACTTGAAGAGAGGGAAAAGCAGCTGCAGCTTCGACTTGGTAATAGGAAGGGCTACAAGGGTTTTGCATGGAATTAATAGTAGTGTTGGACTATAAACTCTTCAACCTTTTTCATCCCATCAATGAACAATAAGACACAGTGAGAGGCGTGAGGGGCTATGGTAGAATAGTGGGCAAGCAGTGCGTGAAGGAGAATTGAAGGGGTCTTTGATGGGGCTACAACATAGGGGATGAACCAATTTTTTGGAAAGACTCATAAAGGGCTAGACGTCCTGACATCGGTTCAGAGGCGATATTGACACCAATAATCCGATTTAAGTTTTTTTAATTTTTTTGTTTCTTTCTATCTTTAGAAATTTATTGTGTTATCCTATGTTAAATGATTTGGGTTTTGTGTATGGATAATCAGATTTTCTCTATTTTTCGGTTATTTATGTGTGAACCCATTAGGTATTATGACATAATGATTTTAATGCATACATTGAATAGTTAATTCCAAACTCATTGCTAGAATTTTGATATAATCTGTAATTGTTATGTTGAAATTCATGCGTACCAACTAATGATTCGTAATCATTAAGGATAACATGACCTAGGTTAAAAGAAGCATCGTATCTGGTTTTTGTCTTGATTAAATAGTTTTCCTAATTCGTAATGCTACTTCCTAATTAAATCTAGAGATCGTATCCTAGGTTATTCGGTGGTTAGGTTTAATTAACGATCGTATCTTGATTGAACAAAACCTAAGGGAAAACTCAGGTTAATTATTAATCCACGATTAATAGTTGCTAGGAGAGGTTAAAGAATAACAAATTAATGAAATATGCTTCATTAGGGTGTAGGTCGAGATTGAACAAAAGAATTGGGTCCCTATCGAATTTCCCACTTTTATCATTTTTTACATGTTTTCTTTAATTTGTTTTTATTAGTTTGTTTCATTTTATTTTATTCTTTCAAAATCAAAAGCCCCCATTAAACCTAAGCACCGATTAATTTCATTTCACAAACTTTACACATACTCCCTGTGGGATCAAACTAGACTCACCACTGCTATAGTAGTAGGTCTAGTTATTTTATTTTGACTAGCTTAACGATGCACAGTTAAATTTGGCGATGTTGTCCGGGAGTGTAGTGTTTTAGTTTTTGTGTGTGATTTAATTGGTGATTTGTATGTATTTTTTCGTAATTATATTCTTTTCTATTATTTTGTGATCTTTTCATTTTTTATTGTTTAGTGTTGAAAAAATCGATATGGATGAAAGTAATTTCTTTTATATCTCGTCTTCTTAATCCTATAACAACGTTTGGGCAATCAACCTTACTTTTTTTATGGATGGGATAATCATCATAATTACTCCCATGATAGTTTACAGTATACACAACAATTCTTATACAGACTAGAAGCTTCCTATCACGATGCTGGTCCATCGCTAGAAGATACGATCAATATTGTGAAAGCTAATACTTTGCAATTGCAAGAGAATGCTCAATGGCTCCTGGTATGTGTTTAATCATTGATACATTTAATTATTTACACTTAGCGATTAATCATACAAAAATGATTAAGATATTCAATTTAATTCATATATCATTTTAGGTACAATTTGGAAGCAAAGAAGTTAAAGTGAGTCGAAAGCTCAATATTTTGTGTGTTTTGTGAAGACTCATATTCACTTGTCTTCATCGAACAAAATGATAATTATTGGAGCAAGAGAAGACAAGATAAAACATAAAACTTATAGAAGAGGGCTACTGGAAATCAACACTTAGTGCATGTTTTTTCCAGCAATTACATGAATTTAATGGTTTATAAACAAAGGTGGCCAAGCAAAGGAGCAGCTAAGCAAAAAGCTAAAAGAAACCAAAGAACCAAACAAAACGACATGAGAAGCAATTGGGAAAATATGAAGAAGAAAATTGCTGCATGATTAAAAGTAGCCAAAAGAAACAACGGATGACCAAACAAAAGCACATAAGTAATGCAGTGAAGACCAAAACGGAAACAGATGGACCAACACGCAGCAACTGGAGGACATGTTACATTTAGTGTATGCATTTTACATAAAATGCATAAGACAAGGCCACATGAGAAGAAGGCAACGGGGAGTGTTTTTACAAGTGCACAGTGGGGGCTGAAGATAAACCCCTAACCTTATTCATCCCATCAAGCTACATAGTTAGGGAGAGGTCTATGTTTAACGCATTTGCGTAAAGAAGAGAGGGGTTATGGCTTAGCCTCGTGAAGAGAGGGAAAAGCAGCTGCAACTTCGGCTTGGCAGTAGGAAGGGCTGCAAGGGTTGTGCATGGTATGAACAATAGTGTTAGACCATAAACTTTTAAACCTTATTCGTCCCATTAATAAACAGTAAGGCACAGTGAGAGGCGTGAAGGGTTGCACTAGAATTGTGGGCAGGCAGTGTGTGAAGGAGAACCGAAGGGGTCTTCAATAGAGTTACAACTTAGGGGATGAAGCATTTTTCCAAGAAGTACTCATAAAGCATTAAATGTCCCACTGCTAGTTCAGAGGTGACATCGACATCGACAACCCGGGTTAAGTATTTTTTATTATTTTGTTGTTTCTTTCTCTCATTAGAAATTGATTGTGTTATCCTATGTAAATTGATTTGGTTTTTGTGTATGAATAATCGAATTTTTGTTATTATTTGGTTATTTATGTGTGAACCCATTGGGTATTGTGAGATTATGATTTTTATGAGTTCATTAAATCGTTGATTGCAAACCATTGCTAGAATTTCTATATAATTTGTAATTGTTATGTTGAAATTCATGTGTAGCATCTAATTATTCGTAATCATTAGGGATAAAATGATTTAGGTTAAATGACGCATCGTATGTTGTTGTTGTCTTGATTAATCAGTTTTACTAATTTATAATGCTACTGCCTAATTAAATCTAAAGATCGTATCCTTAGTTATTCGATGGTTAGGTTTAATTAACGATCGTATCTTAATCAAACAAAACCTAAGGGAAAACTCGGGTTAATTGTTAAACCACGATTAATAGTTTCTAAGAAAGGTTAAAGAACAACAAATTAATAAAATATGCTTAATTAGGGTGCAGGTCGAGATTGGACTAAAGAATCGAGTCCCTACTGAATTTCCCATTTTTATCATTTTTTGCACATTTTCTTTAATTTGTTTTTATTAGTTAGTTTCATTTTATTTTCTTCTTTCAAAAACAAAACCTCCTGTTAAACCTAAACACTGGTTAATTTCATTTTACAAGCTTTATACATACTTTCTTTGAGATCGACCTAGAATCACCACTGCTATAATAATAGGTCTAGTTATTTTGTTTTCACTAGAGTAACGATGAGCGGTCAAATTTTGTGCCATTGTCGGGAAGTGCAATGTTTTAGTTTTTTGTGTGATTTAACTGGTGTTTTTTATACATTTGTTCATAATTAAATTCTTTTTTGTGATCTTGTGATCTTTTCTTTTTTGTTGTTTCATGTTGAAAGAAAAATTCGATATGGACGAAAGTAATTTCTTTTATAACTCATATTCTCAATCTTATAACAATGTGCGGACTGATCAACCTCAATTTTGTTATGCGTGGGATAATCATCATAATTACTTCTATGATAGTTTACAGGACGCACAACAATTCTTGTACAGACTAGAAGCTTCCTATCACGACTACAATCCATATGTGGAAGAGTTTATTAATGTTGTGAAAGCTAATGCTTTACAATTCCAGGAGAACACTCAATGAGTCTTGATATGTGTTTAATTGTTAATACATTTAATTATTTACAATTAGCGATTAATGATACGAAAATGCTTAAGATACTCACTTTAATTCATATATAATTTTACATACAATTCGGAAGTAAAGAAGTTAAAAAGAGTCAAAAGCTCTATATTTTGGTTGTTTTCTAAAGATTCATATTTACTTGTCTTCATCGAACAAAAATCATAAATATTGGAGCAAGAGAAGACAAGATAAAACATAAAACTCATAGAAGAGGGCTACTAGAAATCAACACTCGGTGTATGATTTTGCATGCAATTATATGAATTTAATGGTTGATAAAATAAAGGTGGCCAAGCAAAGGAGTAACCAAGCAAGGAGCTAAACGACACCAAAGAACAAAACAAAATGACGTGAGAAGCAACTGGGAAAATATGAAGCCTAAAATGGCAGTGTGATGGAAAGTAGCCAAAGGAAACAGCGGATGACCAAATGACAATGCAGAAGCAAGGGAGTGAAGACCAAAATGATAGCAGATGGACCAACACGCAATAGCTGGACGACGCTGTGCATTTCACGAATGCATTTTACAAAAAACACATAAGACGAGGCCGCAAGAGAAGAAGGCAACAGGAGGGTTTTGCAAGTGTATAGTGGGGGTGGACATAACCCCCAACCTTATTCATCCCATCAAGCTACAGCATTGACGAGAGGTCTACATTTAACGCAGTTGTAGCTTGCATAAAGAAGAGAGGGGCTGGTGGCTTGATTACGAGAAGAGAGAGAAGAGCAACTGCAGCTTTGGCTTGGCAATAAGAAAGGCTACAAGGGTTGTGCGTGGAATGAACACTAGTGTTAGACCATAAACTCTTAAACCTTATTTGTCCCATCAATGAACAGTAAGGTATAGTGAGAGGCGTAAAGGGATACTGCAGAATAGTGGGCAGGTAGTGCATGAAAGAGAACCAAAGTGGTCTTCAGTGGTGCTACAACATAGTGGCTGAAGCATTTTTCTAGGAAAGACTCATGAAGGGCTAGACATCCCGACACCGGTTAGGAGTTGACATCAACATCGACGACTCGAGTTAAGTATTTTCTATTATGTTGTTGTTTCTTTCTCTCATTAGAAATTGATTGTGTTATCTTATGTTAATTTATTTGGTTTTTATGTATGGATAATCAAATTTTCGTTATTGTTCGGTTATTTGTGTATGAAACCATTGGGTGTTGTGAGATGATGATTTTAATGCATTCATTGAATCATTAATTGCAAACTCGTTGCTAGAATTTTGATATAATCCGTAATTGTTATATTGAAATTCATGCGTACCGACTAATGATTTGTAATCATTTGGGATAACATGACCTAGGTTAAATGACACATCGTATGTGGTTAATTGTTAACCCACGATTAATAGTTGCTAGGAGAGGTTAAAGAATAACAAATTAATGAAATATGTTTAATACGGTGTAAGCTGAGATTGAACCAAAGAATCGGGTCCCTACCGAATTCCCCACTTTTATCATTTTTTGTATGTTTTCTTTATTTTGCTTTTATTTGTTAGTTTCATTTTATTTTCTTCTTTCAAAAACAAAACCCCTATTAAACCTAAAGATCAGTTAATTTAATTTCATAAACCTTATACACACTCCCTGTAGGATCAACCTAGACTCACCACTTCTATAGTAGTAAGTCTAGTTATTTTATTTTGATGCAAGGTCAAATTTTGCGTCGACATCAGGAAGTGCAGTGTTTTAGTTTTTGTGTGCGATTTAATTGGTGTTTTGTATATATTTGTTCGTAATTAAATTCTTTTATATTATTTTGTGATCTTTTCATTTTTTTGTTGTTTAGTGTTGAAAAAAATCGATATGGATGAAAGTCATTTCTTTTATATCTCGTATTCTTAATCCTATAACAATGTTTGGGAAATCAACCTTACTTTTGTTATGGATGGGATAATCATCATAATTACTTTCATGATAGTTTGCAGGGTAGATAACAATTCTCGTACAGACTATAAGCTTCCTATCACGACTCCGGTCCATCTCTGAAAGAGTTGATTAATATTGTAAAACCTATTACTTTCCAATTGCAGGAGATTGCTCAATGACTTCTGGCATGTGGTTACTTATTGACACATTTAATTATTTACACTTAGCAATTAATCATACAAAAATGCTTAAGATATTCAATTCAATTCATATATCATTTTAGGTACAATTTGGAAGCAAAGAAGTTAAAGTGATTCAAAAATTCTATATTTTGGTTGTTTTCTAAAGATTAATATTCACTTGTCTTTGTCGAACAAAAATGATAAATATCGGAGCAAGAGAAGACAAGATAAAACATAAAACTTATAGAGGAGAGCTACTAGAAATCAACACTCAATGCATGTTTTTGCATGCATTTACATAAATTTAATGGTTGATAAAACAAAGGTGGCCAAGCAAAGGAGCAGCTAAGCAAGGAGCTAAACGACATCAAAGAACCAAATAAAACGACTTGAGAAGCAACTGGGAAAATATGAAGCATGAAACGATAGCGTGATGGAAAATAGCTAAAGGAAACAGCGGATGACCAAACGACAGTGCAGAAGCAAGGCAGTGAAGGCCAAAATGGCAGCAGATGGACCAACACGCAGCAGCTAGAGGACATTTTGCATTTAACGTAAATATTTTACATAAAATGCATAAGATGAGGCCACATGAGAAGAAGGCAGCAGGAAGGTTTTTGAAAGTGTACAGTGGGGAGGGGGGGAAGGGGGGAAGGGGACATAAACCCCCAACCTTATTCATTACATCAAGCTACAAAGTTGGGGAGAGGTCTACGTTTAATGCAGACAACTACGTTAAACACAGACAAGAAGCTTGGGTGAAGAAAAGAGGCGCTGGCAGCTTGGCTGCATGAAGAGAGGGAAGAGTAACTACAGCTTTGTCTTGGTGGCAGAAAGCGTTGCAAGGGTTGTTCGTGGAATGAATAGTAGTGCTGGACCATAAACTTTTAAACCTTATTCGTCCCATCAATGAACAGTAAGGTAAAGTGAGAGGCGTGAAGGGGTGCGGCAGAATAGTAGGCAGGCAGTGCGCGAAGGAGAACCGAAGGGGTCTTCGTTGGGGCTACAAAATGGGGGCTGAAGCATTTTTCTGGGAAACACTCATGAAGGGCTAGACATCCCGACGCCATTACAGAGGTGACATCGATGCCGACGACCCAGGTTAAGTATTTTTTATTATTTTGTTGTTTCTTTCTCTCATTAGAAATTTATTGTGTTATCCTATGTTAATTGATTTGGGTTTTATGTATGGATAATCAGATTTTTGTTATTGTTCGGTATTTGTGTATAAGCCCATTAGGTATTGTGAGATGATGATTTTAATGCATTCATTGAATCGTTAATTGCAATCCCATTGCTAGAATTTCCATATAATTCGTAATTATTATGTTGAAATTCATGTGAAACGACTAATGATTCGTAATCGTTAGGGATAACATGACCTAGCTTAAATGACGCATCGTTTGTGATTATTGTCTTGATTAATCAGTTTTCTTAATTCGTAGTGCTACTGCCTAATTAAATCTAAAGATCATATCCTAGGTTATTCGGTGGTTAGGTTTAATTAGCGATCATATCTTGATTAAACAAAACCTAAGGAAAAATTCGGGTTAATCCATGATTAATAGTTGCTAGGAGAGGTTAAAGAACAACAAATTAATGAAATATGCTTAATTAAGGTGTAGGTCAAGATTGAACCAAAGAATCGGACCTACCGAATTCCCCACTTTTATCTTTTTTTACATGTTTTCTTTAATTTGTTTTTATTAGTTAGTTTTATTTTATTTTCTTCTTTCAAAAACAACCCCCTGGTAAACCTAAGCACGGGTTAATTTCATTTCATAAACTTTACACACACTCTATGTGGGATTGACCAATACTCAGCACTACTACAGTGGTAAGGCTAGTTATTTTATTTTGACTAGTATAACGATGTGCGATCAAATTTGGCATCGTTGTTGGGGAGTGTGGTGTTTTAGTTTTTATTTGTGATTTAATTAGTTTTTTGTATGTATTTGTTCATAATTAAATTCTTTTCTGTTATTTTGTGATCTTTTAGTTTTTTTGTTGTTTCGTGTTGAAAAAAAATTCAATATGGACATAAGTAATTTCTTTTATATCCGTATTCTCAATCCTAGAACAATTTTTGGACGATCAACCTAACATTAGTTATGGATGGGATAATCATCATAATTACTTCCATGATAGTTTACAGTATGCACAACAATTATCGTATAGACCAGAAGCTTCCTATCATGACTTCGATCCATCTCTAAAAGAGTTGATTAATATTGTGCAAGCTAAAACTTTCCAATTGTAGGAGAATACTCAATGGATCTTGATATGTGTTTAATTGTTAATACATTTAATTATTTACAATTAGCGATTAATGATACGAAAGTGCTTAAGATACGAAATTTAATTCATTTATGATTTTAGGTACAATTCGAAAGCAAAGAAGTTAAAGTGAGTTGAAAGCTCTATATTTTGGTTGTTTTCTGAAGATTCATATTTACTTGTCTTCGTCGAACAAAAATGATAAATATTGGAGCAAAAGAAGATAAGATAAAACATAAAACTAATCGGAGAGGGCTAGTGGAAATCAACACTCAGTGTATGTTTTTACATGTAATTACCTGAACTTAATGGTTCATAAAACAAAGGTGGCCAAGCAAAGTAGCAGCCAAGCAAGGAGCTAAATGACACCAAAGAACCAAACAAAACGACGTGAGAAGCAATTGGGAAAATATGAAGCATGAAATGGCAGTGTGATGGAAAGTAGCCAAAGGAAACAATGGATGACCAAACAACAGCATAGAATCAAGGTAGTGAAAATCAAAACGGCAACAGATGGACCAACACACAGCAGCTAGAGGATGTTGTCTGTTTAACGCATATGTTTTTATATAAAACGCATAAGACTAGGCCGCATGAGAAGAAGGCAGCGGGAGGGTTTCTACAAGTATACTGTGGGGGTGGACATAAACCCCCAACCTTATTCATCCCATCAAGCTATAGCATTGGGGAAAGATCTACATTTAATGCAAACAACTGCATTAAACGCAAATAAGGACCTTGTGCAAAGAATAGAGGGACTGGTGACTTGGCTGCGTGAAGAGAGGGAAGAGCAATTGCAGCTTCAGCTTGGCGGTAAGAAGGGATACAATGGTTGTGTGTGGAATGAACAGTAGTGTTGGACCATGAACTCTTAAACCTTATCCGACCCATCAATGAACAGTAAGGTGTAGTGAGAGGCGTGAAGGGCTATGGCAGAATAATGGGCAGGCAGTGCGTGAAGGAGAACCGAAGGGGTCTTTAGTGGGGCTACAGCATAGGGGGCTGAAGCATTTTTTTGGGAAAGACTCATTAAGGGGTAGACATCCCAGCACTAGTTCGAACGTGACTTCAATGCTGATGCCTCGGGTTAAGTATTTTTATTATTTTTTATTTCTTTCTATCATTAGAAATTGATTTTGTTATCCTATGTTAATTAATTTGGGTTTTGTGTATGGATAATCAAATTTTTGTTATTGTTCGGTTATTTGTGTACGAACCCATTGGGTATTATGAGATGATGATTTTAATGCGTTCATTGAATCGTTAATTGCAAACCCATTGCTAGAATTTCGATATAATATGTAATTGTTATGTTGAAATTCATGCGTAGTGACTAATGAATCGTAATCATTAGGGATAAAATGACCTAGGTTAAATTTTGCATCGTATGTGATTGTTGTCTCGATTAATCGTTTTTCCTAATTCGTAGTACTACTGCCTAATTAAATCTAGAGATCGTATCCTAGGTTATTCAATGGTTAGGTTTAATTAACAGTCATATCTTGATTAAACAAAACCTAAGGGAAAACTCAACTTAATTATTAACGCACGATTAATAGTTGCTAGGAGAGGCTAAAGAACAACAAATTAATGAAATATTTTTAATAAGGGTGTAGGTTGAGATTGAACCAAAGAATAACATCTCTACCGAATTCTCCACTTTTATCATTTGTTGCATATTTTCTTTAATTTATTTTAATGAGTTAGTTTCATTTTATTTTCTTCTTTCAATAACAAAACCCCTTGTTAAACCTAAACACCAGTTAATTTCATTTCATAAACTTTACACACACTCTCTATGGGATGGACCTAGAGCTGCTATAGTGGTAGGTCTAGTTATTTTATTTTGACTCTAGTTATTTTATTTTGGATAACATAACGACATTCGGTTAGACAATCTCCTTACTGCTTCTATAAATGACTTCAAAGTTGCAATCTATAAATTTTGGCAGCCAATTTTGTTGGAATAGCGTCAAGACCCTTTGCTCCAATAAGTAAGTTAGGATTTTGTGGTTTGTTAAGGCTCTAAAACATTTCTCGTTCAAGTAGGAATGTCATGGTTTCATCGCTTTAATGAAGGCTAGGGACTCCTTCTCGTTGGATGAAAGATTTTGGTGTTTAAGAGTCGATGCTTTATTAAGGAATGCGATAGGGTGTCCATCTTATTGAAGTACTGCCCTTACTCCTTTTCTGCAGGCTTTTGCTTCCAGGATGAAGGGTCTTGAGAAGTCAGGTTGCTTGAGAATGGGGGTTGTTACCAACATTTCCTTCAATTTCTTGAATGTTTGTTGCTGATACTCTTACCAATCCCACTTCCTTTCCTCTTGTTTCTTTAGTAGTGCAATTAAGGGTTTTGCTATTATCCCATAGTGCTTGACGAATCATCTATAGTATCCCAATCCTAAGAAGCCTTGGAGTTCTTTAAGCATTTTCAGTGGTGGCTAGTGTCAGATGGTGTTGATTTTTTTGGTGTTTGTTTCTACTCTGTCTTTAGAAATGAAATGTCCCAGGTACTCAATTTGTTTGGTCCCAAAGACAAATTTACTCCTGTTAAGAAAGAGTTGTTATTGTTTCAAGATATGTAAAACCTTTTTTAAATGTCCTGGGTGTTGCATAAAGTCGTGTCTATAGATGGGATGGTCATTAAAGAAGACTAAGAAGAAATTCCATAAGTATGGCCTGAAAAACTCGTTCATCAAGCTTTAGAATGATGAAGGTGCATTCACGAACCTAAAGGGCATTACTAAAAAATTGAATTGGCCATCGTGTGTTTTGAATGCAGTCATTGGGATATCTTCTTCCTTCATCCAAATTTGGTGATATTTAGACTTAAGATCCAATCTAAAATACCAACATTAACCTTTCAATTCTTCCAAAAATTCCTCAATCATCATAATAGGAAATTTTCTTTTGATGGAATACTTGTTTAGCTCTCTGTAATGGATGAACATACATCATATATAGTCCTTTTTTATTAGGATCATTGGCGAAGCATATGGGCTTATGTTCTACCTAATAAAACCTTACTCCAACAGCTCCTACACCGACTGCTTTATTACATCTTTTTTATTCGCTTGAGTATCTGTATGAATATATATTAATGGATTCAACTCCCTATTTAAGAGGTATGATATGGTCATGAGCTTTTTTTAAGGCAGTTTCCTTGACTCCTAGAACACCTCTCAAAACTCCACTAGTAGCCTTTCCAATTCTTCTATAATATTTGTTCTATTTTCTAGAGACGGATGTTGCATGTGAAGCTCTACTGGACGTGTTTAAGTAACATAAATAATGAGTTCCTACTTGAATTTGATATATTGGTAAAAATGACAATAGGTCAGGTCCGGCCCAGGTTCACCTAGGCTTGGCTCAACCTCTGTGATGTTGGACCTAGGCAAGTCAGCCAAGCTTGAGCTAATTTACTATGTTTTTTAAAAAAATCAAAACAACGTGGGCTAGGTTGGGCCCGGGTCCACCTAGGCATGGTTCAATCTCTATGATGTCGGACTTAGGCAAGTCGGCCAGCCCGACCTGACTTATTATTTTTTAAAAAAATAAAAATGATGTTGTATTGTCTTTGCTCGTCTCAGTATTGCTAGTCATAATATGCCTAAGACCATGTCACATATCCCTAGTTAGATGAAAAACACCTAGGTGGTAATCCTCAATCCTTGCATCTTCTAGGTAAAGATCTTACAAATTTGGTGATATTTTAATTTTAAATCTCCTCCCACTATGATACTTAAAGTGGGAATGTCTAACACAAATATTACCCTTCCTTATCAACTCTTTTTCATGGAAATTATAGATGCCTCCACTATTAATGAGGATGTGTAACAATTTCTTTTGATGGTTGCCCATCACCCTCATTTTCTTAAACTATCCTTAGTCTCTTAACCCCATATGGCCTCTAAAGATACCATGGGGCTAGCCGATATCCTTTCTTCCCTTTCTTCATTTGTTTCTTTGTTTTCATGTATAACTAAAACTATCTTCTCTCACATTTGTGTCCCGATGTATATTTTTCATCGCACCAGAAACACAATCCTTTTACTCTTTTCTCCTCAAACTCTCTACTATTCATAGATTTTGTACCTCACAAGTTTCTATTGTAACTACATACATTTCCTTAGTGTCCCAATGTAAGGAGCAAACATGTTCTAGGTTGTTTCAGGATCAAGACGCAACAGGATTAACACCCTTATATGTAAAGTTCACTTTGGTTCCTCTTATCTACCTTGACGCTTTTGTTCCTTTTCTAAAGGCTACTATGGCTTCTTATTTCCTGGCGAGTGCATACATGATAGATGTATAATTAACCATATCTAGACCCTACATTTAATATATTTTTCTTGATAGCTTATACTTTTATTGTATATTTGTTAATTAATTTGCTCCAAGTGTGTTTACAGGTTGTAATTACCTTCATGGACTAAAGGAGAAGAATTTGAATAAAAACAAGGAATAAAATAAAGATTTGAAGTTTTGAAGGGATACACAACCATACATCAGCCTGGGTACTTTTCTTAGTCTGTGTAGATTCACTAATTTTGGATATTTTTGGTTATACACGATTTGATAGATGGCCAGAGACCTTAAATTTTGTTATAAAAGGACATTAGTGTAGGCTAATTAAGGTGGCAGTCTTTTGGAGATGATGCCATATATAGAGAACATCCAAAAGGGACAATATTGATCTATGAATGTGGAAAACATGAAGAAATCATCAAAAGATCCATTAGAATACAAAATCAAACCTCTACCTTACAAAAATATTCAATAGGAGATAAAAAGGAGATTTAGAATTGTGATTTGTTTCTTGTTCGTTTTTCTTTTTGTTTGTTTGATTTCATTTTCTGTTATGTGTAACTAAATTTCTTTAGTGTCTAGGTAGGATAAACCCTATATTAATGCTATAACATATTTTGATTCTTTTATATAATGCAATTGTTTTGATTGATGTATAATGATTCAATTACGTGTTTAATATATGTTCTAATATACCCAAAATATTAATTCATAATCTGATTTCATATATAGAGATTGAGAAATCATTTATATAAATAGATCTATTGTAATTAAAAGGAGTTAATTGCAATCCTATAGATAGGATGACATAAATCCTCTAAATTTGTTTCAAACCTAATAGCATAATTTACAAATCGGTAAAGCAATCATATAAACTTCAACTTAAGCAATTTGGTTTATAAACTTAAGATTAGATGTTAGTTGTCTCAAGTGAGTTATTAGCATACCATAAGAATTTTCCGATCTAATAAGTCAATAAAACAATTGCATAATAAAAAGATCAATTAATTAAGATTTTTTAGGGGATTCAAAACCTAGGCACTAATTCATAATATCGATCATTTTCTAAGTGAGTTATTATTTCTCTGTTCAATATCACTACCTACTTTAATTTATTTGTTTAGGTTTTATTTTCTTTAATTGAAAAGTGAAATCAAATTTGTAAATTTGATAATAGGATAATGGTAACTACTAGTATTCATCGTTTTCTTGGAATCGACCTGTACATGTCAGTACTAGCTATAATTATGTCATAAACTTGCGGTTATTTCATAATTGACTAACTAAAAAAAATCAGTCAAGTTTTTGGCACCATTACCATGGACTATGATATTAGGAACACTTGGATTCTATTACTCTAGTCAATATTTTATTTTATTTTATTTTATTTTATTTTTATTGTATTTTATCGTATCTTATTGTATTTCTAGCTTGTTCATTTAATTATATTATCTTTCAAACATCTCTATTTGATATTGAGTTTATGGTTTATTATAGGATTTAAGATTTATTGTCATAATCTTAACTCATAATGAACGGATGCAACGAATGGTACTTTTACGGGAGCCAGAATATGCCTTCCCAATCTATAAAATCACCATATGAGAGGGAGAGAGCTTTTCTCACATATTTTCGGAGGCTCAACCTATATCTAGATCACGTCACGACATTGGTAAAAGCGACTGAGCATTTATAATCGACCTAACGGTGCACTATATGAGAATAGCTACAATTCATAGTGGAGTGACTCTTAGACCTATAGATGGAACGATTACACTCTAGTTGAATATTTGCAGCATCAAACACCTCCAATTAATAAGCCAACTCTGAAAGAAATGAATTAGATTGACCAGCTGTCGAAGACAGTATCAAAAGAGATGCAGGAGAGTTTGCCCAGTCTTATTGAAACTAATTCTAAAGAACATAGATAGCAATCACCTTTAGTAGTGAAAAGGAGCTCCCAGAAGAAGAAAAAGAAGAAGAAGAAGAGGAAGAGGAAGATAGTATTTTAGATAAATTAATGGAACTCCTTGCTGAAAGCTAACTGATGCAAATTTAAGAGTAAAGATAAGACAAGAGTTGGCTTCATGAATGGAGTGAAATTCCAAGAAAAACTTCCCAAAGAAGCCTCCATCCAATCCAAAAGAGGAAGTAGAGAAGTGGCAGGAGATGATAGAAGAAGATAAGCCAAAACCTCTGTTCAGAAAGAAGAAGAGTAGACAAAGATGGATGAGGAAGAACTGATAAAGGAACCAAATAAGGAAACTACTAGTGAAGCATTAGTAATGACCTTACAAAAGGTTCCCACTACCTCGAAGACAAACTATTTGAATCAACCGATGATTTATTGAGTTTTGTCATTCCCTCTTTTATTAACATTTTGTTATTAAAAAGGGCATAAAGGTAATTTAATTTATTCATTTGATAAATTATTTCATTGTTATTATCTTGCAACAAGTGACTTATTTACAAGTTGCAAAACCTTTATGAGGAGAAAAGGGTGGAAACAAGCCACTGATCATAAACTCAAAATGTGAATAAAAGTGTAAGGTATGTCAAGCTAACGACGTTAAAGAAGCGTCGTATAGGAGACAACTCATGAGTTAGTTTTAGTTTTATTTCAAATTCCATATTATTTTTTGTTTACTTTCATATCATTATAGGTTTTAATTAATTAAGTTTTGATGTGCTTTAGGATTACATCATTAAGAATCTTCACAAGGTCATGCATGATTAAGGTGTTAGGATATGCGTGTTAAAATTTTATAACTCTAAAGTGCAAAATTTTTAATTTTGTTCATATATGGTTGAAGTTGCACACATTTGTGGAAAGTTGGATGCTCTCTAAACTTGTAAGTTTGATTTACACAATTTGATAAATGCTCGTGTACCAAATCGTGTAAGTCTAGGAAAAAGCTAAAACTATGTCACTTTCACAATTTGATACACTGCCATATATTAGATCATGTAACTATGATGCAGGTTAAAATGTTCTAATTCCTTCATTTTTCATATTTTTTTCTCTTCTCTCACTCACTCTCACTGTCGCCTTCCAACTCTCTTGACCCAATTTTTGCAAATTTCTACCAAATTAATGACACCTAAATAAGTGCTCGTGTTGCTTTAACTTGTTTATGTATAATTCATTGAGTGTTTTGCATTATTTGCAAATTTTTCAATCAAAATCGTCAATTTAACAATTTCAAGATTTTTGGAGAATGTAGGTGATTTTATGATTAGTTTTGATTTAATAGTTGAATTTAATCATTACCCAAAATGATTCAATTCAATTAATTGCATATGAATTGGATGAAAATTCAACTTCATGTATGTCATTGTGCAATTATGGCTCACAAACTATTAATTTGTGACATTTTTTATGAAATTAATGTTAATAGGTTGTTTTTAACGTTAATTGAAGAATAGGTTTATGTTTAATTGCACGAATTTGATGTTGAATTTCGTCAATTTTACGTAATTGTGAGATTAGAGTTTTCAATTTCAATTTTAGGTTTGCATTTGTAATTAATCAATTAGGTTAATATAATTTGTTAATTAAAATAATCTTAATTTTAATTTTGTTATTAATTAGGTTGTCAGTTAATTTTCTACTTCTTTATTTATTTAATTAATTAATTATGTATTTGTGTTAATTTATTTTTATTTGTTTTAATTTTTGTTGTCGTTCTATTTTCTCATTTAATAATTTAGTGAACATAGTAAATTTTAAGTGTGGAAAAAGGATAGTCACATAATTTATTTGTAAGTTCTCACACTTAATTTAAGTTTCAGTCACAATGAAGAGATCACGGTGAGCAACGGAGACCC
Source organism: Erythroxylum reticulatum (assembly GCA_025504915.1). Classification (NCBI taxonomy): domain Eukaryota; kingdom Viridiplantae; phylum Streptophyta; class Magnoliopsida; order Malpighiales; family Erythroxylaceae; genus Erythroxylum; species Erythroxylum reticulatum. Next base: position 11,706,341 of record JANSVA010000004.1, read on the forward strand.
CTAAGAACCGACATCAAAGAGTAGGTTCCTCATCTATAACCCAGCCCTCAAAGTGGCTGCAGATGTTACTATTTAATGTCGAGGCCCAAGAGGAACAATACCAACAACTAAAGGACGGAAAGTTAGGTATTGGTTGATTTATCAACTGGGGGGCGTTGGAGCAAGTTTCCCAACTTTTTGAAATTGTGGAGTTCTTTTATAAGGAGCTTACATTGAAGGAGCTCTCCACATTTTATGTGGAAAGAGATTGCTATGACGGGGATCGTCCTAACATGCTCCAATTTCGAATGATGGGAGAAATGTTTTAGATGAGCTAAACGAAATTATCCATCACAATGAGTCTTTACAACTAGCAGTTCGCGGGGACACCGGAGCACCTTACACTATGTACAGACTTTCCATACGAATTTCCCTTCGACATTTTTGGCATACGATCAACACAAAAAATGACTGCGATCGAAACAAGTCTAAGGCTTCTACATTACAACATCCCGTGCTCAAATACATTCACAGTATTCTGAGTCATAAGCTTAGCGATTGGGGTGATAGCTGAGGAGTTGTTGGAAACATAGACGTGTATTACTTATGGAGTATACACGAGAGGATGTTGATCTATCTAGTGAACGCGCTTGCGGAATTCATTAGGCATTAAAGCGAGGAAAGGAAGGTTAGTACAATCTGTGTCAAACCTTATGTGACCAGATTTGTGTGACGAATGAGGGTATTTGATAGATTACCATCGATGCAACAGCTAGCTACTATAGCAACACTAAACTTTACAGTGATGCAGTATATGCGCATGGTTTGTAGATGTTAGAGACCCATAAGTGACATATATAGACTAATTGGGTTCCCCAACGACCCAGCAGCCTCAGGAGGACCTAAGGAGGAGCAGCAACAACCAGTCACTGTTGTCCCAAATAGGTGGGAGAGCACTGGAGCTTAATCCAGACCAGCTAATGATAGCTTAACTAAAGAAACAATAGGCAGAGCTAGTGGAGTGGATGAGTAGACTGAGACCTCAGTTGGATGAATGGGAGATTTACATCAAGGCATTACTTTGCAGCATCCATCATTTGGGATGAGCTCTTCATCATCGGCTTCTCCACCTTGTGAGGATTATCAACCTAAGGACTTTCCATCATAGGATATGCCATAGTTACGATACGAAAAAGGGAGATGCTTAACTATTCTATCTTTTCCTTTCCTTTTTAATTGCGTATTTTCTTATTCAATTTCTTTTGTTTAAACGTTAATGTTAATATTATTTTATATTTCTTTTTATTTTTGTTAGTTTTATTTTCATATTCTTTTTATCCCTTTTCTTCATATTTTGCAAGGATATAGTTACTATTGGATGGATCAAAAATCAGAAAAATAATCTTATTCAAAAAATTACCAACTCACCTTTCTCACTTTTGATTTTAATATGCTTATACTGAATACATTGAAGACAATTTACAACTCTTAACGTAGTGAAGGGGTTACGATTTTTATAATTTTCTTAAGCATAGTATAATCTTGGTTATTAAATTTTATCAACATATTGAATTAATTGAAATATGTCCATCAGTACTTTACTTCATTATTAAATATTGATTTGAATTAGTATGAAAAAAGGTGATAGTATAATAGAATTGCTTTTATAAGGCATGTTGTTATTAATCATTGAAATGATCAACTTAAATGAAAATTGCATATTATTTACACACATTTCCCATCTTTTTTATTAGCTTTTGAACATAAAAGAAAATTTTTTAAGCCCTTGTTATTCTTTCATATGTGTTATCATGTACAATATAATGATTCCAAAACTTGCTTTCATTATACATATTAAGATCATATTTGTTAAATTAGAAGCATTGACATAATGAATATGCTTAGATTTAACAACTCGTTTAAGCCTTTTTTAAAAAAAATTACCACACCTATAAAATTATCTTTTATGAATAACCAAATTGAGCCTTAACTTTTTTCATTAATTAAACCCACATATTAACCTTTATCCTATTTTTTAAGCCTTTTATTATTTTGAACCTTAAAGGTTATTTATATTATTTACGTGTTTGAAACTTGAAATTCTTGAAAGGTTCAATAATTCTTTAATTGTGATACTAAATGCTCAAATTATTAAAAAATGAGCATAAGGAAGAAAAATGTGATTTAGTTTATAGTACCAATAAAGTTGCAATAAAAAGACATATGTTTTATAAACAAGTCTTGTAATTTTTTGTAGTCAATTTCCTTCAATTTAACATTTTTCTTATCCCAACCATATCATACATACGCTCAACTACAAGCTTACAAAGACAGTTTGATTTTTGTTTCTAGTTTGTACATAAGTGATGGAGATGTGATATTATTGCAAGCCTTTGGTAAGAGTTCTACTATGCATTGATTGAGTGATTTGATACTTTCCACTTTAAATACTTGAGTGCATTGAGTGAAATATTAATGAGGGTTTAATGATTAATGCTTTTGATTACAATGAGATTATGATGTGATTACTATTAATATTGCTTAGGAAGTTAATTTTACAATAATTTGATTCTAATTGAATGTTAATTTGATGATAAATTGATATTTTAGTATATGATGGAGCATAATATGAATGGACAGATCGAGATTGATGATAAATTGATGTTTTTATCTTATAATTTTGATTATGGTGTGCTTAAAGACAAGCACAAGATTAAATGTGGGGATGTTTGACATATGTATAATTAACCATAATTATACCCCATATTTGATATATTTTTGCTTGTTCTTTTGTACTTTTATTGAATATTTAGTACTTAATTTACTGTAAATGTGTTTATAGGTAGTAATTGCCTTCATGGATTTAAAGGAGAAGAATTAGGATGAAAGCGCGGCATAAAACAAATATTTGAATCTTAGAAGGGATACAAGTTTATGCACCAGCCCATATACTTCTCTTAAGCCGTGCAAATTCAAAATTTTCAAATATTTTAGGTTATACACGATTTGATACATTATCGTATATGTGTCAGATCCTAAATTTTGCTATAAAAGGACGTGAGCAGAGGCTAATTAGGGGGCAGACTTTTGGAGACGATTCTAGACGTGGAGTACAAAAGGGACAATATTGATCTAGAAATATGGAAAAACATGAAGAAATCATCAAAAGATCCATTAGAATTCAACATCAAACCTCTACCTTACAAGAATATTTGATGAGAGATAAAAGGAAGATTTAAGATTATGAACCCTTTGTTTTGTATTCGTTTTTCTTTCTGTTTATGTTTGATTTTGTTTTCTATCATTTGTAACTAAATTTCTTTAGTGTTAGGTAAGATGAACCCTATGATGATGCTATAACATGTTTTAATTCTTTTATATAATGCAATTGTTTTGATTGATATATTGCGATTCGATTGTAATAGATCTATCGTAATTGAAAGGAGTTTATTGCAACCCTATAGATAGAATAACATAAATCATCTAGATTAAGGTCAAACCTTATAGTCAAATTCACAAATTGGTAAAGTAATTGTATAAACTTTAACCTGAGTAATTTGGGTTATAGAGTTCGAAGTACCCTGACTACAAGCTATAACTTTTAGTTTAAGTGATATAAGAGCTCTAGGTATGGGTCTATTACAGCCTCCATGTCTCATGTTCGAGTCGTAGCACAACCACTCCCATTGACTACAAGCTATAGCTTTTAGTTCAAGAGAAAGTAGTCATGCTAGAGAAAAAAGAAAAAAAAAAAGAACAACAACATTCCTATCAATGGGAAGCTTGACCAATTGAAATCGATAATTTAAATTAATTTGGATATTATCGCAAAGGAAGTAAAATTAGAAAATTTCCTTCTGAATATATGCCAAAACATATAACCTTAGGACTCGACTGAATACTTAATTTAGATTGTATTACCTTCTTCTTTATGAATCCTTGAGACTGATTATGATTGCTTCCATTCTCGGGTCAAGATGTCTGCAAGATTGTTGTCAGTAGATTTTATATAATGAATATGAAAATTATATTGATTTAATTCTAATTTCCATTTACTTAACCTTCCTTGATTATAATTGGTTTTGATATTATATTTAATAAATCCACATAGATACTTGGAATCTGATTGAATAGTAAATTTAACAGGTAATAAATCAATTCGCCATTTTCTCAATGTTTTGAGGCAGGCTAATGTTTCCTTTTCATGTATTGGATACTTTAATTTAGTGGGATTGAAAGTCCCATTTATATATTTGCGTAATAAATACTTCTTTTGATTGGGTGGTTTTGCCAAAAGGCAACCTGCCCATATATCCATACTGGCATCAATTTGTACTAGAAGTATACCCTTTGGAAGATAATTATACAATACAGGTAAATCCTTGCATAAATGTTTCAATGTACGTACCGTGTTAGTGTCTTCTGAGGTCCAACTCCATTGACTTTTTATGCTACACTTGAGTTGTAAACTTTTTCTTCCTTTAGCAAGATTTTTAAAAAATCCTTGATCAAAAATATAATTGAGTATGCCTAAAACTTGTTGAACATAAGTTCAATTTTTTAATACATCGAGAAATTGTTGTATTTAAAAAAGAATGTTTAGTATCAATTTTAAAAATACATTATGAAATTTAATGCTTAAATATTCAATATTTTGTTGAGCTAATTTTGTTTTCTTTTTACTTAAGATTAAGCCTTTATCCTGACATTGTTGAAGAACTAGTTTTACCTTTTTTAAATGGTCTTCTTTATCTGTATTAGAAAATATTATGATATCATCTATATAAGCTAGAGTGAATTCTTCTAATCCTTCAAGATTATTATCCATGACTCTTTGATTAATGCTAGGAGCTTGTTTAAGTCCAAAAGGTAATACATTGCATTGAAAATATTTTTGAAGTGGACATGTAAAAGCAGTAAGTGGTTTTGTATTTTCATGTAATCGTAATTGCCAATATCCAGACTTAGCATCTAATGTAGTAAACCAATTATATCATTTTAGTTTCTTTTGAGGTAATTTATATGCTTAGTTACTTCATTTAATTTTTTATAGTTAATTATCATTCTTCGTTTTCCTCTTTTTTGTCCAGAATGGTTGTTGGCTGAATGTTTACTAGTGCTTAGAGAGATTAACTTTTTGTTTAGAAGTTCAATACATTCAGTAATAAATTCTTGAACATCATGTTGAGTATAAGGAATATTATTTCGAATGTTGATTTCATGGGTAGGATCTTTTAATTTTATTTCAATCAATTGATTATTGTTATTTTTAAAAGGATCAAGTGAATTTTCACTACAAATATTGTTTAATAATGTTTCGATTTTGGTTTGTATAGACATATTGTTGAGAAGATAGAATTGTAAGTAATCTAGTTTATCTGTTAAGAGTTGTCATTTTTTATAATAAGTGGTATGATATATTAGGACTTTAAGAATAATTTTTTTTGGTTTAACGATTTTATTATTGGTGTCTTTACTGTTATATAGTAGAAATATTGAAAAAAGGGATTATATAATTTTAAAAAGTTGTTGCCTAAGATTAATGGTAATCTTGATTCTTGTTGATAAATAGATGGTAATGTAAATGTATATTTTTCAATTATTATATTATTATAATAACTGACATACCAAATTGATTTTATACTTCCATATGTTATTCTAATTTGAAGTGGTTTATCTAGTTTTTTCCACTTAGTTAATAATGTTTTGATGTTATAAATATAGTAGCTCTGGTACTTATATATGCATTTACCCTTTTATTCTGAATAATCACTTGAATAAATGTTGTATTCAGATTTAGTTGATGATTATGACCTTTGGGACTCATAGAGCTAAAGAGTTGAAATAGTTTAATTAGTTTCATAATCTGGTTCGATTGGTTTTAAATTTTCTTCAAATGCTGAATTTAATATATTAATTTTTTCTTTATATTTGTTTTGATTTTTCTTTAGACAATTATTGGCATAATGTCCTTCTTCTTTACATAGCCAACATTTACAAGATGTTTTATTTTAAGGGCAATATTGTTTTTTGGGTTTAAATTGTCTATAATTCTTTCGTCTAAAATACTTCGTATAAGGTTTGAATTTTTGTTTTCTATAGCTTCAGGGGTATTTTTTCCATTTATAACTTCTAGTTTTAAAGTGTGGACATTTTGTTCTAGGATGCCTATAAGAGGTAAAATCACAGCCACATTGTTATGGTACTTCAGCATATTTGGAACAACAAAGTTGTATATTTTTATGTCTCAATTTTTTATGTAATTTTGCTTCTAAATATTTTGTGATAAGACTTCTTTGCTAATAGCAATGGCTCCACCTAAATTATATGCTACTATGTTTTTGCTATTTTTGTCTGGAAATTGTTCCTCTACTTTTTGGTTGATAGGATAAGGGGGTTTTTGGATAAAAATTTAGATATACATTTCTTGTTTAGGTTTAGGTAGCTTATAATAATATTTTTTAAATTCACAAATGTAAGATTCTAAATAGCACATATCACAAATCCTCATATTATTTAAATGTCAAAGCAATTCGTCGTTCTTCATTTTCTATTTCTTGTTTATATGAAGCTACATCTTTACCAATGAATTTTTTATAAATTTCACTTAATATTACTTAAAAAACTTATACATTGTCAATAGAGAGTAAATAGGCAGTGGTATTTTTTATTCTTTCTTCATTATCTAAAAGAAAATCTAGGACGATTCCAATTTTTTTATAACTAATAAAATTTTATAGTAGATTTTTCTTGTCTAATCTGTTAAAAGGTTTTTCTATTTGAATAATTAATTATAACTTATTAGCCCATTCTAATAATAATTTTTTTGGTGCAATAACATAATCTAAATTAAGTCTTCCATCGGGTCCTAAGGTTATATGTTTTGGTATATATTCATAAGGAAATTTTCTAATTTTACTTCCTTTGCAACAATATCCAAATTGATTTAAATTGTCGATTTCAATTGGTCAAGCTTCCCATTGTTAGGAATGTTGTTGTTCTTTTTTTCCTTTTTTTCTCCAAAATGAGAGTTTTCCAAGTAGATAGGAAGCAAAAAAAGCCTTATCTGACTTTAAAGGCCCAATCTTAAGACCACAATATAAGCAAGCCCTAGAAAAACCAGCCTTAGAACTCAATATAAAATCACTAGGCAAATCTATCAATATGGATCGAATCAATTCAGTAACTACTAAAGTATTCAAAGAAGAAATGAGACGGATCATTTCAGAAATGTTTTTTGACTATTTTTAAGCACTTAATGACTGGAAGGAAGAACAAAAGATTTTTCAATATTACCTACAGAATCAAGGAAAATATGGACCCAAAGCAATCATTTTTTCAAAAGCAGATCCTTTGACCACCTATTTATTATTCCAGAGTGGATTAATTGATGCCATTTATCTAACTAAATTAAACATTTTATAAGAATTCCCTACAGGATTTATCTAGGCAGTCAAAAATTATCAAGATCAATTTGCTAAAGAACGAGAAATATTCATCAAGGCAGCTACCCCATTTTTAAGGAAGCAGATATTATCAAGGATGCAGAAATAAAAGTATCAAGAATTGCATTCCTTCATATTGGCATAAGCAAAGGGATGTACCCTCCCATTGATGAACCACCTCGACATACATTTCACTGGGATCTCATTAATCAACTAAATCGCAATTGTCTAGAAGGAGTATACTAACAATGTCTAAGAATAAATGTCAAGTCATTAATCAAAGTTAACTACAAAGGACCAAATATAATTATGATCTCTGCCTATAAAGCACCAGTCTCAACTGAAGCTATTCATATTATTAGACAATTTGAACAACCCTTTTCAACTATCAATGGCATGTTTCATGATTTATCCGACCAATGGAAACAAGCTCTCTGTCAGCAACTCAACAGCCATCCTCAGCATAAATGTAATTATTATCCTTCATCATCTACAAACGAAAAAGAAGACGATAGTTCAATTGATGCAATAATTGAAGAATAAAGCATTCAACGAAAGACGAATCTTTAAAGATTTAGGCCCTGGGCCAACAAATAAAAAGCAGATTCCTTTGCTTTTTGCTTTTACTTTACTTTTGTCATCACCAATAAAGCAGATTCCTTTGCTTACTACTTTTGTCAGCCACCCGTTTTTTAACTCTTCCTTTCTTTTGCTTTTATATGATGTAGAGGCAGTAGCCTCCTTCGGTATGAAATTATTAACTACTTTTGTTTCTCTTACCTTATCTCTTAAAATCCAACTCTTGCCTAAGATTGCTTCAAACAGAAACAAGAATAGGTATGAGTTCGTTAGGTTTTCATTTCATCACTAAATATCTAACTATGAATCCATTAATCTTATTTAAATTTGCACTCGTCATTAGCTATGTTTATTTACTTATTATTCATGCTTTATTCCCTATTTTAGCATTTTTATCTACTTGTTTCTTCTATTTAGATGCTATTACTTTTATAATTGATTGTCTTCAATCAAAATTCATTCTGTTTGGCTTCGATGTTTATTTAAGTATGTATGTTTATCCATTCGTACATCTCGATTTACTTAAATATGCCTCATTGTAAAATTTTTCAAAATATGCATCAATCTATAGTCCATAATGAAAATAAAATGAGCATTAGTAGAAAACTTATCTAGGTTGCAACTAACATGTATATTTTTCTTCAATTAATAAATGCTCGGCCAACTTTATCAAACAAAAATTACTACACACTATGAAATATATCAATTAGAAAAAGATGGTGCAAAATATTTACATAATCTATTTAAAAAACATTATATCACACATCTTAATTAACCTCTCTAATTTAGTAGTTCATTATGTCTTTAAATTCAGACTGCTAGAATTGTAGATCTTTTTCTACATTCATCAAACTAACTGCTAAAAGGTGACTGTTAGTAAAAGAATTATTGATTTTTGGAAAACCCAGTGACTTCAATTATTACAAACTATCGACCCATTTTATCTAGATTTTTAAAATTGTCAAGATAGGATTCATAATAATACAGTTATATATTATCAAGAAATAATAGAACTTTAAGAATTAGATAGACGGTTTAGCGAACATTGTCAAATACATTTAAATAGAACCCAATATTTGTAATATCTGTCATCAATTACTTAATCATATCCAGTATATTGAACCAGTAATACTGCAATATAAAGAAGAAAAAGAATATTATGAAAACCGATATAATTATATTCAATTTGTAATCAATAATCCTAATGCATTAAAACCAATACAAGAAAAATTAGAATTAGCTCAAATTTTGTATATTTTCTATACTCAAGAATTAAGTTATTTACAATCTATTGTATTTCAGCATCAAACAAATAATTCTCATTAAAAATGACAGAAATTTTAACAAAAGAACAAAATATTTTAGAAATCGACAATTTAGAACTAACAGAATCAACTAGTACCTTTCATATAAATACTTTATTATCAAATGAAAAACAAAAACAAATTGCTAAGGCTTAATTAAATTTAAAAGCAGAATAAGATATCCAATCTTCTCGATTCAAAAACTTTCCAGATTGAAAAATATTATTTATTTTGGTAAAATTGTTCCCGAAATACCTATTAGAATAGACCAATGTAATGGACATATTCGAATCAATTTAATTGAATAAGAACAAATTTCGAAACAACTACAAAAAATACTAGAAGAAAAAAGACATAAATTTGGATATATTCATTTATCTATAATATAAATTCTCCTAAAATCAACTTTTCAAGAAAGAATAGATTCTCCAATAAGAATGGCAATTATGGATGAAAGAATGACCAATTTAAATGATCAAATAATAGGAATAATGAACGGAAATTTAGCCTATAGAAAGATTAAATTTAACACTCGTCTTAAATTAGGAATTTCTTTAAAATCACATAATCTAGATGAAACAATAACAATCGCATATAAATTTTATAAAGAAAATTTAATAAATTTAGGCCAATATCCCTTCTTTATTACATATAAAATTAGTTATACTTTAACGAATTCACATCATAGTATAGAATTTTACAACACTAACAAAATTTACATTGATCAATTATTTAGCGATGTTGCTAAAGTATGAACTAATATATGAACAAAATTATGCACATTACCCAAAATTCCATAACCAATTCAATTAAACTCAAATATAAGTCCTCAACTCTCTTTTTCTAATTCTAACTCTATAAATAAACCCAATCTGTTTAGGTCACAATCATTATGTTTATAAAGACCCTTAAGATTTACAGAACCTGGACAAAATTTAGAACATTCAGTTAAAATTACAGATCCCATTATTCCTCATAACAAAGATAACTATTCAGAACAATCAATCTCGAAAGAATTATTAACAATAAAAAATCAATTACAAGAATTAACTACACATATAAGAAATACTCTATGAGCGTTACCAAATCTATCACTGAAGTAATAGAAAAACAATTACCAATCGAAATACAAGTTAACGAACTTTTAAAAAATCAAACAAATATTACCTAAATAATACAACAATTAGTAAAAGATAATACATAGAATAAGGAAACAATAATCAATATACAGGAAAATTTAGAAAATTTAGTAAACCGGTTTAAAAAAATAGTTTTTAGTTCAAGCGGTATTAGAGCTCCAAGTGTAGGCTTGGTGCAGCTCCCACATCTTGGAGTTGCAGCACAACCACTGCTTCCAAACCACCTTGAAGTTACGTAGAAGCGTGGTGGGTTACATAAGTTTGAAGTACCCTAACTACAACCTATAGCTTTTAGTTTAAGGGTTATAGAGGGTTCGAAATACCTTGACTACAAGCTATAGCTTTTACTTCAAGTGGTATCAGAGCTCTAAGCATGGGCCTAGTGCAGCCCCCACGTCTCATGCTCGAGTTGCAGCACAACCATTACTTCCAAACTGCCTTGAAGTTACGCAGAAGCGTGGTAAGTTATAGAGGATTCGAAATACCCGGACTACAAGTTATAGCTTTTAGTTCAAGTGTTAGAATTAGTAGTTAGTAGCTTCAAATGAGTTATTAGCATACCATAGAAATTTTAACAGTCTAACAAATCAATAAAATAATTGCATAATAAAAGATCAATAATTAAGGGTTATTAGGAGATTCGAAACGTAGACACTAATTCATGATATCGAACATTTCTAGGTGATTTCTTATTTCTCTGATCAATATTACTACCTACTTTATATTATTTGTTTAGGTTTTATTTTCTTTAATTAAAAAGTCAAAACCAAATTTGTATACTTTTAATAGGATAATGGTAACTAGTAGTATTCATCGTCGTCGTGGGATTGACTCATACTTGTCAGTACTAGTCATAGCTATGTCGTGCACTTGTGGTTAAATCATAATTAACTAACTATTTATGTCGTGCACTTGTGGTTAAATCATAATTAACTAACTAAAAAATAGTCGATTAATACGCTTGCTGGAGTGATTGTGGATCCATCATCTTATCTGTGAGCTCCTGTTCTGGCTTAAGACCTTTAGAGGAAAAACCTGTCAAATAAGTCTCTAAAAGGGTTAGTTTATTCGAGTTCTTTTTAAAACTATGTGTAGTATTCCAACACCGACCCTCTTGCTTGAGAATCTTCAAGTCGCCAATTAAGTCTTCGAATATTTCTTCATCGAACCTCTATCTTAATGCGATTATGAACTCCTCCCAGCCTATCGACTCCCCTTCACTTCTATTCCTGATTATTGGTTGGAACAATCTTTACGTAATGCCTTCCACTAAAGCGATGCCAGTCAGACCTTCAATTCTTTTGGAGTATGATCGATTGCGAAGAACTGTTCACACCTGTAGATCCAACTTCTCGCCTCAATCCCATGGAATGTAGAGAAATCTAACTTGCTGAATTTGGTTAGAAGGGTGCAGTTGGAGTTTCAAGACATCACTTCTGAGTTCTCCTTCCCCATCTTCTGCATAAGTTGCTAAAGCATGGATTTGATGTCATTAATTCTTTTTCGTTTCTCATTTGTGCCTCCAAAAAAGATTCTTCATTCCTTATTCTAGACGCCTTACTTCCGCTCCCCCTGTGCCATTGTGTCATAGCTAGGATCATCCACTCTGATACCAATTGTTATGATAATTTCTAGTACGTAGGAAAGGAACAAGTGCAAGAAGAAGAGATATAGAAGGAAAATTATAACTTTTCTTCAAATTTTTCGTATTTACTTCAATCACTACAACGACTGTGAAAATAGTACTACGACCCTTACAATGACAACACATATGGTGATCTTAGCTAGTTTGTTAGGGTCATTACAGATTCAATGCATCTTTGTCTTATTTACTGATGATTACTCTTTCGGCGTTGTTTCCTTCTTTTTCTTCTTTTTCTCCTCGATGCTGTTCTCTTCTCTATTCATTTGTTCCTTTCACTAATCATTATTCGTAACACAGGGGCCAAAGAAAAATGCAAGAATATAGAACATGATGAATATTTTTTTCAAAACAACCTTTAATTGTTGTATCTATGCTATTTGGAGGGAAAGAACTCCAAACTGAACATAAATATATATATGGACTGTCACGAACTGATGGATGAGATCATCAGCTGGATTAGAGAGATTCTAATATCACAAAGTACGTGAAACTACAACCTTGTGAATGAGAACAGATTGGAACCTGAACTAAGTTCTATATGTTGTATTAAGTTTACAGGTTGAGTCCTTATGTTTTGACGAACTCCCATTGTGATGTCGTTTAAGCTAAGGCTTTAGTCATTAATATTATCATTTAATTTTTCCAAAAAAAAAGGCTTTGGTACCTGATAATGTCCTTAGTCTCCACGTCACTACTTATCGCTCCACAATACTTATCGTTCCTAATATCCCTACTATATGACTCTCTATTTGCCTCCTGAAATTGTATTGGTATTTCCATTCAATTTCGTCTACAGATGCCAAATTTATTAATTGTATAGATTATATCATATTATTTCAATTAAATATTTTTCAAATTATTTTAATACAATACGTTAAATATGTCATAAATTTCTAACTTAAAATATTAGTTAAGAAATTAAACAAAAACCAGCATTTAGATTCTCTTTCATATTTAATCCATTTAAACATATAAGCTTATTAATTGTATGACTTATGTATAAGTTCTTTAGTTTAATATTTCATAAACTCTTATGTATCATACAATAAATTTATCATACATCCACGAACGACAAAAATTGTCTGATTCGATCTCAAGTCAATATATTCGACTTGTGTTGACTAGACTTCGGTTGGGTCAAACAATTTTTAAATTTCAGACTTCAGCTCAAAAATGGGCTCGGATTGTCTGGTTCAACTTGATTATGCCTAAAGCTCAAAATTTTAAAGTAAACAACACAATTTTTATTTTTAAAAATAAAAATACTTGATTAGGTCAATTGGTCTTCTGATTACCTAAACCCGATCAACCTCAGCTCGAGTTTCCTCATTTATTTCAAGGAAAATCTTCAAGCATTATAGGAAGCTTTACTTACATCAAAGTTCCAACTTTTTTTTACCCTTAAATGAGAGTGAAGATTTTCCTTTATTTCTCAACCAAGAATATATTTGTAAAATATTTATTAAAATTATTTCATATAATATTATCTTTTCCTTTCATTATCACAAATTTTCTTATTTTTCCCTTTTATTTTCACAAAATGGATATAACAATAACACTCAGTATAAATTTCATTGACATACAAGGTCTAGAAAAGTTTAGTAGTACAAAGTTTTACCCCTAATTAATAGAGAGACTATTTCCAAATGACTCATAAGAAGAAGAATCAAATAATAATAATTTACGATACTTAGTAAATTAAATACAAAATAAGTAATAAACTAAATAATATGAGAAATAAATAAATAAATAAATAATACTAATAATAATAAATAAATAAATATTTATAACAAAAATATGATTACAAAAGGA
>JANSVA010000004.1:11750733-11788343 GCA_025504915.1 Erythroxylum reticulatum
AAGAGTTTTGACATTCTCATTATGTGTCAAAACAAGTTTCACATTCTTCCAGTGCTCAGTATGATTTGGAAGAGCCCTAGTGATCTCTGAAAGGGTTTTGACATTCTCATTATGTGTCAAAACAAGTTTCACATTCTTCCAATGCTCAGTATGATCTGGAAGAGCCCGAATCACATTCAGGACTTGTTCCTCTTCAGAGATAACCCGGCCAGTTGCCTTAAGATCACGAACCATAGCACTCATGGATTGTAAATGTTCAGCCATAGTACGAGTCATATTAATCTCGTAGTTCATTCACTTGAGGTGTAAAACATGAAGCCTTGTAGCAGATGTTTGACCAAAAGTGATCTTAAGTTTATCCCACATATTCTTAATAGGGGCACAATCCTCAAACTCTCCAATTAAATCATCATGCATAAAATACAACATAGTATAACATACCTTACAATCCTTTTTAGACCAATCTACATAAGCCTTTAAGGATGCTTGATATTGCTCACTAGCAGTATTAATATCGTTTCCGTCTTTGTCTTTGACTGAAGACGCATTCATTATTATGGCCAAATGTTCGAGCAATTCTTGTTCATTTAGAAGATACTGAATCTTCGTTTGTCACATATTATAATTAGAATCATCCAATTTTTTAGTGGTGGACAAATCACCGATCAAGATTTTAATCGTCATATCTACAAGTATATATAAACATGATATGAGGCACATATCTAAATAATTAAATTATCAAAAATATCATCATTCATATCACAAGATCGAAAATTTCACTAAGATCATAATCATCACTTATGACATAAATTAGAAATTTTTTATTAATTATTCATATGAAACATATTCCAAAAAAATGTATATATTTATATATATTTCATATGTTAAACCAATTAACATAACTACTTTAATTTGACATATAACAAAGATGCCAAAAAAAACTTTTATGTAAAACTAATTTACAATAAAAAATATAATACATATAAACAAAATTTACATACAAAATTATATAAACTCATTTATATAATATTATTTTAAATATAATACAAAATTACCCATAAAACATATTATGGAATATTTTAAATTATATTATATGAAAACACATTCATGAATTTATAACAATTTATTTTAATAACATTAGTGATCATATCACTTTTCAAAAAAAAGAATTTACAAATAAATCCGTTTATCATTATAAACTCACGCATATTTTTGATAAACTCACGTACGTTTCAGTTTTATGGCACATTTGTGAATGCACAAATAGCATAAGCAAAGCTTTATTTGCATAAAGGTACATGCTTATAAGAACATTTTCGGTTTTTCATCAAAAACTTTTAACTTTTTACTGGGCATGAACGTTTACTGTGCATGAACAACCATTAACGCGCAAACGTGTGAAACAACCAAAAAAAAAGAGAAGTTTCACGCCTATGCTTGGATGTTTTTTTGCGAAACCATTTAATGCATTTGTAGAGATCTTACACGTGCATTTAATGAGCCGTTGCATGAAGAATATCTTTGAAACCCATTTAACGCACATGCATTTAATGAGCCTTTTATGTGAAACTAATTTCACATTAAGGCCAAGGGATTCTTGTTATTCATGCACAAAAATCGAGAAAAAAACCAAAGACCCATTCTAGTTTTCATGCAAACCTGTACTTATTTCTTGTTATTGCTTTTTGTTTTATATATTGTTTATACAAAAATGAAAACAACATTTGTATATATTGTTACTCTCCTTTTTGCAGTGTTCTTTTCATGCACGTTACTGCATAAAAAAAACATTAACTCTTCTATCTACTTTGACAGTGAATGAACCAGTATCTCTTCTATTCCCATTGACAGTGGATGAAATGACACTCATGCAATTTTCGTGAACAAATAAAAACCATAAATTATGGGTCATTTTTTTAAATATGATGTAAACCTAATATTGGCTCTGATGTTAATGTAGATTTATAAGGACTGACTTTAATGCGAAAGTAGTCAACCAATTCTTTGTTTGGTAGTCTACGTTTTATGGTTGGCTACTAGAGTCACCGTTAATTCACACACTCAAATTCTAATTTTTGATGGTGTGATTTACGTTAGGAAGGATGAAGGAAGTTTTTTTTTTTTCTTTTGTTCATCAAAATTTTCAAAATTGGAGAGAGAAAGAAAACCCAAACTTATTTTGATTTCTGATGTATTTTTTGTCTTAAGAGAGATAACTCCCACCAGCCAACTTCTTCCTTTTATATCAAAAACAACTGACGGAAATTATATATATATGTATGTGGCCGTTTGTGTAACTGCCAACAGGGGCAGGGCCTTATCTTGTACATTCTTGTCCGACGAGGCATTGTGATTAGAGATAAATTGTCATCCAATCTTAGCAAGAAAAGCTTAACCAAGATTAAGCAATCATGCCCTCCAGAATGTGTGGGTAGGCCGTCACAATATGTCCCAATTAATGAGAATGAGATGGAGGTGACGTTGACCAAATGAAACGAAAGATAATCTTCACTTTTATTAGGTGCATGTCTAGGTAAAAGGGCAGTTTGAATTGTGCTGGTGGGAATGGGCATGAGATAGATTCCAGCAAGATTCAGACCGTTTGACTTCCAAGCACGGTCAATGATAGCATTGTGCGTGGCCTTAGTTTTCCGCCCATGCAGTAATTTCTCAAACATAGAGGTGAAGACCTGCTGAAAAAAAACATCGTAACACTTTTGAAACACCCGAAGCAGCATATAAGCCCTCAAGAGTTTCTTCAATGATGGCAACCTGGTGGAAATTTGCCTCTCCAAAAGCTGTCTGATGCGATTAACTCCAAAACTTAGGAAAGTTAGTTTTGATCAATAATCTCGTGCTCGTGGAAGCAAAGACTGACTTCATGTAATTTATAAGAGGATTTAGCCACGTATCCCAATTGTTTTGAAAGAGGCCCATTTGAATGTCATCTCAACTCAAAAGTTTTGAGGGCGCTATGCTTCAATTCAAAAATAAGTTCATCCAGCTCATCTGGTTATTTCTGCAACCTCAGGCCCCTTCTTTTGGTTCATAGGAGATATGTTTACGACCTCATATCATATACCGTTGTCGCCAATGGTGTGGGATACAAACTTTTCGGCCAGCAATTTGGATTGGAATCAATGAAGTGTGGAGAGAGAGAGAGAGAGACAGAGACAGACTGAGAGAGCCCACTTGGAAACTCCATCCTTAATTATTCTAGTTCTAAGATAGAATGGCGCACAACGAACGCAAGTCAACAAGGAAAATGTCATGCCTCGGACCTGTAAACCGCAGAATGTAAATGGACATCAGAAGGACGAAAAACACAAGAAGTGAGATAGTTGACAATAAAAAAGAATCAACTTTTCTTCTCTCAGACTAACTAAAAACGTAAGGGGGAGAGAGAGATCTGCAAACGAATTAAAAACTAAACCAAAGCATTCCAAGTGTGGTTCGGTTCTTTGTACTGCCCCTACACTTCACCTAAACAATTTGCAAGTTCTTAATTTTCTTTCTCTGCTTTGCTGTTATTGGAGTTTACATCTTAATTGGTGCTCTTTCTGAGGTTTGATTCAAACTTTTTCTTTTCTAGTTTTCCTTTCCGTCTTTGCTTGTAGTGTGTCTTTCATGTTAGTGTTACGATCATAAGCCTCCGGTTGTCGTTGGATGTTTTCCAACTGGGTTGTCGCACCTTTTCTTTGTTTTCTGATCCTATATCGTATTGAAGTTCGTTTTGTTCGTTGACATCAATTTCTACATATCTAGATTATGGGTCTATAGCATTCATTTTGACTTTGTTATTGAAGGATTTTGTGTTGCGCTGCTCGAATTTTGGGACCTGATTGAGCATGTTGGCGAGGATATCTTCAGAGAAGCAAACTTTGGATTTGGAGTTGTTGTGTGGTTGGTAATTAACAGCTGCCAGTATCTCATTTATTATGGGGAACTTTGAGCCTATAACTCCAGAAGTAGAAGTAGAAACGGAAGAAAACGTGGTCGCTGCGGCAAAGCTAATCTTGAGGGCAATAGGGTCGAGAAAGAACCTTACAAATGACGAAAAGAAGGTTTTCTCTGATTTAGGTTCTCAATGATCTTCCATGGCTTTAATCTGTCAGGAGGAGTTTGACAAAATAAGTGACTTTGAAGGACCACTAAATGATATTCAGGCAAAGGTTTTAAATTGGGAGGCCGACCAATCTATAGTATGGGAACGTGGCCCTGATGAAGCTACAAAGTATCTAAATGCTGTTAATGAAGCCAGAACATTGACTGAAAAATTGGAAGCTTTGTCCCTGAGCAATGAGGATGGAGTAAAGGAGATGTTACTGAGAGCTCATAATGTTCTTCAGATGGTGATGGCAAGGCTTGAAGAAGAGTTCAAGAACATTCTCGTTCAAAACGGTCAGCCTTATGACCCAGATCTTCTCTCTTTCGGGTCAAGTGAAGAGGAATTTGCAGATGTGGGGTCAGTTGTCTTTGGTGGGGATGAATCATTGGATGAATCACTTCACAGAGATAGTCTCAACAGAACCTCAGAAGAATTCATCATTGATCTGGTTCATCGAGGTAAGATTCATGACCTCAGATGTATTGCAAATATTATGTTCAAATCCAACTATGGTCGTGAATCTTTGCAAGCGTATATAAACGTTCGAAGGGATGTGTTGGATGAATGCTTATTTGTTCTTGAGATGGAGAAAATGAGCATTGGGGATGTTCTAAAATTGGAGTGGGGCACCCTAAGTTCCAAGATGAAGAGGTGGGCGCGTGCAGTGAAAGCTTTTGTGCGCATCTATCTTATGGGTGAGAAATGGCTTAGTGAACAAGTTTTTCGTGACCTTGGAGGAAATTTGATGTGCTTTTCTGAAGCTTCAAAGCCTTCAATGTTTCAGCTTTTGAATTTTGGGGAAGCCATATCTATTGGGCCACACAAAACAGAGAAGTTGTATCCCATTCTTGAAATGTATGTAAGTCCTAGAAGATTTGCTTCCTGATATAGATTCTTTATGAGGCTGGTTCTTCTGTAAGAACCGAATTCCATGAAGTTTTAAGGAGATTGGGTGATGCAGTGAGGGCAGCATTCCTTGAATTTGAGAATGCTGTTGCAACATGTACGTCAACAACGCCTCTTGCAACAGGTGGAATTCATCCTTTAACAAAATATGTGATGTAACTACATCAGAACCCTTACTGACTACCATGAGACACTTAATCTGCTCCTGGAAGACCACAGTAGAGAGGATGCTGTTGAAACTTGTCCTGATAAGAGTCCAGCCCTGGGAGAAGAGAGCACAAGTGAAGATGCATGCGCTATTACCCCAATGGCTTGTCACTTCCTATCAATTGTTTCAATTCTAGAACGAAACATCGAGGATAAGGCTAAGTTGTACAAAAATCCTCCTTTGCGACAGGTATTCCTAATCAATAACATTCACTACATGGCTCAAAAGGTTAAGAATTCAGAACTTAGGCTTATCTTTGGAGATGATTGGATTCGCAAGCGCAACTGGAAAGTCCAACAGCACGGCTGGAATTACGAGAGAGTTACTTGGAGTTCAGTCCTTGGTTCGTTGAAGGATGAGGGGATTTCCAGCTCTAATTCTGTCTCGAAAACTCTTCTGAAGGAGAAGCTCCGGAGCTTTGATCTTGCATTTGAGGAGGTTTACAAGAACCAGAAAGGATGGTCCATCCCTGATGATCAACTACGAAAAGACCTGAGAATTTCAATATCTAACAAGGTGATTCTTGCTTATCGAACACTTGTTGGAAGGCATAGTTATCATGTAAGTGATAACCACATTAAGTACAGCGCTGATGATTTAGAGTCATCTTTGGAGGATATGTTCGAGGGACTGCCAAAACAACTGCAGTATCCCCACAGGAGATAAGATTGTAAAACAGAGGAACAGGAACCTTGTAAATTTGACCAATGAAATATTCTTTTCTAATCTTCCTTGGCTATGTTTAACTTCTACAAGATTCATAAGCAACATATAGCTATGCTTGTGCAGATTTTTCTAACGAAAAACTGTATGGAAGTTGGATTCACCTTCTGTCCAATTTTCACTTAGCTCAACGTCTTACTACTTCATGTGTTATCATCGGAAAATTTTTATGTCTAAATGAGTTGTATATCAAAGTAGCAAACCATTTCAACTGCAGAACTTTAAGAAATTGGCTTACGAGTCTTTCTGGCATATAACTACCGTCTCAAAAATAACTAAAAACTTTGGAGCAAAATTAAATCTGTGAGAGATTAGGGAGTAAAGTATTTTACTATAACCTTATGAATTGAATTCAATTATCTTCAAATTTTAATTAAATTTATTACTTTAAAGTCAAGTCAAAGTCAAATTAGAATAGATTATTATTGACATCCGGAGCGAGACAGCAGATTTCTTGAATCTGAGGCCAAAAATGTGACCACAGGGGGCGGCATTCGAGCTATCAAATCATAGTCAGGGTCAATTATCTGGTCTTGACCAAGTGCCCGTAGGTCCCCAGAAGCCCCTATATGCGTCATCATTTTCAAATGAGATGACCCTTTTGAAGAAATTAAAATTACAATCTATTCTGTGATCTCTCTCGTTGAATGCAGTGGCGAATAGCAGCTCTTGTGAAGGTCTGGCATAGTACGAATTATGATATGAATATAATAATTGTTTCCTAATCCTAGACGCATTCAATACTATCAAAAAGTCGTGTTCGTTTCGTTCAAATTCCTCCGCTCATATGGCTATTTTGCAGGGAAATGTACGTTTAGACTTGGCGCTCAGGGACTAACGAAGTTAATTAAAAATATTGAGATTGTACAGTTAATCTTCAACAATTTTATTTTTTCATATCTTGAAATAATTGCATATTGTTTAAAACATCTTCCTCAATGCAAGAATTAAACAATGATTTCCTGATCTTCCGTTCAACATTTGACATTTTCTGAGAATTTCTGTATCTACGGAGGTAGTTGCTGTACATCTAAGTATTACTTGGAAGTTCCATGATTTCCTTGCGAGTGAAAATAACTTTTGAGCTATCATCCCTTCTCTTGCTATGTCTTGGGGTTTAAACTCATACAATAGCATCTATGGAATATCAGGGACACCGGATCCTCGTAAAACTTGGGAGGGGAAAGGTATCAAACTTTTATGGCCCTCTGTGATTAATGAGAGCTGACAAATAAGTTGAAAATCATGCTCAAATTTAGTTATATTCTGAAGATGTTCAACAATCTGTTTAAACAATCTGCCATTCATTTTCCAGGTCTCTAGGAGACTATATATAGCAGAAGTTTCACAATTTATTTCAATGCTTTCCTGGAATCTGCACCCAAGAAGTATTCAATTTACACCTACTCTCATATCAACCAGATACAATAGGACAATTACTTTAACCTATGTACATCAAGTGTTGAGACGAGTCAGATCCCCTCACCAGCAAAACCGATCCATATAGCCTGCATGCATAACAGGAGCCACAAAGCCTTCAATTTGTTTCCCCACAATCAGAAAAGAAGGTCACTACTGATTACTCCTAACAGCACTCTGGTTTAAGCATCACTGCATTATATAGCCCAAAATGGTTTACGAACTGTCAGAGTACTGAAGTTGCCATGAAGCGATTCTTCACTAGTTCCTTCAGGATCATCATCATCCTCCCCATACTCCATCAGTTTGATCAAAGTATCTGCAAAAGTTGAACAGTTATTAAGATGAAAGGATGGGTTCAACAACGCAAGAGCACAAGTTTCCAAATAAGGAATCATAAAGATTCCGAAGTGCAAGGGCAAAAGAATCCTCGCTGAATATAGTCTTTACTATTCCACAAAAAAGATTCGATTGCAAAGTTAAAAAGCTAGAAGGATTTCATCTATTCTGATCATTTTGTTTTTAAATTCCATGAAAGACTAGCTCATACCAGGTAATTAACTTGAACAAAGTCAAATGGGTAAAGAGTTGCAGCATACCAGGTACAGTTTCAGATTTCACTTTACTTGTATAATTGTGATTGTCCTGTGGCTTAGAACTGAATTTTGGTACAGGTGGCAGCGTAGGCATGGTTCGTGGAACAGGAAGCGGGGGCATGGCTCGAGGAGGTGGGGGTGGCATAGCACTGGATGAAGTTTGAATCAACTTCCTCGAAGCTGGAAAAGGAGAGGCACTTTTCAACCCCAAATCTCCTGAAGATTGTTCAATAGATTTTGTAAACTCTGGTCCCTGCAATGAGTTAGAAGGAAACAAATACAAACCTGATATCTCAATATCAATTAGATGACATGAACTGTAACCATCTCAAAGAGATCAGAAAGGTAGCATGTTGTACTGGTAGCTTAAAAACCCTATTTAATTGGCATAGCATGTAACAGCTGAAATCTTAAACATGTAAATAAAGTAATTTATGTTCATGTAACAAAATATCATATTATAATGAAGTGAGTATTTAGCTCGTGGAGTGATATGGGTATCTAAGAAGATGGTCTTTGTGATTGAGAAAAAGGCAATGCATTCAAGTTTTTTAAACACAAATCTGTCCTAGGTAAAATAGCTCAATAAGAAAATTCAAACATTAAGTAATGCAGGCAAAACTCCAGGTGGGGAAACTGCGTCCATCCCGCACCATCACAAAAGATCTGATTCAGATTTTTTTTAATTTTCCCACTTTACAACTATTTAGATAATCAGGAAATTAGCTTCTTTCTGTTAAGAATATAATAGCTCAAAACTTTTGTGAAGGGAAGATCAGCTGCCCAATATTCAACCCAATAATATTTTATATCAGAACTGGCTTTTAGAATTTCAACTCTAAGAAACCCAAGTAGTACTTCATGACAACATAATATCAAAATATGAACTCCTGAAAGGCACAGACAACTTTTTCCACTTATATGATAACAGATAACCGAAAAAATATTTTATTGGGCTTTGATCATGCTTTGAATTAGCATATCTCGATTGCTGAGTGCCTCCATGATTGGAAACCCTGTTAAACATACAAACCAATAGCCCCAAAGAGAGGTCTGGTATCAGCCTGTTAGGTGCTTAGAAGGTCAGAGAAAATACCTGGAATATTAAGCACTGAAAGTCAGATTGAAATATAATTTTTTACTGCAAGGAAATTAAAATACGCAGTTATAGATCATATCGTAGTGACAATGATGATGAGATAATGAAAGTAACACAATTAAGGTTTTGCAAACCAAAGGATTAATTATAGCAGATTTCATTTAACCAGAAATACTTGCTGACAGTCTATAAAAGATCCAGTTTCGAAACTACTCCAAATTATAAACCGATGAAAACAACCATATTCCATGCTTTACCCACAAAGTAAAATAGGAGAACTTGCTTCACATTGCAAACCAAGATGTTGCTTAAAAGTAATGCAAACAAATTCACGAAGAAATTTAGTTTTTGTCAACACTGCTTGCCCAAACTGTCATTTGTCAAATGAAAAATCCTGAACACAACTTAGATTTTACAAACCAAAGAATTTATTACAGCATATTTTATTTGACCAGAAATACTCACCAAGTGTCGACAAAAGATCCAGTTTCTAAACTACTCTAAATGATAAAATCAATAAAAGCACCCATATTCCATGCCTTACCCATGAAGTAAAATATGAAAATTGGCTTCACATTGCAAATCAAGGTGCTAACTAAAAATAATGCAAACGAATTCATGAAAAAATTTAGTTCTTCTCGCCACCGTTGCGCAACATGTCATTTGGTAAGTTAAACAAAAAATCCTGAATCAGAAAATCAAGTTTGAAAGGTGCAGTTGGCATCACAGGGCACCATGGATTAAAAGCCTTACCACACTTTTCTATCTCTATTTCCAAAATAAGTAGTTACAACTTAATGCAATTATAGTAGGAAGTAAGAGTAACACATATCTGCTGCCTTACGTTTGGGCCATAAAATGTTGCACTGGCCGGAAAGAACTCAAGGATAAGTCTATTTAAGCAACACATGGTCACTGAATTCATGACACTGGCTTTGACAGACCCAGAAAGAAAAAAGACTTCTTCAAATGCAATTAAATGAAATTGGGAAAAATAAATATTCCAGGACTAATGTTATTTACATGACCAACAGAAATGCTCCTCTATCATGATAGATAATTTGGTGTGCAATCATAAAAAAGCATAACTGGCTTAGCAATGGTAAGATGAGATCACTGACAAAACCATCAAACCCGTCTATGTGACCATTCCCTAGATCAACATACAAAAATCCTGAACGATGAGGTGTATAAAATACCAAGAAACATTGATAGTAATCAGTCCCAGCCTAGTGTTAGTAATCAGTCACAGCCCATAATTCAGCCTAAGCCCATCCAAACCTACATTCGTAGGAGCAAGATGGGGAAAGGAACCATTGTTGCCACATAGGCAGGTTGTTAGGCAAACTATTGTGAGTTAGTTACAGAAAGAGATTGTATAGGGTACAGCAGAGGGAATATAGCCTGAACATAGGAGAGAGGGAGGATTCATTCATTTTGATCATCTTAGACATATTGTAGTGGCCTGGAGAGTATTTTTCCAGGAGAAGCTACTGCTGTAATTCTATCTAATATGTAAATAATACAATCTCTAAGGTTCTACCTATCAATTGGTGATTTGATTGAGAGACCAAGTGGGTAGAGATCGTATGCAAACTAGAATGGAAGCTGGAGTATCAGCAGTAGAGGCCTCTCTCTGGAGGCAGGAATCATCCCTCTCAGCTCAAGAGGGCATGGTTAAATCGCATGACACCACTTTGAAGGATCTTCGATCGCAACTGAGCTCTTTGATGGCCAACGTGGAGACGCTGGCCAAATCGCAAAATCTGCTACAATCGGAGATGAGGGATGGGTTTCAATCCTTGATGGCCAGAAACTCACAGAAACAGAAGGTGGGTGAAGAAGAACCATCAGCTTTTACCCACCATGCGTCCTCTTCAGCTGGTGGTGACAGACCCATGTACCTCTCTTCGGTTACCGCGGGCAACGATAGACCCACAGGAGGACTGCAAGGAGCTGGGCATCGCCTACAAGGTGACCACGCTTCTTCGGCTGCTACAGATCGTGCATGGGAGGAATATAGGAATGTCGCACGTAGGGTCGACCTCCCTGCTTTCCACAGGGATGACCCATTTGCTTGGGTCACGAGAGCTGAATCATATTTTATGATTCATGAAATCCCTCCTGAACTTTGTTTACCCATGGTTTAGATTTGCATGGAGGGTTCGATGCTCCACTGGTTCATGACTCTACGTGAGTTAGACCCATGTATGACCTGGGAGAGGTTCAAACGTTCTTTGTTCGATCGATATGGGGAAAAAGATGAGAGAAATCCGTTGGAGCAGTTGAAATTGATAGTTCAACATAGGTCAGTGAATGAGTATATTGAAGAGTATGAGAGAGTGACTTCGCAAATCACTCATTTTCCCGAAGACTGGTTTATGAGCTGCTTTTTAGGAGGACTACATGAAGAAATAAGGAGCCGAGTCAGGACCCATGACCCACTGACCTGCACCTGGTTAATTTCTGTGGCACGTAAGGTGGAAAGGGAGCTGGTCGGCGAAGGAATAATCCGAACTAGTTAAACGAAATACAAATTCGAGGCTTCCACTACTGGGCATGGGGCTCGGTTTGGCATGTCCAACCCCCATCGCCTGGGTCAAATAGAAAATACATCTGCTAATGTTAAAGGAGAGAGAAAGGAGTTGCCCAATAGGCCCCAAAATGTGATGATTGGTGATAGTTGACAAAATGGTCCAAGGTGGAAGGGAACTCGGAATTTGTCTTATGAGCAACTAATGGAGAGAAGAGCAAAGGGGTTGTGTTTTAAATGTGGCCAAACCTATGGTCCACTTCATCAATGCCCAGATAAAGAGTAAAAGCTGATTGTTTGGGAGGGAAATGTAGAAGATGCAATAGTAGGTGACATTGCAGCAATGAAGGCAGAGGAGCCTCAGGGGGATTGGAAGTTGGTTTGTAATTTGATGGAGTACAGAGAAATAGGAAGGGAAAAATCCTCACCGATGAGATCCATGATTATGATGGGTAAGCTTAATGAAATGCCTATTTTAATTATAGTAGATGGTGGGGCTAGTCATAATTTTGTGTCGAGTAAGTTGTTTAAGGCAATGGGAATTCTTACTACTCATACTTGAACCTTTGGAGTTAGACTAGGTGATGGACACCGATCTTTCTCACAAGGTGTTTGTAAAGAAATGCAGCTAGAAGTGAACGGAGCAGAATTTAGTATGGATACTTATGTGTTCAACACTAGGGGACCTGATCTAATATTAGGTGTTGCATGGCTGGAGACGCTAGGGGTGGTCTAAGGTAGATTGGAAGATAATGTTTGTGTCCTTTGACCATATGGGTGCGGAAATTACTCTGCAAGGAATTAATATGAAGGACCCTATTCCATACGCTCTACAACAAATGATCAAAGGTGAGGAAGCTACTTGGGAGGATACAGATATGCTCTACAACAAATGATCAAACGTGAGGAAGCTACCTGGGAGGATACAGACTTCATCAAGAGACAATTCACTTCTTTTTCCCTTGAGGACAAAGGGCCTATTGAGGAGGAGGGAATTGTTAACAATCCACCCTCTCCCTAGCCCATACCAACTAAGCCCATCAAAACTTATACTCGTAGAAACAAATTAGGAAAGGGGGGAGTGACTGCCATGTAGGCAAGTTTGTCAGAAGGTAGTTATGGAGAGAGAATGAAGGACGGGAATATAGCTGTCTAGTGAGAATAGGCTAACGGGGATTACAATCATCATTGTTAGGAAAAGTTGGCCTGGTTTGTCCAGGAGGGGGAGCTTGCTCTAGCTTGTTATTATCTACAATACGATCAATATACTATCAACAATACAATCTCTATCGATATTCTTAACAGTTGTCACTTATTGGGGCATATATTGGTTAGAAAGATAACATGAAGCAATTTGAAAATTGTTTTTTTTTTCTTATTGGGAAATTAAGAATTGGAATTATTATTTTCCTGGAACATCCAGATAGGTGAAGGCTTTAACTTCTTGGTTTGCTGATATCAGGTGTAGATATCAGTATGAATACTCATCTAAAGACAGTCAAACTAACAGTGAAAGGGAAAAATCCTGTGACCTTGGATCATCTCAGTGTGAGGGGTAACAATATCCGCTACTATATCCTTCCCGACAGCTTGAATCTAGAGACGTTGCTGGTGGAAGAAACTCCAAGGGTCAAACCTAAGAAGCCAACTGCAGGTATGTCTATTATTTCATTTATTAGAGTTGCTTTCGACAAGTCAAATTTGGTATGCGCCTTTGTGCTGTATAGTGTGGATGCTTACACCTTTGATATTTGGTGAAATTCAGGGAGACCTGTAGGTAGGGGTCGTGGCCGTGGACGTGGAAGGGGACGTGGTAGAGGCCGTTAATCATATTCTGATACTTTTAATTTATGTGGCATCTGCTTATGTAAACACTTGTACTGTAACAAAGGTCTGTTGTTTAGTTGAGGAAGATGCAGAAAATACCGATGCCAGTGTTGCTGTTTATTGAGGCTAGACTGAGGATTCTAGGTTTCAATTTTTGCTTCTCGTAGTTGATTACTGAATGCTACTGGGAGTGAGCAGTTTATGAGGTGGTTGTCTGTGATTGGTTCTTTCATATTTCGTTAGTTAAATTGTAGTGTAACAACAATCTGTTGATTAGTTGAGGAATATCAGGAAATAACGATGCTAGTGTTGCTGTTCATGGAGGCTAGATTGAGGATTCTAATTTTCATTATTTTTCCTCATAGAATGCCACTGATAGTAATGGATTAGATTATTTTATGCGATTGCTTCTTTCATTTTTAGTTAGTTAAGATGCAATATTCATCGTTGACAGGGAAAGTTATCCATTTGTTATAATCGTTGCTGATTATAGCAAGTTATTCTTTTTATTGATTGATTGGTGCAGTTGCTTTCTTCAAATTAATGGTCTAAAATCAAATATGCGGTCAATCATTTCGTAGAACTCCGAGCTCCAGTTCAACCTAATCTCAAATGCTTGTAATCTCGTCTGCATTTACAGGGATAACCGGACTAACGATTGGCCTTTGAGCAAGACAATAAGAAAGTGATCGCATTTTACGATCGGTTTATTAGAAACTCTAAATAAGGTCTTGTTCAAATCTACCACATTATGGTACATGTTAACATTTTTAAGACGGTGTAATAATATCTTACATCTTAATTTAGTTTTTTATGAGTTCACGGTTGTTGAAACGTCAATTAGGCTATCGAGTCTTATAGTTGAACAATTTGGGCTCACTACATGTCCATTAGTTTTAAAAGACCTGTTTTAGACATTGA
The DNA here is from genome assembly GCA_025504915.1 of Erythroxylum reticulatum. Classification (NCBI taxonomy): domain Eukaryota; kingdom Viridiplantae; phylum Streptophyta; class Magnoliopsida; order Malpighiales; family Erythroxylaceae; genus Erythroxylum; species Erythroxylum reticulatum. Next base: position 11,765,074 of record JANSVA010000004.1, read on the forward strand.
ATAAAGTTGTGATTTACCTCTTGATTTTTTTTTTTTTGGTGTGATTTTTTTTTCACTTTTTTAAAGGAGTAATGGGTATTATTTTAATAATATTATGATACAAAATAGTGAAAAGCTGAATTACAAATTGCACCTCTAACCTAAAGAATCGTCGTTATTTTGGCTCAATTCTAAATTATTTTTTCGACTTTCAATAAAAAGGTAAAAGGTGGATTTTCACTCTGAAATTTGCATCAATATTTAAGTTAAACCTTAATGTTTAATAGAATTTTTAAAAAAAAAACAGAGGTAAAAAGATCAATTTGAATTCTAAAAACTTCTTCTAAATGGGAATATGAATCCAGTATCTTAGAAAGCAAGTAGTCTTTGTCTATGTTTGTTGATAAGAAAGAGAAAGAAGGCCCTTGTCGTCCTGCCAGCGCCCAGCCTCGATCTCAGCTATTGGGGATGAATGACGAATAATGTAAATTTCCATGGGCATGAGATAAGGTGATTTCACCTAACTACTTTACTCGGTAAATGAAATCTGCACAATACAGAATGGACAGACAATAGATCGGTCCTAGCCTGCCTGCCCGAATTTGTATTTCGAAGTGGAGGGATAGGGAACATGGAATTATTCTTAAATTCCCACGCAATCAAGAGAAGAAATTTATTGTGTGAGAGGCTGCACTGCACGTGATTGTGATTTCGAATGGGCTAATTATATGATAATGAGAGGGAAGTCCCCATAGATAATTAATAAAGAAGTCAGTGTTCAAATGCTGACTTTGAAAATGGTAATAATTTTTTTTTAATTCATTATGTTTCTCTTTCTTTGTTTAACATTATTTATTGGTTTCAAGTCAATGTGAACAATCAACTTCGTGCGGTCATGCGCATGCCTCCATTTTGTTAAAAACAATTTTTAATACTTCATATTGAATTTACGTTGGCTGCATGATTCTTTGCTTAGGTATCTGTACAAATCATCCATCCGATTCCACACCCGCTGACGAAACCTAACAGAAATTCTAACAAGTTTCGATGCTTGTATCATCTAAACCCATTAAAGAAAACCGTTGGAAAAGTATTGATTTCTTATTTTAATCAGTGTAAGAAGAATTGATTTCAGATTAGAAACAAGCGACTGATTATTATAGTGTAAAAGAACAATGTGGGCTGGCCTGGTCATGGTGAAAGTTACACCTTGCCAAAAAAAATTTTAATAAAATCCACCAACTCACATATTTAATCGAAATGAAATTGAAAAAGTCAAATGTCCTGAACTGAGTTGGGCACTGTCCAAGAATTCTCCGTAAAAGTCCTAAATTGAGATGTCCACCGAAACAAATTGTCCCAATATCCTGTAATGCCTAACACGAAACCTTAGTTAAGTACCTAGGATCAAATATGAAAGTGAATAAATGGAGAAAACACAGAAAATACCTCATCTGCTTTTCATCTCTTCGAACAAGCTTTTCTACGTTAAAACTTTCGTCTGCAAGCCCAATTCATGTCTGGCTCACATTGATTAAGGTTCTTTTCTTTTTATTTGTTGGACTTCAACTTATTAAACCAAATCCTTTATCATGTTTATTTATTTTCTTTAACCAAATCAATTTCAATCTACTTAACTGTAAGATCATTAAATCGTAACTAATTATTGTTCAGATTCAAAAAATTACTAACATTTTTTTTCTTGGACAAAAATTAATTACAATACTTGTAACAATAATCAAACTAGTAAAAATATTTAAGCTAAATCAATGTATAGGTCGATCAAGTTCAAAAAAATCATTTGATTCAAAGATAATGAAAGTCTATTATTCTATCCTGTAAGACTTTTGATACCAAAAAATATCAAATGCATGTGTCATATGTGACACAGATCCAATGCAATCATACATAGCTAATATCTTACTAATATGAATGAGAAAACGAAAAGTGACAAACTAAGATGATACTTGTATGATTTAAAATATATTATCTTTTCGTTTGTAGGTCTCAATTTCTCTAAACTTTATGCCAAACTGCATTAGAAAAAGTTCTTTTCTCTTACTAAATGTTAACTCACATTAGAGAAAACCCTTATAAGATTAAATGCTTATATCCCCCTATTTCATACCAAAATCATAGATTTACATGTATATCTGTATATGTTCTAAAGACACATGCTCAAAGTTAATTTGTATATATATGCCCAATGATCTTTTAAAATGCTTAAGATCGATATAAATCTTAAGACTTTCACCAGTATCAATTCCTTATATGACTAATAGCAAAATGATGATCATTTGTATTGATAAAACATATTGTCATAATACATGAAAAACATATAAATGTATCAAGAGCAAATACAGTGATAACAGTGTCTAAGGACTTCAGTACACCTATACTATACATATGTTTCTAAAAAACAAATGGAACAAGTCCTCTAGTTAAAGGATTAGCAAGCATATCCTCAGTCCTCTTATGCCTTACCTTATTGTCACCTTTCTGTATCAATTCCTTTTATGGTCAAATATTTGACCTCCAAATACTTAAAGCTTATGACATTCTTATTGTTGTTCCTAAATAATACAGAAAAAAGATTATCACAATATAATTGAATAGGTCTAGTCACTGAATCAAACACAGACAACTCAAAAATCAAATTCTTGAGTCAAACCTCCTGTGTAGAACCCCATAACATCCCACAAACTTTGTATACATAGTGGAAGAAGTCACTTAACACTTTTTTTATGATATTGCATCATCTTTTAACATAAAATGCACCTTGAGAGTCCTTTTTGGCCTTTAAAATTCATTTACAACTGATAGGTTTGCAGTTTTGAGGTAAATTAACAAGCTCTTATATCTTATTGTACTTCATGGATTGCATCTTATCCTTTATTGCATCTGGCCACAAATCTACATAAAGTCCATAAACAACTTCTGAAAAAATAACTGAGGAATTACAACATGTTCAATATCATAGTCTTGTTCACCTAAATAGATTACGTAATTAGATGAGATAATAGACCATTCTCATTCTAGTGGATCTCCTTAATTAAACTAGTTCTCGTACCTTAAGAGCCTCAGTTTGTATAGGCTTGAGTTCTTATTCTTGTACTTATATGGTAGTGAGACCTTGATCCACCAATTCTAACTATATGAGTGATGGTTATGAAACAACTATAGTATCCACCCTATTATCATCTGAAGGGTGAGAAGGACCACCCTCATTATAGACATCATACTCCAAAAACTTAGTTGTTTGTGACTCTACTATTCTATACCCTCCTTTTCTACAATTATTATCTGTATCCCTTAGAGTGGTCAGGATATCTAACAAAATTACAACGAGTGGAGCGAGAATGCAACTTATCTTCATAAGGATTATACAAATATACCTCAGTAGGGTAGCCCCGTATAGGAATGTGGGTAAGGCTAGGTTTTCACCCCTTCAAGATCTCAAAAGGCATCTTTGAAACTGATTTGGTTGGGACTCTGTTAAGCATGTATAAGGCAATCTTTATAGTTCCACGTATTTGGCAAATGAAGCCTTTTCTTGTCTTGAAACCCCATGTTTGCCATAATATTCACCCCCACGATTAGATCTGACAATCTTTATGGACTTACCCAATTGGTTTTCAACTTCAGCATTAAAGATCCTAAATTTCTCAAGAACTTTAAACTTTTTTTTAGCAAGAACACATAACCATAACAAGAACAGTCATTAATGAATGTCAAAAAATGTCTTGAATATCATAAAGTGATTCTTGTATTCTTTAGCTTCTTCTCTTTAGTGTCACCTTAGATAATGAAAGCATTTATGTCCCAAGCCTCATCCTGAGAGTTGTACGTTGTAACCAGAATACTTAACTCTTAAGGAAGTGTATTTAGAGCTTAGTGAACAGTGTAGGCATCAGGAATGTAGATATTCAACGCCTTCAGCTTACTCTAGAGGTGGACCATCTTTATGATGTACTCTCTCACTCCCCCTTCTCTTATATACTTTGTTGAGAACAATTCCTTCATTAAGGTACCTATCTTAGTATTAGGAGATACCTTGTATCTCTGTGAGACATTATTAAGGAAGTCCCTTATTATAATTGTTTCCAAAAGTCCACTGTGCAAATGGTATGGAATTGATCTTTTATGGTTAAATAACACATCCTGTTTGATCTTTCCCAGGTTGCGTATGCTGCCTTCTCAACCTCTGAGTTGAGAGATGTAGGTACAGATGGCCTATCCCTGACCATAGCCATATTGATATCTGTCATCTCCAAAGCAAATTCTACATCTTATTTATATTTCTTCAAGTTAAAACCAGTCAGGGTTTTAACAGTGTTAGTGTTGTTGTTTACAAAAAAGGTGAATACAAAATTGACAATATAATAATGATCACAAATGTAGGATAACAATGATACTCAAAGACACAAAATAATATCTAAAAGACTTTTACGTAAAAACAATCAGAGTACACATCATTAACTCTTATAATTCTACCACCTGTGAGTGAATAGATTACTCAAGCGATATGTTTCCTCCATCTTATGTCTTTATGCACATCTCAAAATCCCATATAAGGTCATCATCTGTGGACAGAATAACTAAATACAAGACTAGAGACATCTCCAAACATGCTAGCATAACAATTCAAATACTAATTTGAAAGGTCACTGTGTTGACGACATTCTCATTAGTACTCAAATGGATCCATAAGCACAAGATATACATGTCATCATCACATTTTGTATAGGCATATAATATGTAATAATGTACCATCAATTAATGTGAAATCCTTATGCACATACTCATTATCCCATATCAATGCTAAAAATATTATCGATACACTTTATTTGAAAATTCATCACTAGAAAGATCTCAATTAGAGTGAGAATCATGTAACACGGAACAATTAGCATACCATATGAGATACTATAACCACATATCCTTTTATATTTCAAGTCCAAAGCATGAAATTTCACTCAAAATGGCTTTAATAACCTTTATTTGATTTTTCTGAAGTTAAACCTTATTTATAACTAATGTAGTAAATCTCAAAAAATTAAAAAGCTTACTTTATAAATTTACATGACTCGAAACTAACCCAAAGAAACTTGAGGGACCATTTTATGAATTTCGAAAATTTAGAATTTTTTTTCCTTGTAGCATACTAACGTCAACATTGCGTGTTGCTGGAAGGCCAGTGTATCAGGTGCGTATGTTGCGTGCATCATAGGCGCACAGACGAGCTCTCGAACTTCAGAGAGATTGTGACACATGCACCTTACACGTAAATGCACCAACGACCTTAGACATGTATGTACATGCATCGCATCTTCTATCTGACGCGTGAGTCACACACGTCAAACATCCACGACCTTTGAGAGGTGCAACTTGTTAGGCATACACGCCTGACATTCTCCTACCTTTAACTATGATTTTCTCTCACTTGTAGTCAAAAAAGGTGATTTTTGATGATTTTTAGGCCATATTTTTCTCCCAAAGCCCGTTTTCAAACCATTTTTCAACACAAAGCTTGTTCAACATCAATTCAAGCGAAAATACACAATTCATATAAGCAAAAACATATTGATTTCTTTTATTTCTTTATGGAAAAATTTGAAAATCTTCATTTAAATTCACACAATCACGTAACTACTTTAATACCATATGTAATGCGTAACACAAGCTTTAGTTACGCATCTAGGATCAAATGTGTAAGTGAATAAACACAACAAATGTAGGAAATACTTGATTTACTTTCCATCTCTTTGAATGAGCTTTTCTACACCAAAACTTTCAAATTTTCTTGACAATCTATACGAAACTTGCTTAACCAGATGTCATTAAACGTCTTTCTGCATCTTTTTTAACGCGTGAACCTTTTAACGAGTCAGAGAATCTGAATGTTCACGAAATTACTTAAGCAGACAACAGGAAACCTTAGCAATTATATATAGTAACCGTATTAAGTTTTCTTATCACAGTTTAATATATGTTCGACCCCAACTGATTATGATTCATTTTTTGTAGGATTTCAGCCTATTAATTCAAATCTTTTATTGAAAATTTTTATTATCTTTAACCGGATTACATTTAATTTGTTTCACCGTAAGATTGTTAAAATCGTAATTAGTTATTTTCCAAATTCCAAAAATTAATAACAATTCCCGTTCCAAATATTAACTGGGCTTGATTATTAGAACGTGGTCCTAATGCAATTCAACAGTCGTGCCAAATGCCAAATTCTGATCTTTAAAGTCCAGAAGGCCGAAAAAGAAAAAGAACAAATCACTTTTATGATGTCAAAACTCAAAACATGCCATGAAGCTCTAGAATCGGAAGTGGTGGATGGGTCCTCTTGCAAAATGTGCGGAAGGGCAGAGTTGTCATTGCAGAATGGTTTCCACCGCAGGCAGTATATTTGTCGGCCACGACCCAGCCGACCACCTAAGGAGCAGTCACAGCCCTCCTTTTATAATCCTCTCTTTTACATTCTCTTCATTCTTTTGTTTCCGAACATTGATTATTAGTTGCAGCTTTCCTTGGACAAGCTTTGGGTTATAGCACATTTTCTAGTTAATACGTTCGGCCTGGAGTCAATGATGCTACTATTTTTCTAGTAAAGTTTGTCTTTTCTTCTGGGCATTTTGTTTGCTGTCCAGTCAGTGGAAACTGTTTTCCTTTCTTTTCTTTCTCTCTTTCTTTCTTTCTGCAGTTTCTGGGTTTGCTGGATTATACACTAGCTTTGTCAGCTTAACTACCGAGTATTGGTGTTTATCATAATCGCTTCTCAACAGCCAGTAAAGAAACTAGAATGCTTTCAATGCTTTGATTTGTCACTCTGAAATGTTCCTCTTTGCGTGTTTTGCTGTTCAAATATATAGCATCTGGGATGTCCAAAATATATATGTATATAGCATCTATTAACTTCCTGTCTATATATGGCTATACCTGAAAACGAAAAACGTTGGGCAATGGGCATAATAATTAATGCAATTCGTTCTTTTGTTAAGAACAATTATTAACGCTCTTTTTCTTTCTTGATGCCCCACTTCCCCACTTCTCTGTCTCTCTTCCCTGTGTAAAGGCAACCTTTTTCTTTGTACCATCTTTGAACCTGATCTAGGTACCTGTGAATCTCAAATCCTCCAAAACAATGGCCAGGAACAATAATGACAGCAGCAACGCCCACTCTGCACAACATCAACCAGACGTTGCAACCCACTTGTTCTTTTTCATGTGTCTCAAGCGTATGAATCCTCTTGTGCCCCCACTTGGCATTGTTGGCTTCTTCTTGGTGGCTCTCTTCTTCATTGGCTGCTGCTTCTACTTAGATTACCAAGATGTCACTCGCAGTTTGCGTTACCATGGTGCCTCTTGGCTGGGAATGGTTAGTCCATTGTCATCATCAGCATATTCCATTAATTCTCAGAAAGTACTGTCGAAGTTTCTCGATAAAGATGGTGATGGTTGCAATATCTTCGATGGGAACTGGGTTTGGGATGATAGCTATCCACTGTACAAGAGTAAAGATTGTATTTTTATGGACAAAGGATTTAGGTGTTCGGAGAATGGTAGGCCTGACAATTGGTACACCAAGTGGCGCTGGCAACCAAGTCAATGTAACATGCCCAGGTAATATATCTTCTTTAGATTTTCACCTTTAGTTTACGTATGGAGTTCTGCTGTCTTGCCTCGTATAGTTGTTTAGTTAGTTAGAAAGGTTTTTAAGCAATTTATTTCGCAAAGAAATGCAGCTTCAAGTAATTGAATTGTCAAAACTAATTAATGTGTAACGGACGTACCTGATTTCTGGCTATTACTTAGTTGTACTTGTACATGGCAGGAAAAGAGAAATTTATGCCAGTAATAGCAGTAGGATTATGCTAGTAATGTCACGTATAGCTTTCCTTTCTGGTTGTGAAGGAAAAAAAAAATGTTCCATCAATAATTAACCGAGTTTCTGTTTCAACTTTTCCATTTATGTTCATGGTTTTCTTGTCTGGACTAATATCCCTTTTTTTTCTTTCTTGCAATTGGGTAAGAACCTGTGCCATTTCTGCTGCCTTTCTCTTCTTTGTACGAGCAGAAGATAACGTTATAGTTATATGGCATGGCATAAGTCGTCCTGTTCGAAGTCGTCTTGATTTATAGAACTGATGTTCCCAAACATCCTAATTGATGCTATAACTTTAGGCGCTCTTTTCTTTCAACCGGAGCGGAGTTTGGCTATAACAAACATATGAAGAGCATTTTCATTAGTTTGACCCGGTTAACCTTAGATTTTCAATTCTATTTCAAAAGCAGATTTGATGCAAAGCTGATGTTAGAGAAATTAAGAAACCGGCGGGTTGTATTTGTTGGCGATTCAGTTGGAAGAAATCAATGGGAGTCCCTCCTCTGCATGCTCGCATCTGCTGTTCCGAATGATTCATCAATCTATGAGGTGAATGGAAACCCAATCACAAAGCATAAGGGGTTTCTGGCATTCATGTTCAAGGACTATAATTGCACCATTGAGTACTATAGAGCTCCGTTTCTTGTAGTCCAAGGCCGGCCACCAATTGGAGCTCCCAGGGAAGTTAAGATGACCATAAGAGTGGACAACCTGGACTGGACTTCCCCCCAGTGGAGAGATGCAGATGTTCTCATCTTTAACTCTGGTCATTGGTGGAATTATGGGAAGACCATAAGAGTGTAAGCATAACTTTGTCCGATAAGTTGACCCAACTGTTGATACTGAACTTATGATAACTTTCAACTTTTTGGCATCAAGCAGGGAAAAATTTTACCCAGGGAGATTGATTAGTCAGTCTCCTTCGACCCTAACATCCCAACTTCATGTTTGATGCACATTTGTGTATTATGTTACAGAAATGCATGCGTGTGTCCATGCCCTTGGTTTTGAAAAGGGCATAATCTATCAAAACGGACTTCTCACATGCATGATGTCATTTTGATCGCAACTCCAGCGTCTAGCTGTTATGGGAACCATGAAAAGATATAAATACTTGTTTTGTTCAAAAAGAGCTTAAAGTTACATTTGCTCAATTATGTAAACTTGGTCTTGAATTTTGTTTGCCAGCACAGAAGTGGTTTTGTAGTAGCTAGTGCCAAATGATTGTATTCTGAGTTCATGTTTCTTTAGGTATCTCCTTGGTCGCATATATATGTTTCATGTTTCTGAAAGGGAGTAGGAGTATGATATTTTTATCTGCGTACTTTCTGCTTATCGCCACTTTTCTCGTGGTTTACAATCTATCTCAGAATTCAAGAATCGTACCCAATTGTGGAACGGCATACAGCAGAAATGCAAGTACACTTATTGTTAAAGGGTTATTTTGCAGGGACTTAATTTGTCGTTATGTTTTGATGGAAAGACGAGTGAATGGGTGTTTTTATAATGACCTCGGATTTGTGTATTCCAACAGGGATTGCTACTTCCAAGAAGGAGAGCAGATAAAGATGGATATGAGTGTGGAAACCGCATATGGAAGATCAATCGAAACTTTGATTAAGTGGATGCATCGGGAAGTAAACATAAGCAAGACCCAAGTCGTCTTTCGAACCTATGCCCCTGTGCATTTCAGGTTTAGCTCATACATAATGTGATTGATCCTATTTCATTTTCTCATGCCATAATTCGGATGTTACTCTTAGAACGAATGAAACAATTACATTTCTGAAACTATGGATGCTCTTTATCATTTCCTTCTCATGGAATCATTTATTTTCAGTATTACTTAAAATCTCATTCATCCGCTTAGACGAGATAAACCATTGGTATGTGTTTTCGTTTTGGATTGACATCACTCAAAAACTCTTATTCAGCACTTGAAGTTCTCTGGCACAAAATTAGTTCCCCTGTAAATAGAGAAATATTCTGATAACTAAATAATTTATAAACTGCTAATGTCGTAGTGGTGGCCACTGGAACACTGGCGGTAGCTGTCACATGGAAAAACTTCCTCACTTGGGATCATTGCCTGATTCAACTGATTACCATCACAAGATATTCCTAGATGTGTTGTCGACACACTCTAATGAATCACAGGTGAACGGCTTGGATTTGTTGAATGTGACAAGCATGGCTACAAAGAGGAAAGACGGTCATCCATCCGTGTATTATCAAGATCCAGAGATTCGTTCGGTTTCTCTTCAACTACAAGACTGCAGCCATTGGTGCCTGCCTGGAGTTCCTGATTCATGGAATGAGCTTCTTTATGCACTGTTTCTGAAACGGGAGTTTTTACGCACACAAAACTCGACGGAGTCTTCTCAAGTTCCTCTATAGTTTTCTTTTTCTTTTTTCCTTTGACATGGTTCTAGGTTCATCACGAAGATATCATTGAATAGTTGGCCTCCAGACATTTTTAAGCACTGCCATGACTCGACTTCTCTATCAATCATGTCATCAAAATCTTCAACAGACACTTCCAGTCACGTAAATTCTGAGAACTTCTGCATGCCAACTATGTGCTGTGATTGGTTAACAGAAGAGCCTGATAGGCATAAGGAGTCTTGGCAGCAGATTCAGAAGACATTTGTAATGGTTCTCTGATCAGAGCAGCGAGTGACGAATACGTGTAAAGATACGTACAGTCTCAGTTTCTGTAAATGTTACAGAAAGTTTACTGGTTATAGTAATAAACAACGATAGAAAGCTGGTGATAGTTGTACATCTACATAGCACGTTCTTAAATTTCAATGATTAAATGAAATGTGATTATACAGTTTGTCTCTTATCAGTCGACTTAAAGCCATATGGTAAGGCTAATTCAATAGCTATGTCACTCTTCTTTTTTTTTTTTTAAGTACATCAAAATTGGTTAATGATTTAAATACCGAACTGAAAACTAAATAGGTAAAATAAGATGTTTAAAATTTAAAAGATTCAACTAAGATTGTACTATTATAAAATTGATTAAAATTAAATAAAATTGAAGAATTTAAAATATAATTGAAAGAGATTGTCTTTCACTATTGAAGGATTTGGAATCTAATTTTAAAAGAAGACTAATAAATAACAATTAATTGGTTTATAAAAATTGATTAGTTTATGAAAATTAAAAGATCAATTAATAAATTGATCGATTTTAATAAAAAAAATTATTAAAGTAAATTGAACCAAAAAGATAAAAATTGAATCAAAAAATTGATCAGTTTAAAGTTTCACAGTTAAATTCACAGAGCCGGTTTAATTTTTTAATCACTGGAAATAATTGAAAACTGGTTTTAGACAAATTGTGACAAATTGGTTTACTGTCTTTTTTATTGATATATTTATGAAAGAAAAAATTTCAAATTGGTCCCTTAACTTTGGTGCTAAGTACAAGGTGGTCTTGAACTTTCAGCTTATTAAAAGTTTTTCATTGGGCCTTCATAAATTTTGAGGTGTACGCATCGCCCATGTGGTTTAAATAAAAGGAATACCAAGCAGCTAAGGGCGTTTTTAGTATTTTAACAAGCAAAACTATCATCCTTCCACTTTTTGTTTCTTCACTACTCCCTTAATTTTTTCCATTAGTCAACTGTTCTTCAAGTTTTCCACCATCAAGTGACTTCCTCTATCTCTACCTAGTGTCTACTGTCTACTGTCTTCCTTTAATTCAACAAAAGTAAGCTCTAAACACCAGTTAGATTTGGAAAGAAAGATAATTTATTACAGAATATTTGTTGTAATATTTTAGCTATGTTTGTAGCTCTCTTTATTGAAAAATTAAAGAATATAAAATTTATAAACTTTAGGTAATTTATTAGGATTGTTGTATTAGATTGACAATTTTCTTTCGACTAATATCTTGTCATTTGTTTTTGGTTATTTAAGCCTAAGAAATGAGAAAGTTAATACAAAGCTACTTTTGTATACACAATATGTGAGAAGATAATGTTTACTAGGATGGTGGGATGTGCCCATTTAATTCCATCAATTATCTAATCTTTAATCAACAAAAAGGGAAGAAGAGAAAAGAGAAATAGTAGCTAAAGGCGAAGATAGCTTACCAAAAATCAGTGCCCCATGTCAAAGAGGTTATCATCATCATATATCATCATAATAGAAGATAATAACTATATACGAAGATAGTTTACCAAAAACTAGTGCCCCATACATTATCTTAATCATATATAAAGGGCCAATTTCAATAACGAGTAATTCTCACAACAACTTATCTAGATACTGCATCTTCCAATTTTAAGGCTTAATTTCAATAATAAGAAAGTATTATTTAACCAACACCAAAATATAAGAAATAATTTGAAAATAATTCTAATGCTAAACATGAATCCATAACTAAATTCACAACAATACGATTTCCTAAACATTCGAAATAGAATAATAAGAGAATTTATTACAAGTTCAACAATCAAGATGAGTTCAAAGCTGAATCCATAAGCCTTCTTCTCTTTGCGCCTCTCTCATTACATAAGGTTAATGAAGAGATGATATTAACATCATTCCATTGCAATCCTCTAGGTTGGAAGTCAATTTTAGTTTGAGAATTAAATTCTACATTAGTGGATCTTTGAGAACTTCCTTGCTTCTATTATGAATATTTTCTCTATGATGTTTATATATGATAATAGCTTTGATTATTTAGTACTACATCATTTCAAATAGAATACTATAAAGCATAGTTTCATATGTAAGTTAACTTATGTTATACTCAAGTGTCATCCATTATCTACCAATCTTCTCCTTCTGTCCTTACCTCTACTTCTGCCTCTGTCACTTCCTCTAATCTACCTCTTCCTCTTCTTTTGACCATTATTTGTGTACTTTAATGGTCTTCCCAATTCTCTTATCTAATCATTCCGTAGGTATATGTAACATTTGTTGATCAATTATATGTTGAAATTGTAGATTGAACTCTTGCACTCTGTCTCCCCTCGTTGGTGATAGATGATCCTAGCACCTATATAAACATTAAATGATTAGTTATAAATTGTTACTAATAAAATTAATTTAAAAATCAAAATGAAATTTCTTATATTTATTTCATCTTTACAATCCTTGGTTGTGTTGTTATTATCCACATTTGGTGCCCTTCATCCTCCTTTCATATCTAGCAACTTTTCTTATTTTAAGTTGCTTAAATCTCTTTTTTTTCCCCTATTGTTTAGGTTAACCAAGATTTAACGATGATGTCGTTTGTGTTGAAATTAAATTCTAAATTCTTTTAATAAAACAAATATAGCATAGGAAAGTGGAACCAATCTCACAAGAAATTATAATTCATCAATCATTATGAAAGAGATATTTAACGAAATGGGGTTGTAATAATATGAAATTTTGTGATAAAGAAAATAAATTAAATTCTCGATAAAATAAACCTTAGTTTATGATTGCTTTCACTATTAATTTTATTATTAATCATCAATACAAAAGATAATTATTTCATGAATCATAATATTTAATGTGATTTGAAATACCTACCTTTTCTTAAGATTCTTAAGATTAGTTAATCAAAAACACATAATTCAATTAACTCTTATTATTTAACATCCTTATATATGATCCAAAATTTAATTAAACAATAACTTTAAGAAAAGAAAGACCACTGAAGCAAGATAACATTAAATATGTGGTTGCATTTAATCTAGTTTAATTCTTTTCCTAAAAGTTAATAATCTCTAAAGCAATAAATTAAAAACTCTTAATTGCTACAAAGATTAAAGGAATTGAACATTTACTTATTCAATATTTAATCTAGTAGCTGATGATTTCAATAAATGAACTAATTATGCATATTAGAAATCAATAAAGCATAATCATAAAAATCAAAGCACTAAAAAAGATTAGCCAACAATAGCCATAACTATTACTAACATCTAGTGAATGAAAACTACTTTAATATTTACTAAAGAGAGGAAAATAAAACTTTGTGAAAAACTAGAATGTGTAGATGGAAAACTTGGAATGAATTTCCTCCTTCACTTTAGCCCTATTTATAGTTGCTTTAATCTTATTTTTTTGTTGATTTTGAGATTTTCCTTATTGTGATTCTTTGACTCCCACAAATGAGAACTTCTGTGATTGCCATTTAGACCTGGTCGACATAAGATTTAATCAACTTTTGACACATTTTTTCTTACAAATTCAAAGTCTAGAAGTTATAATTTTTACTAAATGTGCCTATGCTTAATTCTTAAAAGTGCCACTATCAGCTTTATCTTTCAAATGGCTGCTTATTTTATGGTGTTTTGATTTGCTTAAGCTTCAAATTCAGCAATAATTATCTGAAAATAAAAGATAATCTAATATTTAAGATAGAATCAATAATCACAATTAACACAAGAAAATTAATATTTAAAATGGTCAAATTTAATGGTCTAATCAAAATACCCTGCATCTAATCGTTGCTTATCAATAAGAAAATGAAAAATTAACAAAACAAGATAGCTAAATTGTTTTTACGAAATCATTTCCAATGAAATCAACCATACATACTCCTTAAGACTTAGACCTCAAAATAGTTGAGCATTAATACACATCAAAATTTATTTTCACTAGAAAATATTATAAAAGACAATTAAAGACAATCTTAATCAAAAGTATACATAAAGCCTTGGTTAATTGCCTTATGGTTTTTACTCTTTACACAAGTATTTAGGCTCAAGTGTTTACTCTCAAACTTTTATCACAAGGAATAAATTACTACAAAGTTGTACATACACCAAATATCTCTCACCATAGATACTTAAAGATATAAATCAAAAGGACTTTTGTTAGTTAGCTGAAATAGGGATTGGGTTAAAGGTTAGAAAGGCTAAAACCATTTATATTTAATAAGATGATCAAATAAATGTAGGGGTTAAGAATAGAATGTGAGCATAACAAAGGACTCAACTGTCTATATAGTATACTATGGCTACAATTATTCTCTTTTTGATATATATATACGCATTATGTTTTATTTATTTATTTTTAAGAGTAGAAAATAAATCATCAATACAAAGATAGGCAGTCATAATACAAAGTTAAATTAAATACAAAATGGGATTTTAAAAAAAGGCTCAAAGGGCCTAAACTAGGGAAAATTAATGAGACGGTTGGTTTACATGGGAGAATAGTAATATGAATGAGAATGAATATAGTGAAGACTAGGAATGGATATAATCATTATAATTATGATGGTTGCTTAAGACGAAGGAATGATTACTATTATCACTATTAACAGTGGTTGGTTTGGTTTGTTGGAAATCTTGAGAAATAAATTTTGTATCAAAATTTAATATATTCTAATTAATTAAATTTAATTTTAACATATTATAATTAATTATATTGTTTTGCTAAAAAAGAAAAAAAATAATTTTTTAAAAATTTTTTTACTTCAATTTTTAATATATTCTAATTAATTATATCTAATTTTTTTATAATCAAATAAATGATATTTAATTAATTATATTGTTTTGCTAAAAAAGTAAAATTTTTTTAAATTTTTATATCAAAATTTAATACATTCTAATCAATTATATTTAATTTTAATGTATTCTAAGTAATTATATTTAATTAATTATTTTTTGCACAAAAATAAGAAAATTGTTCAATTTTTGTTTCACATCAAATTTTAATATATTCTAATTAATTATATGGTTTTGCCAAAAAAGAAAAAATTTGTTAAATTTTTATATCAAAATTTAATATATTTTAATTAATTAGATTTAATGTAATATATTGCTAAAAAGAAAAAATTTAAATTTAAAATTTTATCAAATTTTAATATATTCTAATTAATTATATTAATTTTAATATAATATAATATAATTAATTATTTTATTTTATTTTATTAAAAAAGGAAAAAAAACAAAAAATAAGCGTCATAGTGACACGCCTATGACACTCCTGTCATAAGTGTGACAAGTTTTATCACGTCTGTGACAATTTTCTCACGGGCGTGATAGATACTGTCACGCCCGTGACACTTAAGGAATGACTTTCAATCCTTTCATATCCAGGAAGATATGGAGCATTCCCTAAAACTCAGATATCAAAATACTGTTCATGCAATGATAATATATAACCAACTGACATTTTTCATTCCCAAACCCATTGATGTTTTCCAAACCTCTGACCTAAGCACGCCTTAAGTAAGGTGGCTTTTTAAGTTAAATTGATTCAATGTAAGTTTTAGAGATATCTAAATGACAAAGAATCACACATCAAAGAAAAATGCATAGATATAAGATGTTTTTATCCTTTAAGGCTCAAATACTCACACATCTCAAACAAATTTATCTAATTATCATGCAATACTTCATCAATCAACTTTCTCGCTTTGTCTAAGCGCAAACCCTAGCAATTTCAACTTATTAATGTGTTTAGCCTTCATCTAAATCAGTTTTAGTCCCAGTTCACACATATAGGTCAATTTACTCAAAACAGTTTAGTAACAATTTCTTTGACACATCTTCTTAAATCATCTTCCAAAAACATTAGGCATAAATAAGAAATAAAAAAAGTGTTCAAATAGCCTAAAAAATACTTAAAATGTCGTAAACTTAGAAAAATAAAAAATATCCCCACCCTTACACCTATTTAGAACATTATCCCCAATGTTTAATAGTAACGCACAAAAATAGAAAAACAAGAAACTAAAGAGAGAAAAAGAAGAGACTACATTGTTTTTCTCTTTATTTAGAGGAAGTGAGAATGAGCAACTTATGGAGAGACTGAAAAAGGAGGCATTAACCTCTGGTTTACAAAGTATGGTGCTGGTGATTTTGACGTGAGTGATCAGTGCATGTGCGTGATTGGCGTCTAGTGTTAGGGAAAATTGACCAATAGGTAATTTTATTATTTTATTAATTTCTTGATTATTATTCTACTAAATATCAATAAAACTACAAAAGGAAAATGAAAATCTAAAGTTTGGGTTGCCTCTTAATTAGTGCTTTTGTTTAATATCGTTAGCACAACGACACTAAATGTTGTTGTTATAGCTCAATAGTACAGTTATTCATTTTTTAGAGTAAATTGGATTATTTAAATCCATTTTCTTGTCTTTTGCAATGGAAATACAAATTAGATTTGCTTTGGATTTCAACTATAGCATATGGAAATACATTGGTTATGAAGAAAAGCCTAATCTAATAATGTCATAACTTAGAAAAAATCAGAGCTTGGAATGATAAGGGAAAACCTTCTTCCCATTGAAAATTCCATTTTGGGTAATAAATTTTTCATGGAAAGCTTTTGTTCTCTATTTATATATTCTTGCATTTTAATAAGATTTCGTACTAATCTCTTCAAGTTCTGCACTTGTAATTTTATATGATCTCCACTTTCATCAAAACTCATATTGCATTGCTTAAGAGAATAAAATGCCTTATATTCCAATTCAACAAAGAGGTGACAATCCTTATCAAATACTAACTTGTAGGGAAACACACCAATTGGTGTCTTGTAAACTGCTTGGTACACCTAAAGCACGTCTTATACTTGCAATTTTCTATGATTTTCACTTTCATCAAAACTCATACTACATTGTTTAACAACCTAAAATGCCCTTATGTTCCAATTTATTGAGGAGGTAACAAGCCTTACCAAATACTAACTTGTAGGGTAACATGCCAATCGATATCTTGTAAACTGCTGGTGCACCTAAAACACATCATCAAGTGGTAAACTCTAGTTTTTTTCTCACCTATCCAACCATTGTTATTGATTTAATTTTTTGGTTGAAACTTCAGCTTGCTCATTTATTTGCAGATGGGTTGTTTTCAAGGTTGGTAAATAATAAGAGTTAGTTGAATTACATGTTTTTTATTAACTAATCCTAAAGAAAGACAAGTATTTAATACCACATCAAATATGTGATTGATGAAATAATATTCTTGTCGTATCGATAATCAATCTTAGTTCCAATGGTAGAAGCGATCGTAAACCGATGTTTGTATTCTTTAAACAAGTATTTAATACCACATCGAATGTGTGATTGATGAAATAATATTCTTGTTGTATCGATGATTAATCGTAGTTTCAATGGTATAAATAATCGTAAACTGATGTTTGTTTTGTTGATAATTCTCTTTTTATTATTTACATAATTTAATTTAATTTATTTATCATAAAATTTTGTATCATCATAACTCTCGTTGCTTTAAATATTTCTTTTGTACCGATTAACGAACTAAAATTCTTTGTAGAAATGATGCCTACTTTTCTGTGCTATATTTATTTTGTTACAAGAATTTATATTTAGGTTAGGGTGCAGATGCCACCAATATTAATTTGATATTATCTCTAATATTAATTAATACAGTATTTTACCATTGCTAAATTGATATTAATTTGCACAACGGAACATTGATATGTAGTGGTTAAGAAAATTATGTGTCTTTCACTTGGTACTTTGTGGGAGAATAAAAAATGATGAACGACGAGCACTTGCATTCCTTCCTCTCCAAGTTAGAGAAAACATAGTCATAACAAAGATGGCTTGTCTCCGATTCCCATGAGAACCACTAGCTTGGTCCTGAATACACTTAATCATGATGATGGCCTCTTGGTCAGCTACTTCATGATCGAGGGGTTTGGCTGACAAGGACTTTGGTTCACCTACATATTGTGAAGGTGCTCAAATTAAGGTATCATTACAGCAGATCTCCTTTGTTGAAATTCTCTCTTATCAATATTTTGTCTGTACATATATATTAAGAAACGGGAGGGTGAGTCAGCTAAAAAAATCAAACTATTCCCTAAGTTCTACACTTCCTAGTAGACAAGAGAAAATTATATATGTCTTTTCAATTATCCAACCCATTTATCTTAATTATATTTTGCTACCGTCCAACCAGACATGCATATTTGCTTAAGTCTTTTTTTTTTTTTTTTGGTTGAAATCTTCAATTTTTATATAACGGAATTTTTTGAAGTTCATTTCAAACTCAAATTTTGTCTATTATAAAATATTCAAATTTAAATTATGTGTATAGGCTCATATGTTTATATGAAGCAAATATTTAGTAATTTATCAAATAAATAAAATTTTAAAGTAAATCATATTTTTGTAATAATGAAATCTAATAAAAATTAATTAAATGAAGTAAAATAGTATAAAATCTTCTAATTTTGATAAAACTTGTGTATATGCATGAGCTAGCTATTATATAATAATGTTAAAGTAAGATAACTAAAACATATTTATAAATACAGGTGGAATTATAATTTTTTTATATATATCTCAAACTTTACCATCAAATTTTTTTGAATTGAGATTTCTGTACAAAGAGTTATTGTAAATTTATATTTAACATTAAATTAATTTTTAATCATAGTTTTATATTTGATGCAAGCAAATAATAATTTAATAAATTTCAAGTTATTCCATGCAAAAATTTGGTAATTAATCATAAGTATAAAATGTTCCAATAAGTCAAGTTTGCAACTGAAATTTTAAGTTAGATTTGGATATAAAAATATGTTTTAATTAGATTGGATTTGTCGAAATCCAACTCACTCAGTCCAAGTTCTATTACTTTCTAAATTATATTTAAGATTTGCAATATTGTTTTTAGTTACAACAATGAGTGAAGTAGAGATGATCTCCATAAATTAAAAGGTTCTTTTAAATTTTATAATTTACACTAAGAGTATTTAAAAAATGACACAAACTTAACCTACCTTGGAGGCCACCGTTGGTTGAGCTCATATTAAAAGGTCTTTGATAGAATCAGAGTTGGTCGATCTGGGAGTGAGAATTATAAACTATGGAAAGGTTTTATTTTGAAATTTGGCGCAACAGTATGAATCTATCCACGGTGCGTGGGCCTATCATTGGGCTACCATAAGTGTTTTGAAATTTCTTGGGAGATCATCAAAGCATTTGGATTGAAATTGGCAAGAACTGGAGGAGGTCTCAATAAATGCACTATATAAATGATAATTACTTGACAAATACCTAAAAGCCTCAATTTCTTGTATTCAAACTATTTGCTGACTGTCAGTTTACGTATAAGCTTTTCAAATATTATAAAAACGATCAAGAAAGGTGCAAAATTCTTCAAGTCCTACCAAATATGCAACCCGAAAAAGCGTTTGAAAGATGAAGAAAACTGGTAAGGATGATTAAACAAAAGGTTGGAGCATATCCTTCACAAATACTACTCTTGAATGCATAAAACGGATCCAAATGGGATTTGTTATAATCCCAAATGCAACTTGATAATGGAGAATAATTTTGATTCTTGCAGGACCCCCTCTGCTTTCTCGATAAAGTTTTTAAGTTTGCTCTCCAAATTAAGATAATTCAATTGAAGACGGGGGCTAGCTCCTTACATCCTTCAATTCCAATAATTTACGTTAAGCTCTATTTAATTTAATAAATTAAATAATAATTTATACACATTTGTCGTCATTACACGATCAGAATCATGTACATGCAGAACAGAAGAGGCATGTTTATAACTTTTAACTTTATTAAGAAAAGAAATGAATAGTTATTGTGTTTATTGAATAAATCATCAATCAACAATTCGACGACTGAGAATGAAGCGAAGAAGATAGGAATTTAAAGTGGGTGTGGGCAAAAGGGCAATACTTGAAGAGGGACGGCCATTTTCCATCAAAATCGGATCTGGGTCCAAACTACAATGCCTATTATCTGCCATTCCAAGTCCCAACGTACCAGTTTGGTGAAGTCAAACCTCAATTTTCGTAGTAGCTAAGAAGTCCAACGTTTTCTTAAATCATAACCTACTTCTCATTTTCTCTCTTCTTACCATTCCAAATGGCTTCGTCAAACATAGGTATCTCGAAGAAGAAGAATCTGTTAACATCTTTTGCTTCGTTCTCAGAATTCCATCACGTAGTCTCATGTAGGGGGGACAAACTGTTATTATTCTACTAAGTTGGGACAAAATTAGTGATTTTAATAAATTACCCCATGCCATCATCGGGATGGTCTCGATTTCATGAGTTTAATTAAAGAATCTTGCAGTGAGATAACATATAGATCCTTTAATTTGTGGGATTTGGAAAATTGCTGTGATTATAAATGAGATGAGTAGAATGCTTTTCATAAAAATACAGTGCTTAAAAGTAGTCATGTTAGGTGTTTAGTAATAATCATATTAAAATTAATACACCTAATTCTGAAACATGTAATACAATATATATGTTAAAGAGTCACGCAAAGAATTATGTTTTGACTCAAACCTGCCTTTCAGAACTGCTCAAACAAGCATAATTGTATCAAGGAGAGATTCGATATCATGGTAAGCTTCATTAGATGTTGGAGTAATTCAAGAAGATATATATTTCTTTTTCAAATAGATATTTTCCACAACCTATACATGAAAGAACTGCATTCCTGTGCGAGGTTGCACAATTGTCTATGTATATGGTAAATGATGAGTTATTTTATTTTATTGAGGTAATCAAATTAGAAGCTCTAGGTGATTAAATTATAATCTGAACCTGACCTCCAATTAAAACATGTCCACTTTGGTATTTGATTGGTTGAAATGGAAATGATTCGAATCTCAATTAAAACCTCATATGGGCAGTCAACTGTATACGCGTACGACTGTCCTTCTCTGTTCTTCTTCTTAATGCAAGTGCAAAAGAAATGTAGATGAATTAACATAGGCACATGCGGGTTACTTAATTAGATTTCCGTGAACTATGTCTAAAGCAACTAAAAGGACGTATGTATAATGATTCTTCAAGAGGTAGGGATTTAATTCCACTACACTAACCATACCGACTAAAGTGTACATACATTACACACCAATATGCATACAAAATGAGAATCCGTACCGTAACTATTCCCAACTCTCAGTCTTCGATCACCTAATCTCACTCAAAAGTCACCAACTCACTTATTATATATGTCTATGTCTCACTCTCTGGTTCAACTCTGGTCACCAAATTATATATATATATAAAAAATGATCACATAATCAACCAGCAGGCACCAAAGTGCCCACAACTAACAAAGTTTCCGTTCGCACTTTAGCAAAATTTGACAGCTGCGAGTATACTGTCTGGTAGAACAACCAGTCAAAACCTCTCTTCATTTCTTGTTCCTTCTCTCTCTCTCTCTCATTTTCTCACATACACTGGAAAAATAAACCCTAGCTAGCTAACTAATCCTTCTCTTTCTCTAGAATTTCTAGCAATGGATCCTAGTACACCAGCTAGTTAGCTAACGACTCTTCAAGCTCTTTGTCTTAAGAACAAGTACAAAGACCCCATTTTCTTGGGCAGTTCACAGTATCTCCTCAGAGTCATCTACCTTTCTTTTATATTTCTCACCTGCAGGTCTGCTCTGCTATTCTGTACCATCTCTTCTTCTCTTCTTAAAAGCATTGCCAACAACTTCTTTTCTGTGCTGTCTCAGTTGGGGAATTACACGGGTTTGATTTTCAGATAGGCAAACACAATAGTCTCTAGGTTATCGAACAACCATTCAGTTCCTGTCTTTGGAAACCTCCCTGACGATTTTCTTTTCTCCTTTTCTTTAGTTTCTTTTAAGTGATTCTAAATTTGGAATAAGTGAAAAGTTTGAAGCTTTGCTCAGGTTGTGGACACAGTTGCCATAATGGCTGCGCCACCCAGTAAGCGCTTGCAGAGTATGTTGCAGGCCGCGGTGCAATCAGTTCAATGGACTTACAGTCTCTTTTGGCAAATTTGTCCACAACAAGGGTAATCTTTCAAATTATACCTAACAGTCAGAATCAGTGCCCTCTCACCTTTGTTTTTCTTCCTGATATTTACGTTGATGATTTATGAATATATGATCAGGATCTTAGTTTGGGGAGATGGGTATTACAATGGAGCAATCAAGACTAGAAAGACAGTGCAACCAATGGAGGTCAGTGCTGAGGAGTCGTCCTTGCAAAGGAGCCAGCAGCTTAGAGAACTTTACGAGTCATTATCAGCGGGAGAGACTAATCAGCCGACACGTCGGCCTTGTGCAGCCTTGTCTCCGGAGGACTTGACGGAGTCGGAGTGGTTTTATCTTATGTGCGTGTCATTCTCATTTCCTCCTGGTGTTGGGTAAGTTCTACTGCGAACTAGCTTTCTTTTTGGTTTGATCTTCTACATTTTCATTTCCAGTTAATTGATATACTTGATGCTCAGGTGCATTAGTGTGCTAGTTAAATAGAAAACAATATGGGTGGATGATCTCTTCAACTGTAGATTCTTTTGTAATGTAGGCTTAGTGAAACTAGCTGAGCATTCTGCGCAAAAATGAAGCAAAAAAAGCAAAAAACTTTCTGAAAAGAAGTAGGGCATTTAATGAAAAAGGTATGCAATTCAGTTTTTTCCCTGAAGGAAGAGAAGAAGA
>JANSVA010000004.1:11788443-11810737 GCA_025504915.1 Erythroxylum reticulatum
AACTTTCTGAAAAGAAGTAGGGCATTTAATGAAAAAGGTATGCAATTCAGTTTTTTCCCTGAAGGAAGAGAAGAAGAAAAAGATGGAGGTGCCCTCACTTCTTTCCATAATTAAATATAAGAGAAACCGAGGGCCTTCGGTAAGGCTAAATGCTTAAATAGCAGTAAAGGATATCCCAGTCCACATAGGACAAAGAGGAGTAGTAAAGAATGTTAAAAGAGGATGATGAAATGACAGACATAGATTGCACGATAGACGATAACTTGTCGTTTATCCGCACTCGTATTCATGTCTAACAAGCAGGAGTAACCACATCTATTTCATTTCTTATGAAGTGGAAAGGGGAGCACATAAAGGAGCTGTTTGTGATTAATTTCCTTTCTGAGAAGAAGCTGACTTCTGATCATTTATAGTGCCTTGATGGCTACCTTGACGACACTTTAGTTGCGAGCCTTCGTGTCATCTTCTTTCTAATGAGGAGGCCTTTCGATTATGGTTAAAGCTGAAAGAAGTACATCTTGCTTAGTTCCGCGCAGCTTGACAATCTTGAGATCGAAAACTACTTTTGAAACTGTTGGCTAGGGGAATATATTTCTTAGAGTTAAAAGATCTTGGTAATGGTTGAGCACTAGATACTTAGGCTGCTTCTTAATTTGGAATCTCTACATAACCAAGCTGATCTGCTATCTTCATATATATGTAATACCAACTAATTATGCCTCTCTTCCATCGGTTTGTATTGCACTAAGTTACTAACATCGTACACTTTGACTTTCAGGTCGTTTAGTAATACTTTGAGGTGTTCACTGTTTCATACTCATGAAGCAAAATAGTTCTACGAATTGAATAGTATTTGTTTAGTGTGCTCTTAGCTAGATTTCGTTCGTCTTGTTTTTAGAGCCACTACTCTTCTGTTCTGTGGTGCATAGTATTGCGGTTATCCAATGGGAACATTTTGGTCCCCCACCTGCATTCTTTCAACAAATTCTTGCTAGGACTACTCAACGATTCACATTTGCCACGTTTTGCATCTATTTGAATTTACTAAATCCTCATGTGTCTCTAAGTATACCATCATCGATGGTTTACTTGGAACAAATTCGTTACCTGCATTCTTTGAACAAAATCGTGGCCGGACCACTCAACGATTCATTTCGTTTGCCACGTTTTGCGTCCATTTGGATTTACACTCATCGAGGGACGTGTAAATACGCAGATTTTTAAGCTTGAATTGATCACTGAACCTCTTGTGTTGGTAAGGGCTAAAACAAGCACTTCACCACTAATCCGGGTAGAGGTGGTTAGGTTTTCCCATTCAGCTTACTAGCAACGATAAACTCCTGGCTAGGATGGCTCACAAAGCGAGCTAACTGATGGTCCCGTGGAAAACTCAATTTTCTTTTTGATGTACCAGATCCATATAATTTGACGCAATAATATTACATGCGAATATATTTATGCTGTTCATAGGTGCATGTAACTGGGACTTTAACACTCCGAATGCAGTGATTTATAAACAGAACCCAATTATCATCGTGATGGATTATCATAACATGCAGCTTACCAGGAAAGGCATATGCAAGGAGACAACACGTATGGCTTACTGGTGCAAATGAGGTTGACAGCAAAACGTTTTCGAGAGTTATACTTGCAAAGGTACAGTATCTGCCTTACATCACCACATAGTCTTCCAAAGTTACCAGTCACAGCTCAAACTCACTAGTTTCTAGTTAATCAAAACAATTCTTCTTCTTCTTCTTCTTTTTATTTACTAACCTGAGTCATCTTCATTCTTTTTAAATATGTTACTTCCCCAAACACATGGACTATAGAGCGCTCGTATACAGGTAATATTAATTGCCAGCTACCCCATGCAGTTTGATCTTCTGTTAAATTACGTACTTGGCTTCCTTAATTTCTTCACGGCTATTAAGTTGGTCACGCATTTCCCCTTCAACTCTTTCAGACCGTGGTATGCATTCCTATCCTTGACGGCGTCGTCGAGTTTGGCTCAACCGAGAAGGTGAATAATCTCTTTATTGAACTATTGCTGTGCATGTTTACATTGGTTCGGTCAAGCAATTAATGCTGATCAACTACTTGAATATACAGATTCAAGAGGATGTTGGATTAGTCCAACACGTAAAAGGATTCTTCACAGACGACAACCACCCTCTTCCACCAAAACCGGCTCTCTCTGAGCACTCAACTTCCAACCCCGCCACCTCATCGGGTCACCACTCTCGCTTCCACTCTCCTCCCGTTCCCGCCATGTATGCCGCAGCAGACACACGCTCCAACGTTGATCAAGAATACGAGGAAGAAGAAGAGGAGGAGGAGGAGGAGGAGGGGGAGGAGGAGGAGGAGGAGGAAGATGAAGAGGAACACGGGTCAGATTCAGAAGCCATAACCGGTGGTCGAACCGTTGCGTCGCATCCGAGTGAACCCCAAAACGCTCCAGACGTAACAACAGTGGCTGAGCCAAGCGAGCTGATGCAATTGGAGATGTCTGAGGACATCCGGCTAGGCTCGCCTGAAGATGGGTCGAACAATATGGAACAGGAATTCCATTTGACGGGTTCGGGAAATGCAGCGGACAATCAAAGGCGAGCCGACTCGTTTAGAGCGGAATCAGCTCGCAGGTGGGCTGAAGAGGCGTTGAATGGTAGCCTTCAACCACCGGTTCCTGGTAAGAATCAAAATTCCAAGTTGGGTTGGTTGAAATTCAAAGGGAAGTTAATGACTTTGCCAAAGCGGTCGTGTTTTTGTGAGGATATAGGTTTAGTTAGAGGACGTAGGAGGGCCCAAGTGATCTGGATCCAGCCACCTAATTCTTCTAACTGATTGCGTTAAAAAGCAGTAGTGGTACGCTTAGGTCACATGACATGGGTCATTGATTTCTCCAAAATCTAACCGCTTAGATTCTACATTTTGGTCCCACTGCAGTTTTAGCTCCATCGCCCTTGTGTCAGCCACTAGTCCCTAATCGTTACTGCATTCCATCACGTGCGCAGTTTGGACTTTGTAAGATTGTCAAACCTACCCAACCCCACACTTTTGTCAAAAATTAGGTTTATTCTAATAAAGCCTAGTAACATTGGCATTTTTATAGGCTAATGTCGTTTTCTGTGATAGGGTAACATGGGTAATGGGTTAACTAACTTGCAGGACAGTCGCCACTCCACGAAATGACTCAAGAAGACACTCACTACTCCCAGACGGTCTCAGCCATCCTCCAAAACCAGCCAATACGCTGGGCCGAGTCTTCGTCAGCATCCTACGTTGTATATTCTTCCCACTCGGCCTTTGCCAAGTGGACAAGCCGTTCCGACCATCTCATCCACGTGCCAGTCGAAGGAACGTCCCAGTGGCTCCTCAAGTACATACTCTTAAGCGTACCCTACCTCCACAGCAAGTACAGGGAAGAGAACTCACCCAAGCTACGGGACGGCGACGCCGCCACCCGCTTCCGCAAGGGCGCGGCTCAGGACGAGCTCAGCGCCAACCACGTGCTTGCAGAACGGCGTCGGCGAGAGAAATTGAATGAGAGGTTCATTATACTGAGGTCGCTAGTGCCGTTCGTCACCAAAATGGACAAGGCTTCCATAT
The DNA here is from genome assembly GCA_025504915.1 of Erythroxylum reticulatum. Lineage (NCBI taxonomy): Eukaryota > Viridiplantae > Streptophyta > Magnoliopsida > Malpighiales > Erythroxylaceae > Erythroxylum > Erythroxylum reticulatum. Next base: position 11,792,053 of record JANSVA010000004.1, read on the forward strand.
TAGGGGACACCATAGAGTACGTGAAGCAACTGCGTAAGAAGATACAGGACTTGGAGGCCCGAAACCGGCAGATGGAGATCGAACAAAGATCGCGAGTTGTAGACACTCCACAGAGAACGAATAGTAATTCCAAAGAGCAGAAAAGTGGGGTCACAACAATAGAAAGAGCGAGGGTTGGTCAAGGTTCAGAGAAGAGGAAGTTGAGGATAGTAGAGAGTGGTGGCGGACCAACAAGGGCCAAGTCGTTGGAGGCATCGCCGCCGCGACCGCCGCGACCAGCACCGCCACCGCTGCAGCTAGGGGAAGATGGGCCCAGCGTGGAAGTGTCGATAATAGAGAGTGATGCATTGTTGGAATTGCAATGTGGTTATAGAGAAGGGCTGTTGCTAGATATAATGCAAAAGCTGAGGGAGATGAGAATAGAAACGACAGCAGTTCAATCTTCTACGAGCAATGGGGTGTTTGTGGCTGAACTAAGGGCCAAGGTATATCAAGCTTTGAATGTAAAAGCACGAGATGCTCATTTTCATTTGTTGATCTTTTGAAACTATTTACATAGGTTTTGTTTGTTATGCAGGTGAAGGACAATGTTAACGGCAGGAAGGTGAGCATCGTGGAGGTGAAGAGAGCATTAAATCAAGTAATACCCCGTCACTGATGCATCCCTATTTTGTGATCGGAATTTGTAGAGTTGGACAATAATCTGTCAAGAACTGACCTTTTCTTTTCTTTCTTAAAATTATTATTGTTACTATAGCCCTATTAATATGATTTAGTTTGGTTTTGTACAATTATTAGCTAAGTTATGGTTGTAGTGGTGAAGCAGAAACGAACATCCATTGATTTTTATTAGATCAGATCAAGTCTTTGAAATTCAAAAGACGTAGGCTTTTCTAGCACATATAAATGTAAATGAGTATGAAGAAATAAAATAATTCAATTTTCTACCTTTTCCTTGTTGCCATATTTTTCCAATTCTATTCCCCTTTCATCTCTATTGGAAACATTGTCCCCTGGTATTACAATGGGCACCACCACTTTAAAGCGCGACCTAACAGGAGGTAGGTACAAACTAACTCCAATCTGGCCTTCACAAGTGGTTTAGGACTTCTTGACTTGGTGAAATTAATCTTTTAATGTCATTTTGTATACATTTATTTATTTGATGGCTTATAGGCCTTCAGGTAACATTGAGAGCCAAGTACCAAGCTTGTTGGTGAGCAGCGAAGCAGGGTAAGCCAACTAAGTCCCTGCCGATTGCAGAAGAAGAAAGGCGTAGTAGACTCTACCAAAGAACGAAGCTTTCCCATGATCATGGAACTTCGAATGAAGCTTCACTATATCATAACACTAAAAATCAAGTCATAATACTAAAAATTAAGGGTTTAACTAATTCACTGCTCACAGATAAAGATCTTAACTTCTTTATAGTTGGAGTACTGCACAAATTTATTCTCAAGGTCGCTCCAACTCAAGTCCACGGAAGCAAAAAAATGTATGCTTTAACAAGAAAGGAGGTACCAAGATTAACATTAAGGAGGTCCAGTGCCCTGTGTAAATCAAAGGAACCACAGGCAAAATTTCCCAAGTGACAAGTGCTTCAGATTCAGTACAAACGGAATTTTTCACACTGGAATCACTACAGAAATAAACCCAATTCCTCATTTATATTTTACGTCCAAGTGCTGCCAACTATGTGGTACATCTTCAATAGTTTCTCAAGATCAGAATTCAAACTGCCTTTAATATCCAACAAGAAAGTTTTGTATGGTCGTCCAAAAATCTATGCCAACTCCTCAAGGTCCGGATGAAATAAGACCAAACAACATCATGAACTTCCACTTTGACAGATGTGCATGATGTCAAAAAATCCTTAGTACAATATGTCCTGCAAGCCTGTCTCACTCATCCTTTCCAAGTCCTCTTGTGAGAGCAGAGTTTTCCTTACGCTGCCGCCAGTCTTATCATATGGTTGAGCCATTTTCCGTAGGAACTGCGGTGGTTGACGAAAAACAAAATTAAATTTCGTCAACATGAAATAATAGCATTTACAGATTGCATCAATTCATAGTAATGCAGACTTAAATAAAGTTGCTTAAAAACATCTCTAGGGTAGTAGTTCAAAACGTCTAGCCTTCAGGAATTCACGTAATTCCAGTATCCGGGCTTATGTTTATTTAACCAACCAGGCAGATTAAACAAAAGCACCTATGTTTAACATCATTAGTTGGTAATCCTCATCAGATTACACAACTTCAGGGGATATAGATGTCCTTGGGCACACGAAGGCATATATCATGGGTGATATAGGTCTGAAAGGAGAAATAACATGTAATAGAAAATCTAGCTCGGGAAAATATTTTCAAATTAGACAGATTGAGGCAATGTCCATACTTAGAAATAGCAAAACTTCTTCACATGTCAATACATCTACAACTCGGTTCCTAAGCTATGGGGCTCATCTTCTATGGACCATAAGTTCACTATTGAGAAAAAGTGTAGATAATATTACAATGCAAGGACATACCTCCCTCGCAATATGTAGTGCCATATCAGTACTCAAATTCAGATTTACATCTCGTAAATGTGACAATATCCAACTTGGCAATTTAGAGCGCTTATCATGGCGGCTATATCTGCACACATTGGAAAAGAACATATTATGCGAACATAAATCTGTTAGATATTTATGAACATCCATATGAACAATGCTAAACCTATGAGACAATGACACAAATGAATGTTGCCAAAAAAATTCAAGATGTAACAATCGTAGATTGTTAAGATTATGCATTTACTTCCCAATATCTTCCTATGCAAAACTGACAAAGCATAGCCTCTTTGTTTATGAGTGAGTTCCTCACACAATTGCTAAAAGGCATTGTGAATACCATATTGAAAGAATGACACAATCTAGGTCATACCTTTTGTCTGCGAATATCATCATTCCATAGTCGGCCTTTGACCGGATCACTCGGCCCACACATTGAGCAGCTTGTCTCTGATTCAATAAAATTCCATTAACCAACTTCTAATTTATATAAGACAGAGATATGTTTTCCAATCCTATATTTAAAGAAATCTGATTGCTGTAGATTCAAACTGGAACTGATATCATACCAAAGCATCAAAAGTAAGGAAATCGCCTTCCTTTATCTGAAACGTATCCCTTAAATACTCCAATCGAGCTATTAATATTCTGCAAGAAAGCCATTGTGACATTAATTCAAGTTAGTGTTCAAAAATAGGTAGATATCTCATATACCAAAACATCCCAGTTGATTTGTCCATTTTCAAAAAAGTTAATTTTTTAAGGAGATTATCAATTCAATTTATAAAGCCTCACTTTGGCAAAGGATGATTGGAGGGCAAAAACATACTTGCTTAATGTGTACTGGAAAGGGACACCAAACATGATCACCAGTCTGCCATAGTGTCGATCAAAGTCAATTCCTTCGGCCACTTTTCCCCTGTAATCTCAATACTATGTCATACAAACTTACAATTTTATATTCCTGCCATAAAAAGTATACTTTAGCATCAATCTTGCATACCTTGCTACAGAGAAAAAAACTGCACCTCTGCCACAATCACAAGCCCTACGATAGTTGTCAAGGGCCAATGTAGTTTCCACCACATCTTGGGTCTCAATGAAAACTAGTTTATGCTGCATTATTTCCTGCAGTAACATCAGTGTCAGGTAATATGCAAGAGGTCACAGTAATCTCAAAGTGATAGCAAGGACGCTTTATCACCTTTAGAATATCATGTTCATTCCAGTAATTGATAATTCCATCCATATATGAGTAACTGACAAAGAAGCACACAATACCATCTGGAACAACAGAGACCATCTCCACCAACAACTTCCCATAATTCCTTGCAACACCAGGATCAGTTCTCATATCAAATTTGGTGCTTACTGGAAGTTGATCACTGCAAACAATAATGCAACACAGGTAAACCGATTGTTGCACAATTTAACGAGATAAATGTATATTGGAAGTCAAATACCAAGATCCATTCCATAAATAAGTTCCAACTTAAAATATCATACCTTCCTCGTGTGAGGACCATTGGACATATGCAATCCCTTGTTAAAGACATTGTAAAGCTTCTGCTAACAACAGGATGGAAATTAAGAAGGCGAGGATAGAGATCGATTGGACTTAGAGTTCCAGATGTAATTACCACTGACTGGAATCGATCAAATACAGGCTTTATGGCCAGAGAAGCATCGTGGCAACTAAGCTGGAATTAAAAAGATTCATAGAGATCAAAATTAAATAAAAGAATATTAGGGAAAAAAGACTGATCCCTCAACATTAAATGACAAAGACACACATAAAGCTATATAGAACAAAGTAATGCCAAGCTTGCAAGAAGAAGAAGAAGCAACCTGCAATACTGGATCAGGAATGTGAGGCATCCTCTCATCAAAAGGCTCAATTATAATAGAAAACCCACGAGCATATGTCCCCACCAGTGTTGCAAAATCACAAATTGTTTGGATGTGTAAGAACTCATCTGTGTCAGTTATTTCCAGAGTCATCATAAGTGAGTGAAGTCGATCATAACAAAACTTCAGTGCTTTTTGATCAATCCCTGCATGGGTATTTACAGAGGCAACAAAGCTAACAGGGCTCTCCTTCTCAACATTATCAGTATCCAACCTCCCTTCCAAATACTGGACCAATCTGCGCAAGACATGCATAAAATGCTCTGCTCGTCGTATGTTTCCAGGAACGGCCTCCTTCAGAATATCATCGGGCAAGGCAGGATTTGCAAGCCAAGAATCTGAGGCTGCAGAAAAAGAAATGTACCTTTTGTTGGGAGAAGGGAAGGAAATAACAAATGAGTACTAGAAAATTGTCTGAAAGAAGAGTTAGATATTTAGAATCAAGAAGTAGAATATTAACATTCTCTGTACCAGCTAGGTCCCCTCTAAGTGCCAAACCTTCAACTAGTCGGTTATATTCAGCACGCAATCTACCAGCATCAGTGGCCTTGAACCTCCAATAAAATGAAGAATGTAAGTAAAGTTTAGTCTATAGAAAATTAAGCAAAGTTTAAAGTCTAGCCTAGAGGATTAGTTTTGCAGAAAGTATAGGGAAAAAAAAATCAAGTTGCTGTTTTATTTTCATATTTTGGCAGAGTGAACCAAATATCATGAGATACTAATTTCACAACATTTAGAAAAGAAAGGCCCAGCAAGGAATTTCAAACCATAAGGTTGTGGCGCATTAGACAGCAAACAGGATCAACTCAAATGGCTAAAGACATCATACCTATCAATCTCATGTTGCATCCTAGTGAGATTTCTTGAAGCCCCGTCAAGAGTTTGTCTTCTGACACTGACACTAAGTGCCTCGATACAAACATTATCAATATTATGCGCCTCATCAAACACCACAACGGACTCCTTCTGCATTTCCTTGGAAATAATCCCAGCGACCTTAGGATCAAGCAAGTACTGGTAATTATAAACCACCACATTTGCAAACTGCACCATATGCCGAGCCAAGAAATACGGGCACCACCCCTTCTCTTTGCCAAAAGCTCTCAAATCCTGATCACAATAGCAAATGTTCAATAACATACAAACAAGCAAAAACTATTGTAATTGAAGATCAGAAAGATCCTTTCTACCTGAAGTGTATAAACCCCAGGTGGCAACAATGCTCCAGAAGCCGCCCTTTCATAATTCTCAAAGAACTCACATGTGGGAACATTGGGATTCTCCGCTGCCAAGGCCCGAACCCAACTAGCCGTCAACTTCCGACAAGCCGCATCAACAGAGTCTCGATTCTCGGCGGCCAAAACACTAGGATTTATACACAAATTCTTCCTCGAAGACAAGCCGAGAGCCAAAATCCTGGCGGCGGGACCCAAATGCATGATTTGGTAGTTGTGCAACAATCTGAGCTCGGCTAAGGTTTTCTCCATCTCATGAACGGTGCGAGTGCAGTAGATGAGTTTTATAGGGGTCTGGGGTTTAGAGAGGGAGTAGTTAGTGATAAGAGAGAGTAAAGCGATGGTCTTGCCGGTTCCGGTTGGCATTTCGAGGAGACAGTGGCCTTTGGCATCGAGGGCACGCTTGAGCTCCACCATGTAGGCGTATTGCTCCGGGTAGATGTAGTCGTAAGGGAAGTAGACGGTTACGTCCTCGATCTGGAACTTCATGTCGGCTAACTTGGGCTTCGGTTGGTTCAGGGGTGGCCGTGGTGGTGGAATGGTCTTAGGTTGTTAGCAGGAGGGGTTAGGGCTTTCGCTCACATCATAATTTTTTAAATATTATAAAATAATCAAAATGTATTTTATAGATATCAATTATAATTGATGATTTTCTATTATTATAAATATTTATCTAAATGCCAGTGGTTAACAATTAGTTATATTATCAAATAATCTTCGAAGAAAGTGGAGCCGGTAGAGAAGTCCCGGTTTGTGTGACTGAAAGTGGAGGCACTGCCTTCATGGAAGCAACTCGTCGTTTTGCTCCCCAGCTACTTGGCGCTCTACCTGCAAGACCACGAGGTAAGCGCCAAATTTTTTGTTAGTGGAAGATAATCGATTTTCCGTGCCAAAGTTATCGTTGTGCATCTCTAATAAACGAGCGTTTGGGTTTAAGATTCATGCTTCTTGTTCTTATCCATGATAATTTAAAATGTGTTGCAGGTAAAAATGCCAACTTAAAGAATCTTCCGGGTTGTTGTTCTTTTGGTACAAAACCCTCTTTCACTATCAACGTTAAGCTGGGCCAACTCGGCAGAAGCCATTTTGGTCGAGCAAATGAGAACTTCTCGGTTCATTCTTCGGATCAGCTAACAAGTGACTATGCAAATACAGAGTTAACATCTGTACCATCAAGACCTGATGACGAAGCTGCGTCTGATGTTAGCAACTATAATACTTTGCAGTTACTACCACCAAAAATGTTCCGAAATAGGTTTCTTAATTTTGTAAGGATAAGTTCTGTAGTGAGTGATGCTGCCGAGGCATTTTTTAAGAGTGAGATTAGGCGAAGGTTATTTGTGACGGCTGTATTAATTGTTATTAGTCGTGTTGGATATTTCATTCCTTTGCCTGGATTTGATAGAAGGTTGATACCTCAAGATTACCTCAGCTTTGTTTCAGGATCTGTTGGTGAGTTACCTTAAATATTTGTATGTGCATGTCTAAATGCAAGCAAATGAATGCTAGATGTCATTCTGGGCAATCGGATCAGTTCAATTTGTCTTTAAGTACCTCAGAACTTTTGAACAGGTGACTCCAACTTTGTTCTTATGAGTTCTGTTTTATTTCTTTCTGACAGATGAACTTGGTGATTTCACAGCAGAGCTAAAACTGTCATTTTTCCAGCTTGGAATCAGTCCCCAGATATTTGCTTCAATACTTATGCAGGTTAACATCTTTCTTATATCAACTCACTTGTTCATCATATGCAAATAGCACAAATGTGAGGGGGGAAAATACTTGTTTTTCTTTCTCCATCAGTGTCAAAAAGTTGTCAGGGTTTTTTAAGCGTTTGGAGCTCTGTGATTTGGTTGAGAGTCTACTGACTGGGGCAGCATAAAGGAATAGGAAAAATATTTTTGTTGTCGTTCATGCCATTTGTTTTACCTCCATTGTTTGCCTCTTGATAGTTCAAAAGTTGTCAGATTGAAATAAAATTGGTTCAACGGGATTTCTTTATTTTCATTTCATCTAAATAAAGGTTCCAGCATCATTGCTCTATATTATTTGCTAACTTCTACGAATTTACACTCTCAGGTGCTCTGTCATGTCGTTCCCTCCCTTGTAAAGCTGCGGAAAGAAGGCTTAGATGGCTATGAGAGGATCAAGAGTTATATGTGTGTCTAGTTATTCATTTTAAGCAGTGAGACGAGGCCTTGCTACTGAATGAAGTCTTTATTATTTGATCATTTGATTTTATTGGGTTATGAGTAGATTTATTATTCAACCTGTCTCAGATGGTGGATTTCACTTGGTTTTGCAATATTTGAAGCTGTTGTGGTTGCTTGTTATTCGCTGCCCTATTCAATTTATGCTTCCAGTCAAAGGTAAAGTGTCAAGAGCTCTGTTTCAGCACCTCATTTGATTTGATAATCATATCTTCATTATTTAATCATGCTTGGATATTCATCTTTTACTTTGATTGGTGAACCAAACATGTGTTAATGCTGTAGCATCATGGGATGTTTTAACGTGTTGGGTTTTTTTTTTTTTTTCCTGTTTATATAAGCATTGCACATGTCTTTTTATAGTGGGCTTCGTGAAAAGTGTGAAAAGATTGTTCTTACCTTAGAGTTAGTGTTGCTTTGCAGGGCCAAGCATGTGATGGTGACATCCTTACTTTTAGTCTGTGGTGCAATGACTATGACATGGATCTGTGATACGATATCAGAATCTGGCTTTGGTATTTCTCTTCCATCTGTTCTGCAATACAACAGCACATAAGTTATCTGTGGCTTTTGCATTGTTATCAGTTGATCTCATTTTTTCTTTGGTTGTCCAGTTGTTTGGTTGGTTACATTTCCCTCTTTGTTGCCAATGTGGATACAATTACTAAGACCGGAAATAAATTGGTTTTGATGCGGGTTTTTACATCTTTAAATGAATTTATAGTCCTTGTTCATTCTTTTCTGTTCCTCTTAGTACATGATGCCATTTTCTTTCCTTTTTGTTATTTGATATATTAGGTCAAGGTTCATCTCTGATTATATGTGTGGGAATTTTGACGGGCTACACTGATACGTTGTACAAGATGTTGTCACAGTTTTCAGGTATATGACCAAAAATCATCTTCCTAAATTCCAATTCATTTAGTTTTGAGGATGAGTTTATAAAATATGTGCACCTAGCACGTGTATTTAGTTCTCTAGAATACAGTATATACTTTTACCAAATTGAAGAAATAATACTTGCTTCTTATTTGAATGTTTAATCTTTCCAGCCTACATTAAATTTATTGGAAAGGCAACGGTTGTACATCTGAATTCTTTCAATTTCTGCTTATACTAACCTGGGCTAAGAATGAGTTCTTTCCATATGGCCTCTTGCTGCCCCTTCCCTTTAAAAGTAAATCAAATATTCTTTTCTTTTTCATGATAAAATCTTGTTTATCCAGATTATAGAATTAGTTTCATAGTTTTGATACAGATATGTCCACATATGCTGTCTTTTAACTTGCTTAAGTATATTGATATGAGCATAGGATTTCTTAATTGTTCTTGGCTTTCATTTGTAATGCAGGGAGTTCTGCCAGTTGGTGGCCTTACATATTGGCTGTGTTCGCTGTTTTTACAATAGTCACTATGTGGGCTGTTGTGGTGACCGAGGGTTGCAGGAAGATAAAGTTGCAATTTTATGGCTTTAAGCTTGCCTCTTCTGTGCGGTAATACCTTTGTGGTTTTCTTAACTTATCACATATTTTGGCACAAAGCCAACTGTAACTCTGTAAAGTGTGATTGAATAATAATTGGTTATCCTAAATGCAGTTTATTTTGTTGCCTATGCTTTGACTGCTTAAGTTTGTAGTAGGTTGACAATTCCTTCTACTCCATTGTGTTATGTACAGGGAGGATTCCCCAATCAATGAAGTAGAGCCTTATATCCCTTTCAATATTAATCCATCAGGAATGCAGCCTATTCTCACTACCACTTATCTCCTGGCAATTCCGAGTATCATAGCAAGGTAACTTTCGAAACTGGATTATATATGTTCTCTTGCTTGATTTTTTAAAAGGAATCTTGAGTGTGAAATCCTCTTTGTTGCCTTCTGAATTGTTAAGATTTTCCATTATTTGAGTCTTCCTTGGATCTGAGACTGCATGTTGTTTAATGGGTTCCAATCTCAAACTCTCTGACACGTGAAATTTTGATGGCAGTATCCTTGATTCACCTTTCTGGGAGCATGTTAAGGAGATATTGAATCCTGAAACTTCTCTTGGTGCTGAGCCTTGGGTCTACTACTCAATCTATGCATTTTTTGTCTTTTTGTTCAATATATTTGATATAGTAAGTGACTACAAAACCCTGTCCCTCTTAACTTTTAATGCGATAAGATAGAATCTTACTGGAGACCAATTTTTGTATTGTTCTCTTGCTGCAATGCTATATTTAATTAATCTAGATAGGTGCTAAGTCTTGTGCCCAAGCTTCTTGACGACTCACTGTTATATCATGTGAATTGGGTGATAAGTACCATGTGAATGTTTCAATGCTTTGACAGATATAGGTGCTTTATATCTAAATTAGTAATGGTTTCAATCGTAAGAAATGGACAATGATAATGTTTTGGATATGGACATGCTTTTTACTCTAAATTAATTGTCCATGGTAATGGAGGCCTGAAATCAAGCAATATCTTCCTATAAACCTTGTAAATAGCACTTTTGATAAATTCTCTATAGATTTGGGGCCACAATTTATATTTGAGCCCAAGAGCTCAGATTGTTTATTAGGGTTATGGTATTTGTGGTGTTTATGAGCAGATGAATGAAACTATTTATTTTACCGATGCTAAAATAGTGGTAGTCATGTTGATCCTCTACAATCACAAATGTGAATTTCCTTGCGGAACCTGCCTTCCTGTGCTATGACTGAATTTATGATAAGCAGAAAGTATTGCTTTGAAAACCATGATTGTTTACCAGCAGCTACAACATTGATCCGAGTTTTGGGAACTGAGAAGTCAACTAGTGGAATATTAGCTAATCTCACCCGTTGTAAATACCATGTCCAGGCCAACTTGCCAAAGGAGATTTCTGACTATCTGAATAAGATGGGTGCTAGGATACCGAACATTAAACCTGGGAAGGCTACCATTGAGTATCTTGCAAAAGTTCAGGCTTCAACGCGTTTCTGGGGTAAATTCCCATCTCAAAGTTGCTTGATAATCCTAGTCCTCTGCTGCAAGTTCATTTGCTGGGTTTTTCTTAACTCTATTTCACTATTGTTGATCCTGCAGGAGGGCTATTGTTGAGCATTCTGGCAACTACATCATCGGTCCTTGATCATAATTTGCGCCGTATCAATGAGGGATTTGCAATCGGGTTCACATCCGTTCTGATCATTGTAAGTACGATGCCTTGTGTATGTACTTACACTTACTTGATATCATTATGTAGCAATTCTGGCATCCATTGAGGAGCAGTGCTGATCACTAAAATGAAATCTACTAAAGATGAGCAATTGAATCTTTGGATATAAGCGTTTTGGTTGTTGGGCATCATCATCTTATAGGGCAGATGAGATTGTGCAAAAACTCTAATTAGCCTTAAATTTGGCCAGGTGGGTTCCATAATCGAACTAAGACGATCGTATCAAGCGTATAATGTCATGCCCAGTCTGAGCAAAGCTTTGAAACGGTATGGTGTATGAGTTAGCTGAGGTTGAACACTTCCTTCGAAGGTACTATGGACAACAAATACGCAAATCAATTGCTGATAGTTATAAAAGGGCAATTCTTTCCTAACCTAACCATGCAAATAATTTGCAGATGCTGCCGACTGTTTGGTTCTTTTGATAGACCCTTGTACATCACAACATTGACTGACGTAGCATCACCCAAAGACGCGTCAGTGTTTCAAATGATTTAGTTGTAAGAAATTGTCCAAAATTCCCAGTAAATGATATTTGTGATGGATATGGATCTGCAGTCGCATTGTTTTGGTAGGCCTAGGCCTATTTAGCTGTAGAATTTCTCATGGGCTTTGTACAATTATTCATGTACCATATCCATAGTTGAGTTGTTACTTTCTACATCTTTATTTTTGTTTTTGTTTTAATTTTGATCAAATTTAATTTTTATAATCAATTAATAAACATCCACTAGTGGCCGTAGGATCAGAAGGAAATGTGATTTAATAGTAAGGTACACGTGGCAGATGGATCCGTAACTTCCCGCCTAAAATAGTTTCAAATCTGAAAAATAAAAAAATGTGAAGCGAGAAGAGAGGTCAGAGATGGAGTGCACGGAGATAGAGACCAGTGCTGGTTCCATTGACGGTTCTGTCATCTTCCACCTCACTAAAAGCATCATCGGCTTTGTACTCTACATGCACCAGCAGATTCCCTCGTCCGTTCCCTTATGCCTAGCTCCTCTCCTATTCTTTTATCTTGTATTTTATATTGCACTGAATTTAAATGACTATAAAAGATACTTACAGTTGTTTAGTTGCTTTTAAATGCAGCACATTGCAAGATACCAATCTGGAATTTGATGCCCTACAAGCAGAGTACCAAGAACTTGTATTCACCGCAAATAACCCTATTCTCACGTTTTTGGAATTTATTTATTTATTTTTGATTTGATCCTGTAAGATTGTGTATATTTTGGTTATAGGAGGTGACTCTTACGCAAACTGAATTGAAGGCATCTTCTCGAAGAAAGGTTGTTGGTAGAATGAGAGAGATTAACCGCGGGATTAGGAGACTTGAGAAAGTGGTTAATACAGTTAGTAGAGTGGACGCTGCTTTGCAACAGATAATTAGTGAAATTCCGGGCATGGAGAGTGTCGTTATAGCTCTTGGACCCACTCCGGCGCGACCCCAGTTCGTGTATGAGTTGTGCTTTTCACATGGGAATCATATTGGAAACGTGATTGCTGATTTCATTAAAACTAGACTCGCGGAAGGGCTTTCAAGAAAGGTTTCTCTTGGTGCTAATAACAGCCCAAGTTGTGGTTTTTCTTAATTTTTCTTTTATGGCGCTCAATGTTAGTGATTTCATCTAACAGGTCATCCGTATGCTGATCTCTAAGGATGCTGGGTCTGGGAATTATCCAGGTAGTTGGACAAATAGTACGTCTTGATCTGGGGGAAGGTAGAAATTGATTAGTCCTTAATTGTTTTCTTGTTCTTTTCTGGTTAGGTCCTACTAAATTATTCCTATTGGTGAAAGCTCCAGCTTCTTGTAATTTGCCTCTGCATTTTCTTCCAAAACGTGACTTCCGTTATAGCAAAAAGGTTTGTAGCTATGCCAGTCGCAAATTCTATGTTGGGTTTTTATTGCATATCTTTACTACATAATTTTTGTGCCTGTACTCTGTACACTTTCTTTCACACACAGTTACTGTCTGATGGTTCACTGTTACCTGGTATTGTGAATACTCTTGGATCAACCTGATTACTCTAACTCGCCGGCTATATTGAATTGGGAATTTGTCACAGTTTTGCAATTATGGGTCCTTAATCTGGTGAAATTCACCTCTCTCAAGTTGAGGATAATTAGATGATAGTTTCTTTCTTTTTTCAATGGCCTGCTACTATATACCATTTGACATGGACAGTGATCAAGCACATCTGAGCTTCCTTTTAATTTGGTATTCATGCAGATCTCATGTAATCATCCGATCCTCACTTTCCAACTTCTGAAAAATAGTTATTGGAGGATAATAATTAAGTTATTGCAATTAATGCATCGCTCGTTTGCTGTTCTATAAATTCTGGTTTTGTTTGATTGAAAAAAAGAATTAATCAAATGCAATTCCTCTCTGTTCATTTTGGGTAGATTGTACCTTTCAGATTGCGAGTGAAGTGCAGAAGTCAGGATCTGAAAGTTGATGATCCTGATTATACTTTCGCTGGCAACTCTCCCTGTTCGACGGAATGTAGTTCCAATGACTTAATCTGGTATGGAGGCTTTCTTTAACCTTATTTATGTGAATTTCACTTATGATTGTTCTAGATCCTTAACTATTCGTTAGAACCAGACGCATTAGAAGCTCCTATGTCATTGCTAATGACTGTGCTTTACAAATGGAATATTTGAAAATCAGGATAACTTCATTTAGAATGGAGGATCATTATCATGGATGAAGTGAGCAACTGCTTTTGTTTCTATAAGAAAACATGTAATTAAAAGAACCACAAATATTTAGTGGCCATTTGGTTTCAATTTTATTTTTTTATTGTGTTTTTTTATTTTTCAAATAACAGTAAAAAAATGTTTAATTGTTAATGTTAAATTTATTTATTTATATTATTGATAATAATTAAATATTAGATAAAACTGAAAATTAAATAATTTTATAAGTTAATTAAGTAATAATTTTATTATAATCTCTGAGTAAAGAATTTATTATATTGTATTAAAATAAATAATTTAATAAGTAAATTTTGTTTATTAATATATATTTGTTACTATATATTTTAATTATTAAAGTTTATTTTATTTGAAATTTATATATTTTAAGATATTTGAAATCTAAAGTATATTTATTAAATAATTATTAAGTTTAAAATATTTTTCAAAAATGAAAGTAATTATAAAATTTAACTAAGTTATAGTAGTAATTAGGATTAAATAATTAAATAATATATGTTTAGTTTAAATTAGATTATTATTAAAAAATAAAAATTAATTTATATGATTTTCATAAGATGAAAACTAAAAGAAATTAAAAATATAAATAATTTTTTATTGAGTTTAAAAGGTAAAAAAAAAAAAAAAAAACTGAAAACCAAGTGAAACGAAAGAGGCCCCTGGTAAAACTTTGTAACGGAGGAATCCGCCAATGCATTCCCAATTAAAAACCTTTCAGTAAAACTGAAGGTACTTAGCACATATAAACGTGTTTGTTACCATTGATAATGTTGCAGAAGTAAATGTATAATAAGCTCTCTTTCAGGTTTCAGTGTCGCCATGTGGTAAGAGGCCTTGCATTCAAGACAACAGCAGAAGAATGAGAAACTTGTTCTGTGGATCAAGCATTCTATGGTTTTTGTGCTACTTTTCGGGTAATACTGAAAATTTGTTCTCTGGACCAAGCATTGCTCTTTCCAATCTATGGTTTTCGGCTACTTTTCGGGTTATACTAAACTTCTTTGGGTTGATGTCAGAAAGAAGGTTATATGTGAAGTGATTCAAAGAAAGATTTATCATATATCTTACATTTCTTTTTTTCCTTTTCCTTACAAACATGTCCTTGGTAGGTGCAGTTGAGCTGTTCAACATAGCGAACACATGTACTCTTATTGATGCTGTAGCGACACCGCGCATATTGGTCACGTGGTATGAGTAATGTCGAAAAATGTTACTCAAAATTGTTGGTGTCACACTAGCTTAAGATGTTGATCCGGACTAGTTGGTATAAGTCGTATCCAAAATATCGGTGTTTACGGGAGTGAAATTTATAATTTTTAAAAATTGTGGACCAAATAGAAAAAAGAAAAGCACTCCCTCTCCATGTCTCTACATTTTTCTCCACCTTGCTTGTCGCCCTCACTGTCACTCTCTGCATCTAGCTGCTCCCCATTAGTCCATCGTCGACAACTGTGTTTCACCCACCCTTTCCTTCATCAACTGTTGTACACCTCGGCCTCACATGCATCGCTGCACCAGCTTTGGTTTTGACACTTGCCAGCCCCACCGTGACGTCACCGGCCGCCAGTTGCTCACCAGCAAATGCCAACACATCTAGCCAAGGCTCTCCCTTCAGTCTCCTCGCAAGGTCACAACCACTCTGTTAGAGAACCTTCTATCCTGAGTCCTGACCTGCGACCTGATAAACCCAAGTAATCTTAGTTGTTATTTGCTTGATTTTTTTTAAAAAAAGTTGTTTCTGCTGCACCTTGCTATTAATAGCATTGGTATGAATTGCGAATGCTTTATGAAATATAAATGGGGCTTGGAAATGGATATATAGGACTGCTTTGTTGTTGGCTAGAATTGGGGTTACTTTGTAAAGGAAAATTAAGGCAATTTTATGGTAACACTAAGCTGAAATTATGGAAAATTTATCCGACAAATTGTGTTGTTAGATTTATGTGTCTATCAACCTTGAGAATTTATGAAGGCAAGAAGTTTTATTTATTTGATTATTTGTTATTTCAATAATTATAAAAATGAGATCAAAATTAATTCATTAATTTGTTATTTTGTTAATTAATTTATGTGAAACATACAATTTACTAATTGTTGTTTGTATATAAAAATATTTAATATATGACTAATCATTTAAACATAAGATTTAATATATAATTATATCATTTAATATCAATTAAGTTAAAAAATATAATATATGCATTCTTATATTGTGCATTGTTGTCATTAGAAAATAATATTACGAATACAGAAAATTAAATTTTAGAAAAAAATTCCATCTTGATGGTAAACTTACAAATGTATATTCATTATTGTATCTCATGAGTAGTTAAATGTATTGTAGAAAATAGTCCATGTGAAATGTTCGTTTTATTTCGCATGCCTTTAAAACGTCTATTAGATATGCCTTGATTCATGAGATTATACTTATTACTCAACATAATATGAAGTTAATAATTTTTTCATTTTATTTTGTACAATAAAGTTGTTTTCGGCAACGTACGTTCTAATAAATAAAGATGTAAGAGAGTCTGTTTGGATATCCTTATAATTTACTATTGAATTTTTATAGGTACATTACAATGTTATGTACAAAAGCTTTGTTTTTTAGTATGAATTTATTAATTTGATTTTGACGTATGTCTTTTTTTTTTTTTACAGATAAATGAAAATAAGCTTAAGTACTCATGATAATTTAATTGTTTCGTGAAGATTCGATGATGCAAGTTGAGCTCATTGTCAATTAATTCTTGGAATGAAAAATAATACCATTTGCTTGTATTATAACAAACATTTAAAAGGTGGATTAATCACTAGATTAAAGAAGCATTTAACTAAGACTTCCCTATTTCAGATCTAAAAACGCTTTCATCTTCCTATCCAGATAGATTTTAGGCATAAAATTTTCCTTAAAAGCTCTCAAAACATAATCCTACTTCAATCTACTAGGTAAGGTAGAATTGCCAGGAACAGTTTTTCACTACTGATCTGAACCTTGCAATAGCAAGACTGCATAATCAAATCTTTCATTTGACTCACAGTCTATTTGATTAAACACCCGTTCAGTTCTCTCCAACTAACCTTCTGCCTCCGCAGGGTCTATACTTCCATAGAAGTCTATAGCCCCTTACTTTCTAAGCTTATCATACTTCATTTCTTTTCTATCAGTAATTCTCAGAGACATTTGTTTAGACCGTGGAACTGAAGACTCTATTGACTCCTATGGACTTAAGGTTAGCTGACCCTGTTACTTGATCTCCTATAGTGGATCACCTATAACAAACAATAGTTGTGATCACTTTACGAGTCTCTCATAATATATCATGTCTAAATGCTTTTATATATCTTTAAGGATGTCAAATTATGCTCTGATACCAAAAATTGAAACATCCACTATCATAAAACATATACTCGAACATTCAGAGGATATTCAAGAACATACTCTATGAGAATGACAAGTTAGAGCAAATACATCAGCTTATCATGGCATCATAAAGAACATAAATATTTTAAGTTCAACTCATCTCATTTCATTAACAAAATATAGTTTACAATGTCATTTCATTACACACTAACCATATATTTATATTATAAAGCCATCTATGAGTTCATAGTTTGATACAAGTTCTACATAATATGAGTTACTAAACAAAAATATTTTATCTAAACTCCTCAGATGTCAGCTGACCAGACCTTTAAGTCATTTCTTGCTCCCAAAATAGACAACACTAGACTTCAACTAGATTGCCTTAAAAGCCAAGTCTCCTCTCAGTACCTACAAAGTTAGCGTTGTAATTTTGATGAGTTTTGCGAACTCAGTGAGTGAACCATCATCAATGTGCTTACTCCAATAGGATATAAACATCTCATGCATAAAACATAGATCATTCAATATAACACCTCATCCAAACTCAAATCCCATATATATTGCCTTACTCATCATATTTCAACAAGCATATTATAAATACAAAATCTTTATATAGTCATTTCAAATCAATCCAATCATTTATCTGAATTCTTTATATCAACATGTACACAAGCATTACACATCATTATAATAATGCAATTCAACATTTATTTGCAATCAAACTCATGAACGCATGTAAAGATATAGATGCATATGCATATGCATATTAGACTCACTTCTATTTTTATTTTGTTGTGACCAAGCGCCTATTTAACTGTCCCGTGTTCATTGTGAATACCAGGTTCATTTCAGATACGGTTCTGTACCTATTGTGGATATCGAATTCATTAATCGTTGAGCTTGTTGCTCTTTGTCAATATTTTAAGCTTTAAGCTCCTTTCACATTGGTCACTCCGGTCATAACTCCTTCATCTGATTATGTATATTTTACACATAATATGCTATCAATCACTTTCTTTCAATGTACATAGTCAGTTGTCACAATCATTGGATCTAAGTCCGACATTCAATATATAGTTAAGTACAGATTTTTCCATTCATATACAATCAGTAAATACTTCCAATACATTCTTGAATATCAAACTCCTCTGACCAACAATGTCCAGAATATCACAATTCTATAAGTAGCAATTCAATAGCTGAAATTTAGAGAAAAACAATTCAATTATAGTGAGGATCAACTAGGTCAACTCACAGTATGCTCCAGACAGCTATTGCCCCGAAGAACCGACAATGTCTAGAAGCTGTCGGTCAATTTGTACTTCTAAATCATGTAATATACATATATGTACACATTACTAACTTGTTTAATCAAATAAGTACTCAATTATACATATGTATATTTGTTATGTTCAATGCATGCTCAATTGATCATTCCGGGTATGTAACCTTATTCACAAATCTTAATCATTTATACATCATGACTT
>JANSVA010000004.1:11815220-11836460 GCA_025504915.1 Erythroxylum reticulatum
GTTCAATGCATGCTCAATTGATCATTCCGGGTATGTAACCTTATTCACAAATCTTAATCATTTATACATCATGACTTGTAAATCATTTAGTTTGCAATTAAGTTTATACCTTAAGTAAACTTGATCACTTTACATTAATCATTCATAAATTCATCAATCTTTTCCTAGTGTTATACATTCACACAATTTCCTTAATTCATATTCAATCATACCTAATTCACCATACTTATATTCTTTAGATCTCATTTGCATTCATAAAAATATCTTTATACTATTAACAACTCATATTTTACACTTGTCTTTGAATATTTTCATGGTCAAAAACTTCTTATACCGTATACACAATTGTTACTTTAAATCTAGAATTTCAACAAGCTAAATCTATATATTCACCAAACTTTTTTCAGAAATATATTTTCATATATTTACTCAATTCTCATTTATAATTACCCCATGTTCTTCAGTGCTCATTCATCCATACCTTATACACATTTCTCATGTCCTTTAAAATGATGTTTACATTAAAACAACTCAT
The DNA here is from genome assembly GCA_025504915.1 of Erythroxylum reticulatum. Taxonomy (NCBI): domain Eukaryota; kingdom Viridiplantae; phylum Streptophyta; class Magnoliopsida; order Malpighiales; family Erythroxylaceae; genus Erythroxylum; species Erythroxylum reticulatum. The sequence continues at coordinate 11,815,756 of JANSVA010000004.1, forward strand.
TTATTCCTTTAACAAATAAGAATTTCTAGATTTGAACTCAACACGTCAAAACAATCCATTCTTTAGATAATGACATCAATTAACTACATAAACTTATCAAGATATCTTCTGGCCAAACTGTTTCTCAAAAGCATTAATAAGACATCAATAATCATTTTTCCTGTTTTATACTTTTACTAATTTGAGCTCGAAAGTTCCCAAAAATTAGGAAATAATATAAGGTTCCTACACAGGGGTCTGTCACAGGTAGTATTAGGAAAACAAGCTTAACTCAAGCTCTAGTCACTATTTTATCAAGCTGATTTCACAGAGGTCAAGCTAAGACCTATATTTACAACTTTCAGTCTTTGATTTTTTTTTTCAAATTCATGCTTAAAGATATGTAAAATAGATTGAAAAAGGAAGATGAAATTGAAATCAAAATTTTGAGCTACAGCTCTAATTTTCCAAATTGAAGAACACTTTAATAACACCTATCTTTACCATGAATCTACCTTCCTTTATACTTCAAATCTCAACTTAAATCATCCATACAATAGTCCATAGACGACCATTTTTCTATGTGTAAAAACAGACTAGAAAAGTATCCATTCAGTCTCCATTTTTTGGCATATCTCAACATTAACATCATACACAATCTATCCCAATTCAATGATTATAATCTTTCTATTATAACATGCAATAAAGAACAACACTTCCAATTCCAGCTCAATTCATCAAGTTAACCTAGCCCCTATGCATGCAAGATCATCACAAATTCAAGGTGGGGTTAGATGACTTTCAGCTATGATAAAACAACAATAATCAACTAGTTCTTTAGCTATTTTGTGAAGGGTAAAAGCATATATTTGGTGTGTTAATTTAGCATAGCTTTAAGAAAAACACAAGAAGGGGAGATAGAAGCAAGTTTTGGTGGTGAGAGATGAGAAGAGAAGAAGAATGAGCTAGGTTCAAACAACATTGCAAAAACGTTACTCCTAAGGTGCTAAGTTTCATCCAATTAATTTGCCATATGTTTAAAGGCATGTCCTCCATTTATCATGTAACTATGTTGTCATATGTCACCAATAAAGCTAGGTCATATGTCATGTAATCACAGCTGCCAATTGTCATGAACTTACTAATCCATTTGTCACATAATGATCAATGTCAAATGTCACTCAATTATAGGCTTAATCATTCTAATTTCTATGTATCAATTTTTCTTACCACTTGGCAATTTTTCTAGACCAAATTTACAATTAATTCCTCAATTTTTCAATTATATCAATTAATTCTAAATTCACTACTTGTAATCAATCAAACCAAAATTTAAGGCGTAAATGTTTCACAATTTACATCATGAACGTTTTAATCTTTTCATATCCTAGAATGAGTCAATTGGGTGCATATGCATTCCTTGCAATGTGTACAAAATTGTAATTCATAATTCATGTGTGTATGCTAAGGATGTGCATATGAATGAAATGCATTTTATGAATTCCTAATGACAACTAAAGCTCTGACCCTCAGTATGGAGAACAGGTTATTACAATTCTCCCCTTTTTAAGAAATTTCGTTCTCAAAATTCTTACTTATTTGATTAAATAAGTGGGGGTACTAATTGTTCATATTCTTTTCAGTTTCCCAAATGGCTTCTTCTTTAGAATGATTCTTCCAAAAAACTTTGATCAATGAGATCACTCGGTTTCTTAACTTCTTGGTCTGATAACCAACTATCTTTACAGGTTCTTCAACATAACTCAAGTTTGTTGCAACTTCAACTTCCTGAGTAGGTAGTATATGGGTCGGATCCAATCAATATTTTCTAAGCATGCTTATATGGAACACATTGTGAATCTAAGCCATTTCAATTGATAATGCTAACTTGTAAGCCAATGGTCCTACTCTCTCAATAATCTCATAAGGACCAATGTATATAGGGCTTAGCTTACCCTTTTTATCAAACCTCCGCACTCCTCGCCAAGGTGATACTCTCAGAAACATCTTATCACCCACTTGGTATTCCATATCCCTTCGATATTGATCGATATAACACTTTTTTCTATCTTGAGCCACCTTATTTTGGCTACGAATCAATTTCACTTTATCCACAGTATCTTGAATTAATTTTGGACCTTTAATGATCCTTAAACCCTCTTCATCCCAATACACTAGTAACCGACATTTCTTGCCATATAAGGCTTCATAAAATGTCATACCGATACTATTGTGATAGTCATTATTATATGCAAATTTGATAAGTGCTACATATCAATCCCATGCTCCTTAAAACTCCAAAACACAAGCTCTGAGCATATCCTCAACAATCCTAATAGTTCTCTCACTCTATCTGTCTGTTTGAGGATGAACTACTGTATTGAAATTCAGTTTTGTACCCAAAGCTACTTGTAAACTACCCTAGAATTTGGAAATGAATCTGGGATCCCAATCAAACACAATAGATACTGGAACACCATGCAATCTTACAATCTTATTCACATATATTCGGGCCAATTGATCTAATGTATTATTCTCTCTCACAGGTAAGAAATAGGTCGATTTTGTCAATTTATCAATAATGACCCAAATAGCATCATGTTGTGTCAGAGTCCTCGGTAATCCCATAATAAAATCTATAGTAATTCTCTCCCATTTCTACTCCGAAATTGACAATGACTGTAACTTCCTAACCGGAGCTTGATGCTCAGCCTTAATTTGCTGACAAGTCAAACATTTAGCTACATACTCCGCTACTTGCTTTCTTATTCTTGGGCACCAGAAATGTTGTTTTAGAGTACTGTACATCTTGTTAGTACCAGGATGCATAGCATAGACTGCTAAGCGAGGTTCCTCCAAAATTTTGTTTATCAAATCATCAACTTTAGGTATATATAATCTCTGCTTTAACCACAACACATTGTCTCTTAATTCAAACTAGGAACTCGAATTCTGTTTCAACTTTTCAATAAGATTTACAAATTCTGGATCCTTGCTTTGAGCTTTTCTGATCATTTTATGCAATACCGGTCTAATCTTCAATGTAGCTATCAACGCTTCATTATGTACCAAATTTAACTCAACATTCAATGCTTCAATTGTAGTAGATTTTGGTAACCTTGATGTCTAAATTTGTGTCACACTGCTATTGGATTTCGTACTTAATACATCAGCCATAATATTAGCTCTACTAGGGTAATACTCAATTGTACATTCATAATCTTTAAGTAATTCAATCCACCGCCTTTGTCTCATAGTCATCTCCTTCTGACTTAACAAATATTTCAAACTTCTATGATCGTTAAATATCTTAAATGTTTAACCATATAGATAATGTCTCCAAATTTTCAAAGCAAATACCACTGCAGCAAGTTCTAAATTATGAACTGGATACTTAAATTTATGAGACCTTAACTATCTTGAAGCATATGCAATCACTCTAACATATTACATCAATACACTTCCTAACCCCTGGTGTGAAGCATCACTATATACAACATATCCTCCAGATCTTGATGGTATAGCTAACACCGGTGTTGTAGTCAATCGGTGTTTTAACTCATCAAAACTCCTTTGACACTCATCAATCCATTTGAAAGGTACATTCTTCCTCAGAAGCTTTGTCAAAGGGGCCGAGATCAATGAAAACCCTCCAACAAACCTTCTATAATAACTTGCTAATCCAATAAAACTCCAGATCTCAGACACATTTTTCGGAGCTGTCCACTTAATTATTGCTTCAACTTTCTTTGGTTCCAGTTGTATGCCCTGTGCAGACACTATATGACCCAAGAATACTACTTGATCAAGCCAAAATTCACACTTAATGAAGATGGTATACAATTGTTTCTCTCTCATGATTTGTAAGACTAACTTCAAGTGTTCATAATGTTCCTCTTTACTTCTCGAGTACACCAAAATATCATCTATGAATACAATCACAAAATGATCTAAATAAGGCTGAAATATCTTATTCATTATTGCTATAAAAGCTACCCGAACGTTTATCAACCCAAAAGGCATCACTAAAAACTCAAAGTGCCCTTATCTGGTCCTAAATGCACTCTTTAATACATCAGATTTTTCTATTTTCAACTGATAATATCCTAATCTCAAATCTAGTTAGTAAACACTTGAGCTCCCTATAACTGATCAACTAAATAATATATTCTCGATAATTGATACTTATTCTTTACTGTCACTGATTCAACTACCTATAATCGATGACCAATCTCAAAGTCCTATCCTTCTTCTTTACAAACAATACTGGAGCTCCCTAGGGTGATACACTGGGCCTGATAAAACTCTTATCCAATAACTCTTGCAATTGGATCTTAAGTTCCTTAAGTTCCACAAGTGCCATCTTATGTAGAGGAATCGATATAGGAGCAATACCTGGACTCTCTTTCTGGAGGTAAAACCAGTAATTTAGAAGAAACCACATTCGAGAAATCCCTAACAACAGGAATATCTCATACAGTCTGCTTAGTTTGATTATCAATTACATAAGCTAATATGCCTCGCATCCACCTTGAATCAGTTTGAAAGCATTCATTGAGGAAATTAGTCTGGCTGCACTACTTGACTAACATCTCGAACTACAACCCTTGGTTGATTAGGAGATTCAATAGTCACATCCTTAGTATAACAATTCATTACTGCCCCATGTGTAGTGAGCCAGTCCATACCTAGTATGAGATCTATCTCCTTCAACTGCAATACTATCAAATTAGCTTCCAACTCTACCTGATCAATTCGAATGATACACCCTTTACAGACTTCCCCACTCATTGTAGTACTTCCTACTTGAGTACTCGCTACTAAGCTAAATTTAATCACCTCTCTCTCATAATGCATTTTAGATGCTAGATGTGGTCCAATGAATGAATGTGTGGATCTTGGATCTAATAATACAAATCCCTCAAATTAAAAGGTATGCAACACACATGCAACAACATTTGGAGAGTTCTGGGTCTTCTATCTGATGATGGCAAAGATCCTGGCCTAAGACTGCGGTTGATTACTCCACACTTCAGTCCTAACATTAAGACCTGCTGAAATAGTTCTGCCTCTACCTCTGCCCCTCTGTCCTGCTTCACTGGCTCTACTTTGCTGGACAACCTTCTCAGTCATTGAGCTCCCTCTCACTCCAGAATAAGCTCTAGAAATTTCATAACAGTCTCTAAGTTGATGCTCATGAGAGCCATAACGTAAACAAGCTCTTGTTAACCTCCAACATTCTCCACAATGTTTCTTTCCACAATACTCACAACTGGGCATCTGCAGTGATTGCTTGCTATATATCTACCCTCTAGACAACTGACCTCTTCCAGAATAACCAAAGCCACCTCTCGGCCTAAACCCTGACTATATTTATCTCTATTGTGATCATGACGGTCTACTCTGGTGTTTACTAAATCTTCTACTAGAATCAGCTTGAAATTCTCAAGATCTCTTCATTCTGGGCTCCTGTCTATAGTTTGCTTGTCCATCCTTTGGTAACTGCTCAATTCGAATGGATGAAGCTTTCAATTCAACAAAACTACTCAGATTGGTAATGACCACCCTCGTACTGATTTCCATATTTAGTCTATCTTCAAACTGCCTACACTTATCTTCCCTGGTCGAAATCAAAGTAGTAGCATAACCCATCAATTCATTAAACTTCACCTCATACTCGTCTACAATAAGACTTCCTTGTTTCAGATCTAATAACTCTTTCATCTTCCTATCCAGATAGATCCTAGGTGTGAAATTTTCCTTAAAAGCTCTCAAAAAATCATCCCACTTTAGTCTACTAGGTAAGGAGGAACAGTCAGGAACATGTTTCTACCACTAATATGTTGGACATTGCAGTAGCATGACTGCATAATCAAATCTTTCATCAAACTCACAGCCCATTTGATCAAGCACCCATTTAGTTCTCTCCAACCAACCTTTTGCCTCTACAGGGTTTGTACTTCCATAGAAGTCTACAGGCCCTTGCTTTCTAAGCTTATCATACCTCCTTTCCCTTCTATTAGGAATTCTCAGAGACATTTGTTTAGACTATAGTACTGGAGACTCTCTATTGGCTCCTATAGACTCAAGGTCAATTGACTCCACTACTTGATCTACTATATTGGGTGACCTATAATAAACAATAATTGTGATCACTATATGAGTCTCTCACCATATATCATGTCTAAATGCTCTTATATATCTCTAAGGATGTCAAACTATGCTCTGATACTAAAAATTGAAACACCCCATTACCATAGAGCATATATTCAAACATCCAGAGGATATTTAAGAACATATCCTATAAGAATGACATGTTAGAGCAAACAAATCAGCTTATTATGGCATCATAAAGAACAAAAATATTTTAAGTTCAACTCATCTCACTTCATTAACAAAACATAATTACATTGTCATTTCATTGCACACCAGCCATATATTTATATTATAAAACTATCTGTGAGTTCACAATTTGATACAATAAGTTCTACATGAGATGAGTTACTAACTAAAAACATTTTGTCTAAACTCCTCAGATGTCAACTGACCCGACCTTTGAGTCATTTCTTGCTTCCAAAATGGACAATACTAGACTTTAACTAGATTGCCTTAGAAGCTAAATCTCCTCTCAGTACTTACAAAATTAACGTTGCAATTTTGATGAGTTTTGTGAATTAACCATCATCGATGTGCTCAATCAAACAGAACATAAACATCTCATTTATAAAACACTATTCATTCAATATAACACCTCATCCAAAATCGAATCCGATAGATATCACCTTACTCATCATATTTCAACAAGCATATTATGAATACAAACTCTTCATCTAATCATTTTAGAACAATCCAATCATTTATCTCAATTCTTTATATCATCAACATGTACACAAGCATTACACATCATTATAACAACATAATTCACCATTTATTTGCAATCAATCTCATGAACACATGTAAAGATATAGATGCAATTACACATGAGACTCGCTTCTATTTTTGTTTTGTTATGACCGAGTACCTATTTAACTGTCTCGTATTTGTTGTAGATACCAGACTCATTTTAGATACGGTCCTGTACTTATTGTGGATACCAAATTCATTAATTGTTGGGCCTGTGACTCTTTTTGCACATTCTGAGCTTTAAGCTCTTTTCAGGTTGGTCAATCCGGTCACAACTACTTTATCTGATCATGTATATTCATGTGATGGAATACAACATTCCGCATAATATGCTATCAATCACTTTCTTTCAATGTACGCAGTCAGTTATCATAATCATTAGATCTAAGTCCAACATTTAACATATAGTTGAGTACAGATATCCTTATTCACATACAGTTAATAAGTACTTCCAATATATTCCCAAATATCAAACTCCCGGATCAACAATGTCCGAAATATTATAATTATATAAGTAGCAATTCAGTAACTGAAATTTAGACAAAAACAATTTAATTATAGTGAGGATCATTTAGGTCAACTTATAGTATACTCAAGATAACTATTGCCTTGACGAACCGGTAATAGTTGGAAACTGTCGATCAATTTTTGCTTCTAAATAATGCATTACACACATATATACACATTACTAACTTTTTTAATCAAATAAGTACTCAATCATACATATGTATATGTGTTATATTCAATGCATGCTCATTTGATCATTTTAGGCATGTAACCTTATTCACAAATCTAATCATTTATACATCATAACTTGTAAATGATTTAGTTTGCAATTAGGTTTATGCCTTAAGTAAACTTGATCACTTTCCATTAATCATTCATAAATTCATCAATCTTTTCCTAGTATTATACATTCACACAATCTCCTTAATTCATATTCATTCATACCTGATTCACCATACTCATATTCTTTGGATCTCACTTGCGTTCATAAAAACATCTTTATACTATTAACAACTCATATTTTACACTTATCCTCAAACATTTTAGTGATAAAAAACTTCTTATATCACACACACAATTGTTACTTTAAATCTAGAATTTTAGCAAGCTAAATCTATACATTCACCAAACTTTTTCCAGCAATATATTTTCAGACACTTACTCAATTCTCATTCATAATTACCCTATGTTCTTGAATGCTCATTCATCCATGACTTATACACATTTCTCATGTCCTTTAAGATCATGTTTACATTTAAAGAACTTATTTATTCCTTTAACAAATCAGAATTTCCAGATTTGAACTCAACACTTCAAAACAATCCATTCTTTAGATAATGACATCAATTAGCTACATAAACTTATCAAGATATATTTTGGCCAAACTGTTTCATATAAACACTAATAAGACATCAATAATCATTTTTCCTGTTTTATACTTTGACTAATTCGAGCTCTAAAGTCCCCAAAAATTAGGAAATAATATGTTCCTACACAGGGGTCTGTCACAGGTAGTATTAGGAAAACAAGCATAACTCAATATTTAGTCACTATTTTATCAAGCCACTTTCAAAGAAGTCAAGCTAAGACCTATATCTACAACTTTCATTGTTTGAGTTTCTTCAAATTCATGCACTAAAGATATGAAAAATAGATCAAAAAAGGAAGATACAATTGAAATAAGAATTTCAACCTACAACTCTAATTTTCCATATTCAAAAACACTTAACACCTATCTTTACCATGAATCCGCCTTCATTTATACTTCAAATCCCAACTTAAATCATCTATACAAAAGTCCATAGACTACCATTTTCATATGTGTAAAAATAAACTAGAAAAGTATCCATTCATTTTCTATTTTCTATCACATCTTCAACATCAACATCATAGACAAACTATCCCAATTCAATCATCATAATCTTTCTGTTATAACATGCCATAAAGAACAACACTTTACTTACTTATTTAGCTTCCAATTCCAGCTCAATTCATCAAGTTAACCTAGCCCTCCATGCATGCAAGATCATCACAATAAGGTGGGATTAGATGACTTTCAGCTATGATAAAACAACAACAATCAGTTGTTTCTTTAGCTATTTTGTAAAGGGTAAAAGCATGTATTTGGTTTGGTAAAAGGGGAGATAGAAGCAAGTTTCGGTGGTGAGAGATGAGAAGAGAAGAAGAATGCCACATGTCTAAAGGCATGTCCTCCATTTATCATGTAAATATGTTTCCATATGTTATGAATAAAGGTAGGTCATATGTCATGTAATCACAACTGCCAATTGTCATCAACTTACTAATCCGTTTGTCACAAAATGTTCAACGCCAAATGTCACTCAATTATAGGCTTAATCATTCTAATTTTCATGTATCAATTTTTCTTACCACTTTACATTTTTCCTATACCAAATGTACATTTAATTCTTCAATTTTCCCATTATATCAATTAATTCCAAATTCACTATTTGTCATCAATGAAACCAAAATTCAATGCATAAACATTTCACAATTCACTTCATGAACGTTTTAATCTTTTCATGCCCCAGAATGAGTCAATTGAATGCATATGCTTTCCTTGCAATGTGTACAAAATCATAATTCATAATTAATGTATGTATGCTAATGATGTGCACGTGAATGAAATACATTTCATGAATTCCTAATGACAACTAAAGCTCTAACCCTCAATATGGAGAACGGGTTATTACACTCTGCTTATGAAATAAATAGTTACATTTATGAAATAAGAATGAATTAGGCAACTTACGAGTGTTCAATCATATGTGATGATTGAAAAATAACAAACATGATCCTATTATTAATTTTTTGGTTTATTTAACTAAGAAGACAGTGTTTTTGAAGTCTAATAAATGTTAATACTCTATTTCAAATATTTAATGAAGTTGAGCTAGAAAGTATTATTCAATTCATTATTGAAAATGATCATGCTTGTAAAACACTTAGGAAAATATTTCTAAGAAGGTATAATTCATTTATTAGACCTCTTGTGTTGCACATTATATTAATGTGATATTGAAAAATATAGAAGATGATAGATACTTTCCTATCATTGATAAAAATATGCAGAAAGTAAGAAAAGTAATCAAGTTCATCTATGTGTTTGTTTGTTACAATTTAAAGCTTTAAGAAAGTATGTTATTATAATTATTAAATTGAGTATAATTTATTTTAAATTTTAACAATTTAATTTTATTTGTTAATAGGACTCTTAATAGAATAAGTAGTTCTATAAATCCAAATTTCTTGACCAATTTTATTTTTTAACATATTGAGTTTCAGAGGAACGAAGTTTGATAGATGAGAGAGACTTGAAAGAAAATCTTAGATATGAAAGTATTGACATATCTTTTGTAACAATGAATTTGAATGATAGTGATGATGAGACTCGTCTCAATGATGAAGATCTTGTATCAAACGAGAAGTAAAGTCAATGCGAGTTGAGCAATATTTGATTGAATAAAGTTTTAAAATTTGCTCTTTTTTCTAATTTCACTTGTATTTGACACACATGTTAAATTTTGAATTTGAAATATAAATATAAAATTTTTAATTATAAATATTTTTGTTTCAGGTTTTACTTTTATTTGGTTGTGTTTCTCGATACGAACTCTTGTTATAGTACTTATGAAATCATAAAACTTTGTTATTCTTTCTATTTGATGTTTTGATGTAATTTTTCTTTATTGTATGATAAAATTGTAATATTTTAAGTACTTCACATTATCCTTAGTTTCATATATGTATGATGATTAAACAATATTTTCTTATATTAGTTGTGGTTATTCTTTATTGAGAAATATATGAAAAGTAATGTTAATAAAAATAAAAAGGCAGTTGTTATTTCAATTTTATATTATTATAAATTTTGGATACATGGTTGATACAAAATTAAAAATTATACGACACAATATATTGAGGTACTAAAGTTTGCAATATAGTGAATAACTTTTTAAAATATCTATAAAGCAGGTAAAAATGTTGTTTTTGAAGTGGATATCCATGTCAAATTTGGTAGACATTACTTAGTGAGAAATTTTTTTGACTTGATTTATATAAAAAGATTAGTCATTAAATTGAAAAAATTTAACACTAAATTAAAAAAGTTTAAAAGACTGTACTTTTTAATTTACTATCTCTTTGTTATTTAATAACATGTGGTGTGAAGAACAATAATCATATGATACAAGTTCAAATTGAGATGGTATGACCTAAGTAAATATTGAGAACCCTTGTCGTCATTATTCAGATAATGTTACATAACTGAACAAGGGCTTTTGCTTTGATGTTTTCCACCGTGGCGGCCACTTCTTACTGCTAGTAAGTCCATTCTTTGGGAAGAAATAGCTCCGGCGAAGTGTTCTCATTCAGTGGCAAAGCGGAGTATTGCTTTGCCAAGCTCTTGGTATTTTTATTTTTCACTGAATAAAATTCTCTGCTTTTGGAGCTATTCATGAAATCTGCATTAGGTTGTCAATCAGAAAAGTCGTATGGTATGTGACAACTAAGAACTGAAGAGGATAGGAAGCTCAACCTTGGCGGCGTGATATCTCCAAGCCTAGCTCATGCACATTGAGGTTGAGCGCTTGAACAACACGGGCAGGAAGGAGTACGCGAGAGCAAGCTGTAGAGTTAACGCCTGTTTAGCCTAGTACATTGATTATACATTTGCAATTATACATAATGTGGAGCACATGAACTGTAGCCCTGCTTTTTATGTTTAAAGGATTCGCCATTCTATAACTCCTGCCTTCCTTAAATCGTAGTAATGAATTATTCTAAAACGTACTGAACTGAATTCAGAGAATGGGCAACTTACTAGGCTTCTTGTTGTATTGGGAGTGGGTGCCTGCTCTTTGTGTTTGCGGGAGGAAAACTCCAGTTCCACATTCCCTTTTATGACTAGCATCTAAAAATATTACTTGCAGACCCTGTTCTCCGGATGCCCAATTAGAATCTAAGAATCTTCTTCTACCATTGTGTCTCCGGTTACACTTTGAGGGCTGTTGAAACATGAACACCGTTAGCACAAGGCAAAGATACTAGTCGCAATATTTATATTAATTTGCCAAAAATTGGGTTGATGAGATTATGGTTCGTTAAGGGGAAAAAAATTACATTATATATGTATATTTTCTCAAATTTATGCTATACAAATTTTTAAAGACGAACAACCATCTCCTACGTCCTGCCATGTAAAAACCAATAGGTCATAAATCCCAATGGACCCTTTGTCCCTTAAGCTAGCACCGAGCATGCAAAAAGAAGATATACTGTATCTTATCCTCTTAATTCCGATTAGCTATCAATCTCTGTCACTCTACCTCAATATTTTAGAACGTGGAAGCTTGTCATAGTAACGGTTGATGTCAAAAATGATATGTGGCATGGATATCTTACAGGAGTTGTCTGAAACGGTTAATTAGCCGTTCAACCTCTTTGGTCAGTACTTGGAATCGAACTGACGGCTAAACAGATACATATGCACTATTCCACAGTTCATTTCCTTGCAACCCACAACAGTTCCCGACAAAAACACTTGGAAAACAATGAATATGGTAAGAAAACCGACGAACCAGTTGCTGCGTTTGTAGAGGAAATCTAGGAAGATCACGATATTGATGATGGTGCTGACATTGCTTGACATATTCCTGGTTCCATTAGAAAGTGTGTGAGTTTTTAAATATGGAAAAAAAAAACAGAGGAATAGTATGAGAGAAACAGATTATTTTTATTAAAAAAAACCTTATTGTCCCATATTGCCTCGTCTAGATTATGAGAAGGTAAGAATGATAATCCTTCGTCGAGCCCTATTTCACCATCTCCTTTACCAGCCATGAACACTCGGACAGCAAAGCGACCTTCTAAACTGTTAATATTATGTTGAGTTCTGGACTGGAGAGATACGGAGGCTGTTAAGCTCCAACTTCTAGCCTGAAACATAGCTACGATGGAGGTTTAAATTGAAGCAAAAGAAAACAGACCTAATCTGATAGATTGTGGGGCCCGAAGAAAGTTACTGATTATTAGGCCTCAATTTTCGACTATAATTACACATAAACCACGTTATCTTATGGTAATGCCTCTGTGGACGGCTACTTTGTTTCAGTTATAGCATTTATAACACTTACATCGGCTGTTTTCTTTGAGTTTGCAATTTGGGGAATTTGAAACCTAAGAAATATGTACAGTTTCTGAGTCTATATCCCAATTTATGAAGAGAGAGACTTCAAAAGATGTTCAAACTAAGCCTCGTAAATATTTATGAATCATAATCTGAGGTAATAAATGGTTGGATTCAAATTAGAAAGAAAAAAAAAAACTCAAGCATATGTACCATTTGGTAATTAATTGCTTTAAGATATGACATATTCTCTTTTTAGTAAGGAAATATGCGTATTTATTAGACAGCAAATATTGGCAATACGCAAGCGTGAAGGGCAATTCTGTCACCGAAAGACAGAAGCGAAAAGGTCATGAACGTAGGTTTGGGTTGGTTGGTGCAGACATTTTCTCAAACATTAAATAACACTTAGAAAATATAGGGTGCGACAGTTGAACAGGTTGCAAGTGAGCCTTTTGCTCCTAATTCCAAACCACCTCAACTACCCCACAAGTATTTAGGTTTTGGTTGAGAAAGTGGGACCCTTCACACGTAATGTTAAGTCCACGTGTCGAATGGGAATTCTGTTCATATTGGCAATGCTAGCTCCTTTGGGAAAGGTGGCAGCAGCGTTGGAGAAGAATGTGGTGATGCTGGTGAACCACTCCTGCTAGCGCTAGTGAATAATAGTTATCCCTATGTTGTTTGGGGTTCTGTTGCGTTAAGTAAGACCTGAGAATTGAACAAGATAGAGTAGGTAGCCATCTGGCACCAAAAGCAAGACCTGAGAATTGAACAAGATAGAGTAGGTAGCCATCTGGCACCAAAAGCGTAAGAAGAATGCACGGATTTATATGAGATTGAATATACAATGGAATAGTTATCCATATGTTGTTTGGGGTTTTGTTGCGTTAAGTAAGACCTGAGAATTGAACAAGATAGAGTAGGTAGCCATCTGGCACCAAAAGCGTCAGAAGAATGCACAGATTTATATGAGATTGAATATACAATGGAATCAAATACCTAGTCAAAATTTGCTTTTCTTCGAGAAGTACGATACTGCAATAAATATAATTTATTAAAAAGGAAATATAACTAAGTAAAATTATAAATGCAACAGACATCAACATTTTTTACATGAAAAACTCCTTCAAATTAAGAATTAAAAATAAAAATTTTATTATAAAAAAGTTTTACAAAATATACAATTCAACACAAAGAAGAAAAGTAGAGAAATCAACTAAAATTGAATTACCAGGATGAGAAGAATGACTCCAAATTTTAGAGCAATATCTTAGAAACTCTTAAGCCAAAATTTAAACCTAATTCAATATTGAATGACTCATGATTGAACTAAAATTAAATTTGGTTAAAAATGTGTTGCATTCTTTCTTTTTTTTCAACTTCTTTTCGAAAAATAAGGAATATTATTACTAGACAAAGCTATAATACATTAAAAGGAGTGTACTAAAATACAAATCATACTCAAACTAGGTGATCAAACTTAGCCATAAGGCCACAATATCCTAGATGGTTTAATAAGGCATACTAGGAATTTGTCTCCTTAATGACTTCGTGTGAATCAAACATAACCAATATCGAATAGAAATTTAAATGTTTCATCGCTCCAACGTATCTTGAGAGAATGCAAAAATTGCTCCTCTAGTTAAGCTTATTTGCCTTATCCAAGTAACATTTATTTAATTTACTAACTTGAGAAGGCAGGATTTGTCTTTGAATATTTGTTGGTTCCTCTCTAACCATGTACTGTAGACGATGCAACTAAGAGCTAAATGGGCTAACTTAAGATCATCTTTACTTAAGTTTATTAAAAAGGAGATCTATTCAATTATCATTCTCCATTTAGTAGTAGTTTGCTAAGTTGCATTTGGCTAGAGTTTCTTTCCATAACTAGCAGGGATAGTAGCATTCAAAGAACAATGGCTGATAGATTCAGTTAAAACCAAGCAAAGACTACAAGTGGCATTAAGTGAGGGATTGGAGACACAGTTAGTCATATCTAGAGTTGATAATCTTTCCTTAACTGCAAGCTGTAGCAAAAATGATACTTTAGAAGCAAGTAGCTTATTCTAAACCATGGAGAACCAATTAACTTCAGGAGCTAATAGTTTAAAAGCATTTGAGCAAGAAGAATTTACCTAAAGGATTCCTTTTAAGAACTCTATTACCTTGATTTAAATTAGGGGATTAAGAAGGGAAGCAACTTTGAAAAATTTTAGAGCATTTGTTATTACATATCCAATTGCTTCCATTAATCAATACGTTTACTCTGATATTAGCAGGATATAATAAGATGATATATGAGTAGTTTGGAAACATGTTAATAGGAACAAGTGTTCTCTATTATCAGTCTATAACCACGTGTTAGACAGGAACAAGTGTGCTCTATTATTAGTCCATAACCACGTGTCAAACCATCCCTATCTTATTCAATATTAGTGGTTATAGGCTTTCTATTAGCTTCAAGATCTCTAGTATACTCCTAAAGACATCCATCTTAGTTTTGACTATCAAGATACTTGTATCTCTTAGGCAATGCTTATTCACCCATTTTATCTGTAAAGATTCTTTATTATTGATGATTCTTTAAAGCCTTTGGTGATTAATAATTTGGTTACTTATTGGACATATTTGATCCTTATGCCCTTTACAACTTTAGGAAAACAAATATTCTTCCATCTAACCTTAAATATGGTTTAGAACTCATATCCTTTGTTCATAGAAATTACCTCAGAAACTTCTCTATGTACTTACACAGTTTCTTAGGTAAAATTAAATGAGCAAAGTAATAAGTGTACAAATTGCTAGGGATAAAATTAGCAAGTTACAATTTACATGCAAAGGATAGGCATTTAGTGGTCTAACATTTAATTCTTCTTCTAGTCACATCAAAGAGTGATTGACAACCTATATATGAAATTCTCCTTGAGGAGATAACCACTCTTAGGTAGGTAAAAGAAGAAGCCTTAATTGCTAAGCCTGAAATTTTAGCAAATTTATTAGTTGAAGGAGAAGTATCTACTGAAATCATTAGGAGACTTTTATCCTTACTAATAAAAAAGTCCAAAAAGGGCACTAAATTCATCAATTGACCTCAAAAGGAATTCAATGTAAGTAATATTAGCACCATAATACAATAACAAATCATCTGGAAATGCCAAGTAAGTTATTCCTAAGTTTCTTACATTTTTTTGGGTTAAATTTGAATATAATGTCTAAGTTTGAATTTTATAAATAATATAAGATGACACTTCAATGTGAATCGTAAAGAGAAAAGGAGAAAGAGTATCCCTTTGACTAATATGTCTAGCACCCTTAAAAACGTGAGAAGCTTCACCACTGATGAGGACACTATAGGAGGTTGTACATATATATATTATCTTATCCAAGAGATGAAAAGAGCTGGGAAACCCATTAAATCAAGAGATAATAGGATAAAATCTTAGTTAACCATGTTAAATTCTTTATGGATGTTAATGTTTATATGATAGTTGATTGACTTTTTTTCTAAGTTAATTAATAGTGGAATAACTGTAAGTGCACAGAGTAGCTATGGCTGGTATCGATAAGTATAGGTTGATCATATGAAGATAGTGATTACAAGTAATTACCTTTTTTCTATTATCTAACCTATAGATCGATTTTGGATTTTAACAAAGAAAATAAAAATTAAAACAATTAAATGAAATGAGCATCGACGTTGAACACATAAAAAAGGAATCACTTAGAAAACTAGCGACATCAAAAATTAGTATCTAGGTTTCAAATCCCCCTAAAAACCCTTAATTGATTGATATTTTCTTATGCAATTGTTTTATTGATTTATTGGACCATAATCTGGAAGATTTATGTCATCCTATTTTTAGGGTTGTAATCAACTCCTTTTAATTATAGTAGATCTATTTAAACCTAGGATATTTCAATCTCAATGTCTGAAATCAGATTATGATATAATATTCTTGAGTCTGTTAGAACGTATATTAAACACATAATCGAATTATAATAGATCAATCAAAAAAATTGTATTAAATAAAATAATTAGACATATTGTAGCACAAATTAGGGTTTATCTAACCTAAACACTAAAGAAGTTTAGCTACACATAATAGAAAATGAAATCAAACATAAACTGGAAGAAAAATAAATAGAAAACAAAGAGTTTATAATTCTAAATCTCCCTTTCTCTTCTATTGAATGTTCTTACAAGGTATATATTTGATCTTGTATTTCGTTGGATCTTTGGATGATTTCTTCGTGTTTTCCACATTCTTATATCAATATCGTCCCTTATGGACAATCTCCACGTCTAGAATTGTTTCCAAAAGTATGATCCCTTAAATTGGCTTCGAAAACATCTTTTATATGAAATTATAGGGTTTTGGCTGATGCACGGTCGTGCATTAAGCTGTGCATAACTAAGTTCTTTGAAAATCACAAATTTGTTGAATAGGGAGATGTGTATGGGTAGATGCACAACAATGCATCTCTTTTGTGCATCAAATCTTCATTTTTCTTATGTTTTCATCCAAATTCTTCTTCTTTAAGTCCGTGAAGGAAATTATACTCTGTAAACATACTTGGAGGAAATTAAGTACCAAATATACACTAAAAATATAATTTATCAAGCAAAAATACATCAAATATGAGGTAAAAATATGATCAATTTTGTATCTATCAAATATCCTCACATTTAAGTTTTTTCTTATCCTCGAGCAAACCTTAATCAAAATTATAAATCATATAACATAAATCCATCATCAATCTTGATCTATCTATTTATCCTCTAAATCATCATATCTTATTGGATCAAATTAACATACAATTAGAATCAAATTAGCCTACAATGAACTTTTCTAAGCAATATTAATAGTAATCAGATCATATTCTCATTGAATTCAAAAGAATTATTCTTTTCATCCTCACCAGGATGTCACTCAATACACTCAAGTGTTTAGGATGAAAAGTATCAAGACTCTCAATCAATGCATAGTAGAATTCTTACTATAGATTTGCAATAAAATACATCTCCACCACTTATGTCTAAACTAGAAACAAAAATCTAAAGGTCTTTATATATGTTGTAATGGGGCTTAAGTACGGTATTATTATGATATAATAAGGGTTGATTTGAAGGAAATTTACTAGAGAATATATTTCACGACTTGTTTACAAATACAAATAGGTCCTTTTAATGCAACTTTATTGGTACCATAAATTTATTCATGATTTTGCTTTTTGTTGGTTTTTTGCTTTTTTTGTTTTTTTCAATCAAACCAAACATTCAATACCAATTCAAGAAATATTGGACCCTTCACACATTTCAAGTCTTAAAAAGTAAATAACCTTCAAGATTCAAAATAATAAAAAGGTCTTCACAGAAAAATAGGATAAAGGTTAATATGTGGGTTTAATCAATGAACAAGGCTAAGGCTTAACTTGGTTATTCTTAAAGGACAAAATTATGGGTATGGTAATATGTGGGTTTAATCAATGAAAAAGGCTAAGGCTTAACTTGGTTATTCCTAAAAGACAAAATTATGGGTATGGTAAATATCAAAGAAATAGGCTAAAATAAGTTATTGAATCTAAGTGCTTTCATCATATCAATGCTTTTAATGTAACAAATATGATCTCAATATTTATAATAAAAGCAAGTTTTAGAATCATTCTACTATACATGATAACACACATGAAAGAATAAAAAGAGCTTACAAATTTTGAAATTCACTCTTAGGATTAAAAGCTCATGAAAAAGATGGGTATTATGTGTGTAAACAATATGCAATATCATTCAACTTGAATATTTCAGTGAATACTAAAAATATGGCATACAAAAGCAATTTTATTCTAACTCTCAACCTTTTTCATACCAATTCAATCAATGTTCAACAATGACATATAATATTGATGGACAGATTTCAACCAATTTAGAACATCAGTTAATAAAATTTAATAATCAAGATTATAATAAGCTTAAAGAATTAAGATTGATTTAAACCCTTCCTCACACTTAAAGTTGTACATTGTCCCCAATATACACAATACAAGCATATATAAAAAAGAAAGGTTTTTTTTGGTACTTTCTTGATTATGAAGATTTTTTGATTTCAAATCCATCTAATGTTAAACTACATCATTGCAAAATATAAGAAAAAGAGATAAAAGGACAAAAGAAAAAAAATAACACTATTGGGAACAAAAATAAAAGCAACATTAATTATAATATTGTTAGAGAAAGCAAGATAATTAATGAAAAGGAAATGAAAAATATACACAAAGATAAAGAAAAAGGAAGAATATACAAATTAAGCATCTCCTTCATCTTGTGACCCTGGCTGATACGATGAAAGATGGTTTCCCTTAGTGATGATCCTAGCTAGGTGGAGGAGCTACAAAGTACGTGCCCTCGCCTGATGTTGGAGGTTGGAAGACAATGCCTAGATAGCTCGCCATTAAGAGCATCAACTCTCTCATCTATCCAACTGTAGGTCATAGCTTGCTTATACTCTCCACAAGCTCCACTTTTTGTCTCTCTAGCTTATCTATCCTCAGCTGGCTCGGAATAAGCTCCTTCAGTGTTATCCCCCTCGTTTAGGATGGCGAAGACTGTAGTTATGATTATAGCTCTACTGCAGGTTATGTTGCTTTCTGCTCGTTCCGATGCTGGATTGTCAGGTTCTCCAATAAGTTGATAAATGTATCCGGTGGGACCCTGATATGGACATACCGTGCACAAATATTACATTACTATTAGATTGAGCGCTACCATGTTTGTCATCTCTTGCATCAGTGGTAGTCGATCAAACATGCCCATTCTTCTTACTAGCTAAGTCATATAAGGTCCAACATATATCATGTTGGCCTTCTTATCCTCACTCTGATGCCAGAAAAATTGGACAAGTGCATGCCTCACGTGGATAGATGTCCATTCATTGATGCTCCAAAGGTAGAAGACCTCCACGATGTCAACGACTCCCTAACTACCTCCTCGGCCACTCAAGATATGACTCAGAATACCATGGATATATCTGAGTGCTGGACTACGTAATGTTGAAGCTTTTGACATGCGTGGATTATAATCATCTTCAGTGTTGAGCTGACTCCAGAAGTGTCCCCGTGTACTCCCCATATGGAAGATCAGTCTGTAAAGCTTGATATTTCAGTGTCCCCGTGAACTGCCCATCATACAACCCTATAATGATAGAAAACTGTGTAATACTTATCTGGTGCATCTCCCTTATCATCCAAAACTGGATTGCGTTGGGGTGATACCCATCATAACATCCCTTCTCTATGGAGAATGTGGAGAGGATGTCACGACTCGATACCACATCGGGGCTATGATAACCGCTACATACTCTAGCTAAGTACATTTGCAGTATCCTTAATTCGACTATGCAAGGCTAATCGAAATATCCCTTTTTTTTCTCTTTTTTTTAAAAATAATTTTGGTAACACAACGACTGTATTTTAAAAATCACAAAACCTGCAAACGATTTTAAATACACTTCTATATTCACATCCAACCATAACTTTAGGACTCTCTAGTCCACTCAAGTCAATTTCAACACTAGTATTGAAAATTCATACAGAAAATCATTTATAAACACCAGACAGTCAAAAGTTAACTTACAAAGTCATAAAGCATAACTACATAAACACAGTTCAT
>JANSVA010000004.1:11867647-11881428 GCA_025504915.1 Erythroxylum reticulatum
CTCCATTTTACACATGTCTTTGGTACTTTAATACCAACAATTCACTCATTAATGTAATTCTAGCATTACAAGACCAACAATTATCCAAATTCTCATTTCAGTCCTATATCACTTCCAAAATTCCAAACCTTTGGGTTAATTATTCCGTGATCATTCTGATTAGTAAATGAAGTAATTTGGTAACACTTTCTACCAGAAAAGTGTTCCCTATTGTCTTAGGTTTCTAATGACACCACAATCATTCAATTGTCTTAGTAATTTAAAAGTTACACTTCAAAACCTTTTCGGATTGTTCTCATTCTAAAATAGTATACTATGCACAACTTCCATCTAAAAATTGAACATCTTAGGGGCTGAACTAGAATTTGACTTCTTCATATAATTTGTAAAGCTATGTCTCTAATTTACTCCACATTAAAAATAATCTCAATTGGGGACCCTACAAATCTAGATATATTCAAAAATTTCGAAATATGTTCAGTAAAATAACACCAGTTCATACTATTCCAACAGATTCCCTCACTTTCCTTCAATCAACTTTTCCCAATTAATTTGGAATGCTGCCAATTTTTGTGGAGAGATGGAATAATGTGTTAGGAATCTATTGGCTTAAGGATCACTTCATTTGGAGGTTAGATAACAAAATTATGGCTGAAAGAATTAAACAAGGTTCTGTCCTCAATCAAATTGAACCTCTTTTGGGGAAATTAGCATATCTTTCTCTATAGATATTAGATCGATGTAATTATTAGATAGTTCAAAAGAGGACTTCAAGCTATACAAATTTAATGAAGATTTTGAAGACAAATTCTGTCATGTACTAGGTAAACATTGGACTAGACGATACAAGATGAGCAGTGACTAGAAGAAGTGTACACAGAAGCTGTATTACAATTGGAATAACTTTCTCTAAAGATATTGGATTAAGGTGTTATTTAGATGGTTTTGAAGAGAACTTCAGAATATAAAACTTTCATAAGCCCTTGAAGACAAATTCTATCATCTACCTATTCAAAATTGGAGTAGACAATGCAAGATGAACAGTGACCAGAAGAAGTTTATGAACAGTACACAGAAGTTGTTTTACAATTGTCATAACTTTCTCTAGTGATATTGGATTAAGGTGGTCTTTGGATGGTTTTGAAGAGGACTTCAAGATCTATAAATTTTATGAAGACCTTGAAGAGAATTCTATCATATAAGGGTTTGGATGGTTTTAGACCAGACAATACAAAATGAACAGTGACTAGAAAAAGTTTCAGTCTAAAACCTATTTGGAATAATTGGTATAACTTGCTCTAGAGATATCGGATTAAGGTGTGCTTTAGATGGTTTGAAAGAAGACTTCAAGATCCAGAACTTTCATAGACCTTGAAGACAAATTCTATCATCTAGAGGGTCAAATTTGGACTAGATTATAGGTTAGATAAATAGTGCATTAGACGATATAACATCATCACCAGACGATATAACGTCATCAGATGATATAACGTCATCAAACGATACTTCATCACAGACGATACTTCATCACAGATGATGTAATGTCATCACCAAATGATATGACATCATCATACGATACAATCTGTACTCCTGAGCATCTTTATTTATAAGGACCATAATTTTTGACTTTTATGTCTAAAAATTTCATACTGTATACCGTTGAAAAGCTAGAAAGATAAGCTATAACGTTTTAAAAGACAACTTTGTCTAACTTTCCTAGATTAATTTAGAACACAAGATTTGCCCCTAAGGAAGACTTGAAATTTTGCATTGTGCAAACTTGGAAAGTCCTGAGTATAACCATTCAGCTACCAATTTGACTTCATTAAACTCTCAAATCTCAACTCAATAAGGTTTTCAAATTGAAAAATCTCACAACGCACAATCACTAAAATTGGTTCTAGAAGACTTAAACCCATGTATTTTATATCTCTATGGCCTAAAATTCTTCTAAAAAAATTCCAAAAGATTCAAAATGATCTTACCTTAATTCTTCACCAAATGAAGAGATCTTTAGCTCAATTAGAAGCACTTTTATTCCTCTTCCTTTTTCTCTTCTTCAACCACTTCAAAATCTCTCTCAAGACTAAGAAATGCTGATTTCTTTTCTCTTATCCACCGAAATTCTCTTCTTTTTCTTTCTTATTTTCTCTTCTTCTCTCCCAATTCATGTTTCCCCCTTCTTAAGAAGCAAGACTATATTTCATTCTTCCATTTCTACCCTTAATGAGCCCAAAAAGCCCCTTTTATCCTTCCTTATAGGTATATTCTTTTAACCTTAAGTGTCATGCCAAAAACACCCGTTGAACATTCTTATAACCTTTACACTTTATTTCAATCAACCTATATCATATAATCTTTCTAACATCAACATAACAATTAATTTCCATAAAATTTCATAAAGACCTCATAATCAATGTAAATTATACTTATTCATTAAGAAGAAATTTTGGGGGCCAACATTTCTCAATATACTCAAATTTATACACAATTATAGTTGGAATTATCCATGAATGCGTGTACAATTATTTTCATGTGCAAAATTTCACTACTCACGTGTATGTGTATGCCACATTATGCATGACCATGAAAAATGCATTTCTAAGCTCTCATTAATCACACATATTTACTATTATAACCTCTCCACAGGTGATGAGATGTTACAAACCCCATCTTTAATTATCATCAAAAACAATATATTAACATTAATTTCGTGAAAAACATTGTAATTTAATTATTAGTGAGTCGTAATCACACAATGACATAATTTAAGTTGAATTTTCACCCAATTCACATTCAATTAATCGAATTGAATCATAAAAACAACTAGGTAAAGCTATTATTAAACTATTAAACCATAATTAAGCATAAAATCACACAAATTCATCAAAAATCCCAAAATCATGAAATTAATGTTTTGATTGAAAAATCTAAAAATAACGCAAAACACCTAATGAATCAACCATAAATAAGTTAAAGCAACAAGAAAACTTACTTGGGTGGCACTAATTTAACTGAAAAATGCAAGAATAGGGTTGGGAGAAGTTAGAGCTGGCATTTAACGTGAGTTCGAGAAGACAGAAGTGAAAAAAAGGGAATTAGGGCAATTTAAATTTGTATCTCGAGCTTACACAGTCTGATACACGGTCATATACCAAACCATGTAAATCACATAATTTCATATTTTTGTGAACTTATATGATTTGGTACATAAGTGTGTATCAAACCATGTAAGTCAAACCAGCATGTTTAGAAAGCTTCCAACTCTTTGCAAATG
Organism: Erythroxylum reticulatum; assembly: GCA_025504915.1. NCBI lineage: Eukaryota > Viridiplantae > Streptophyta > Magnoliopsida > Malpighiales > Erythroxylaceae > Erythroxylum > Erythroxylum reticulatum. The sequence goes on from JANSVA010000004.1 coordinate 11,870,925, forward strand.
TATGCAAGTTCAACAATATATCAACAAGCTTAAAAATTATGCACTTTAAATTTATTAAATTTTAATAAGTATTCCCTAACACCGAAATCATGCACAATCTTATGAAGATGCTTAATGTCCTAATCCTAAAGTTTATCAAAAATTAAACAAATCCTAGTCTGACATGGACATAAGAATGAAATAATGTAAATTTTAAAATAAACCTAAAGTAAATCATAGGTTACCTCCCATATAATGCTTGTTTAATGTCATTAGCTCGACATAACCTGCAAGTCTACCCTTATCCTGGTTCTATGATAAGTGCCTTGCTTCTACCTGTTTCTTTGTAGAGGGGTTTTATAATCTGTAAGTAAATCACCTAATGCAAGATAATAACAAGGATATAATTTATCAAATTAATAAATCCAATTGTAAAAATTAATGCCTTTTTTAGTGAAAAATTGTTAATGACTTCATGAATCGTCGATTGACTCGAATAGTTTGTCTTCGATGAAGTGGGAACCTTTTGTACTTAAAGTCACTACCAACACATCATCAGTAGTTTCCTTACATGGTTCCTCTACTAGTTCTTCCTCAACCTTTTATGTCCACTCTGCTTCTTCTTCTTGAATACTGGTTTCTATTTTATCTTCTTCAATTCCCTCTTGCCTCTTCTCTACCTACACTTCTTGAATGGAGTCTTCTTTGCCATTTTCTTTGGGAAACTCTTCCTGAAATGTCCCTCCATTCATGAAACCAACCTTTTTCTTTTATTCACTGTCAAATTCATGTCGGCCAGCTTTCATTCAATAAGGAGTTCCATTAATGTATCTCTAACACTTGCTTCCTCTTCATCTTCTTCTTCTACTTCGTCTTCTTCTAGTAAAACTGAGCAAACTCCTTTGTATCTCATTAGACGGTATCTCCACTAACTGGTATATCTGATTCACCAAATTTTGTAATAGGGCCTCTGTTTCTTAATGCCTCTTGTTTGATTCTTGAATAAATTGAGTCACCGTATCTTCCAAAGTAGTAGTGACACCCTCACCTTCTTGTAATGTATCTTCATTCATGAAATTGATTAACATGTCTTCTTCACCATAAAATGCTAAGCAACTCAAATAGTATGAGGCATTATGCTCACCATATACAGGTGAAGAAAATCTCTCATCGAATTCACAATCTTGGTAAGGCATTCCATTAATTTATCTGTAATACTTTTGTATTTTTTTCTCTTGTTGTACATCTTCAGTTGGAGCATAGTCATTCCATACATTCGCATGAGGGTTGCTCCACTTTGAATTATATCTATTTTCATATGATGGACCTTAAAGTTAGTTGTATATGATTGGTTTCTTCCATATATATATGTCAGTACTCGACATTCATGGCTCTCATAAATGTTGCAACACATCCTGGACATCTGTTGAGCTTCTGAAAATGTGTAAGGAAACAACTCTCTCTCATATAGTTATGTTAAAGGATTTGAGGACATATCCTAGCATCCATAAAAGTATTGTCTACTCCATCCTTCAATTGTGAGTTGTGACTATATCAATGAATCTTAAATCCTACAATAACCCACAAACTCAAGATCAAAGAGATGAGTTCAAAAGATAATTAAATGAATAAACCACATTTACAATAAAATACAATAAGAAATAAATACAAAAGTGCAATTAAAATAAAAGAAAATAGAAAAAAAATTAAATTAAATTAAAATGGTTGGGGTAATAAAATAGAGGTTTTCCTAGTAGCATTATCCCCAACAATAATGCAAAAACTTGATTGACTTTTTCTAAGTTAGTTAATATTGTAATAACCATAAGTGTAAGGCTTAGCTGTATATAGTACCGACAAGTAGAGGTCAATATCTCAAAGATCGTGATTACTAGTAATTACCTGTTTCCTATTATCTAGTCTACATATTGATTTTGGACTTTAATAAAGAAAATAAAAACTTAAACAATGAAAATGAAATAGACAACAACATTGAACACAGAAGCAAGGAATCATTTAGAAAACTATTGATATCGACAATTAGTATCTAGGTTTCAAATCCCCCCTAAAAACCCATAATTAATTGATCTTTTATTATGCAATTGTTTTATTGATTTATTAGATCGTGGAGATTTCTATGGTGTGCTAATAGCTAACCTTGAGTCTACTAACAACTAATCCTAAGGTTTTCAACAGAATTACTCAGGTTAAAGTTTATAGGATTGCTTTATTGATTTGTGAATCACTCTATTAAGTTTGAAACTAATCTGGAAGATTTATATCATCCTATCTCTAAGGTTGCAATCAACTCCTTTCAATTATGGTAGATCTATTCAATCCTAATGTTTCTCAACCTCTATGTACGAAATCATATTATGTTCTAATATTCCTGGGTCTATTAGAATATATATAAAATATGAAATCAAATGGCAATAGATCAATAAAACAATTGTATTCAATAAAAGAATTAAAACATATTGTAGCACAAACTTCTAACGTAAACACTTTTAGCTACTCATAATAGAAAACAAAATCAAACATAAACTGAAAGACAAAAGAATAGAAAATAAAGAGTTCATAATTTTAAATCTCCTTTTTCTCTTCTATCAAATGTTCTTACAAGGTTGAGGTTTGATCTTGTATTCTATTGGATTCATGTTTTCCATGTTCCTATATCAATATCATCTATTTTGGACATTCTTCACGTCTAGAATCATCTTTAAAAGTCATGTATCTCTAAAAACACTTAAAATCATGATTCTCCATGGCCTGGGAGAAATGCACAGCCTAATGCACAACCATATATCCCTTTTGTGCTTTTATTCTCTGCTTTATAATGTTTTCATTCGAATTCTTCTCCTTTAAGTCCGTGAGGTAATTTTACCATATAAAAACACTTAGAGTGAATTAAGTACCACATATACGATAAAATGTAAAATATTAAGCAAAATAAATCAAATATAGGTGTAAAAATATAGTCAAATATGCATTTATTAATAACCATAAGGGGTGACCCCTCGTAATAACTTCTTTCTTATTTGCATCATAATCAATTCACCTATGTCATACATCTTTAAGAGGAAAGAATAACATGAATAATTTGCAAAACAAATGATTTTCTTTCTTGATTACTTCTTTTCTTTTATTATCTTTTTCTTTTTTTATTTTTTAAAAGATAAAAATTGAAAGAAACTACATCAATGATGGAATTCATTGATAAAAGATAAAATTCACATTCCATCAACTTTAAACACCCTCAATATATGCACACCCGCACACTTATTCTCTTGTGCATCTATAAACATCAACAATCATAAATGCTCTACTAGCTTTAAGGCTTGGGTAAGACATTTTGTTACGTTAAAGGCTCCTTAATATTCTTCATATTTATCTCAGGTTGTGATAGAATTTTCCTCCTCTTTGGCTTTTAAATGGTTGATAGTCACTACCATCTAGCTCATCTGGTTCTTCAAATTCTAAATGCTAGTACTAGTCTCATGGAATTGAGATATTGTCTCCTACTGAAACTGTTTTACATTCTATTAGAATTGTAAAGTGTTAGTGGCAAGACAGTTAACCACATATACCAGTAATGTACCTAACATAGAAGCATTAAATAAGGAGATTTTCTATAAAGGCAACGAGCACATAACTTCTTGAAACATTCCCAATACGTATAAAAGGATTCTCTATGATATTGCTTTGTCCTTAGTTCTCTTTCCTTATGTTGACTATCTTTAATTCTAAAAAGTAATTCTCTAAAAAGAACCTCTTAATTTTGATCCATGCGCTTACACTTCCTACATGCAAATTAAATAGCCAGTCTTTTTCTCCATTCTTCAGTGAAAATGGAAAGGCTCTTAAAATTATTTTCTCTTTCATCACCCTTAGAGGTTTCATACTAAGACGAACCACATTGAGCTCCTTAAGATGCTTGTGAGTAGCCTCACTTATAAAACTATGAAATTTAGGCAAAAGATGGATTAAGCTAGACTTAAGCTTAGATGTAATATATTCAGTAAAACTTGGAAAAGCGATGCTTAAAGGCCTTTGAGTCAAGTTTAGGCAACTAACTATCTTAGAGGTTTTAGATTGGCCACAATTTCTTCCAAATTGATTCTTTTCTTTATTCCTAAAGTTACTTTATTTTCCTACGCAATCTCTATAGTGTTCTTTAGATCTCGGAATCAAATTATACAGGGTTTTGATGACGAGGTCTTATCACTACTATACACAAACACTAACAAACATAAAAAATAATTGTAAAACCAAAACATCCTTAATCACAATATCTTGATAAGATTTGATACATTCAACCAATTATATACTAACATTAGTTTCTTTCAATGGGCCTAAAATTAAAGAAACTTACATAATATGAGGCATAATATTAATTTATGCTCCTAAATCTAATATTGTATGTTTAATCTTAGTATTACCAATTTTACAAGGAATGGTAAACATGTCTGAGGCCTTACATTTAGGAGGTATTTTCATTTTAAAGATCGTACAAACATTATCATCCATCTTAATCATTTCATTACCTCTTAGCTTCTGCTTGTTAGTACACAATTTTTTAAGGAATTTTGCATACCTCAATACTTTCTTAATTGCATCTAAAAGTTATATATGTACCTCAAGCTTCTGAAAAGTCTCCTATATCTCCTTATCCTTGTCCTCCTTATTTGACTTTGCTAACTTGATAGGGAAAGGTAAAGGGTTAGTCTTAATAACAATTGGGGATTTAGCATTTACCTTTTAGCTAGATGACATATCCCTTTATCCTTTAAGATCCTTCTGAATTTGTTCTTCACTAGCCATCATTTGTGAAGTCCTCTCACGATCCTCAAGCTTCCTACCACTCCTTAAGGTAATTTCACTAACATTTTCATATTTATCTTAAGTTGTAATGGAATTTTCCTCCTCTTTGGGCTTCTAAATGGTTGATAGTCACTACCATCTGGATCATCTGATTCTTCAAATTCTGGATGCTAGTCTTAGTCTCTCAGAATTAAGATCTTATCTCCTACTGAAACTGCTTTATGTCTTGTTGGAATTGTAAACTGTTAATAGTAAAATACTTAACCAGATATTCCAGTAATGTACCTAATATAGAAATATTGGATAAGGAGTTGTTCTATGATATTATGGCGAAGGAAACTAGCACACAATTTCTTGAAGCATTCTTAATACTTGCAAAGGGATTCTGTATGATATTGCTTTATCTTGTAATTCTCTTTCCTTATATTGGCTATCTTTAATTCTGAAAAGCACTTCTTTGAAAACAACCACTTAATTTTGATCCATGTGCTCACACTCTCTACTTGCAAATTAAATAGCTAGTATTTTTCTTCATCCTTTAGTGAAAATGGGAGGACTCTTAATATAATTTTCTCTTTCATCACCCTTAGAGGTTTTATAATAAAACAAACCATATTGATCTATCTAAGATGCTTGTGAGTGGCCTTATTTATAAAACCATGAAATTTAGGAAAAATATGGAAATTAAAAGTAATATGTTCAAAAAAAATTGGAAAGTGATGCATAAAATCCTTTAGGTCAAGTTTTAGGCAATCAACTCTCTTAGGGTTCTTGGATTAGCTATAATTTCTCCAAATTGATTCTTTTCTCTATTCCTAAAGTTGCTCTATTTTTCCTATGCAAGCTCCATAGTGTTCTTTAGTTCTCGAAATCAAATTGTATAGGGTTTTGATGATGAGGTATTATCACTACTATACATGAACACTAATAAACATAAAAAGACCAACAAACAACTATAAAACCAAAACAACTCTTCTAGCATCCTAGAGAAGTCTTTAAGGTTCTTTGAAAACAATGCCTATATGTAAACCTTAAAACATGTTACTTCTTCATAAATGTTTTCATTTTCTTGCGTTATATCATTTCTCACAAAAGAACTAGTATCAAATTAAGAAAATTGAAAGTAATTGTGAATTGGCCCATGCCTAGATCTCTTTTAAAGGTCTGAAGAACAACATCTTTTTATTAGTGATTCATAACATAATTTAGCACTTTTTTTCCCCTATTAATAAGTGTTTGAATGGAAGAGTATTTAAGTAGAATGATGCAACTCAAAAGAGTTTTAAGTTACTAAAGAAGATGATGGAAGCATCGATTCTTGCCTTACAAAACTTTGAGAAAGTGTTTAAAGTTTTTGTAATGCTTCAAATGTGGGGATTAGAATTTTCCTCTCTTAAGAAGGCAAAATTAATTGCCTAATTCATCAAAAAAGTTGAAAGGATCACGAAGAAATTATTAATCTTATGACAAAGTGTTCTATACTATTTCATTTCGAAGTAGTTTGTTCTCTTTTGAGACCATAAGTTCTTGAAATATATCAGTGTCCAATATATGCTCAATAATTGCCATGTAAGGGGGTGGAGTTCTTTTAAGCCTATAACTTATTATCAAACATAAAAATGACTTTACAAATTGCAATGTGGATCACTTTTTAAAAATAATCATTTATACATTCCTCAATGTCCTTTACAAAAGACAATCATTAAGGAAATATATGGTGGTGGGCATGAAGGCCATTTTAGGCAAGAGAAGACTTTTGCTCTCAATAAGGTGAATTTTACTAGATAAATTATCATTTGAAATCTTTTGGGATTTGTGAAACATTTTTAAACATATCATACAACTAAGGGTATGCTCAAAATACAAGTTATTGACATTAGTTCCCATTCCTATTGCAATATAGGAAGATGCAAGATTGATTTCTTGGTGAGCTTAACAAGGAATTAATGGAACAAAGATTCAAATATACAGGTTATTGATAGATTTTCAAAGAAGGTACATTTTGTTATATGTCTCAAGATATTAGAGGAATCTTATGTAGCGTATCTTTATCTTAAAGGGATTTTCAAACTTTATGGTATTTTGAAGAGCATTACATCAAATTGTGATTTGAAATTTTTGAATCACTTTTGACGAACTCTTTAGACGAAGCTCAAAACTACTCTTTAAGTTAGTTCCTCATATTATCCATAAATTGATGGTTAAATGAGATTATTAATTGAAGTATGGTAATTTTATTAAGATATTTGGTAAAAGAGCATATTAGATAATAGAATTTTTAATTACCCTAAATTGAGTTTGCGTATAATTGGTCTTAGAGCAAAACCATAGGTAATAGTATATTTAAAGTCATATATGATTTAAATCCTATCATCCCAATAGATTTAGCTCCTATTCCATTTAAATTCGCTTTCAATTATGATGTTGAAAAAATGATGAAAAGGATTTAAGGTTTGCATGACAAGGTTTATAAGAAGATTCTTTAATAAAGTGAGAAGCACAAGAAATAAGTCCACAAGTTTTAAAGGTATACAAGCTTCAAGGAAGGGGGTTTGTTCTAAATCTATCTCCTTAAGGAATGATTTCCACTAAGTTATTTCGAAAAGCTTAAATTGAGGGTTAATAGTCCTTTTTGAATTTTGAAAAAATTTGGTGAAAATGCATACAAGATTGCTTACTTAGGAGACTATGAAGTTTAGACAAACTTTAACATCTTTGACTTATCACCATACATCACAAAAATGAAAATTCTGAGTTGAAGACAAGTCTTTTCCAACCGAGAGAGAATTATAAAGAATACGAGAAGTACGAGTAAAAATTATAAAAAGAGTTACAATTAAAGTCTAAAAATTTAAAGGTCAATTAGGAGATAATTTTATAAGCTTTAGAGATTTTAATATAGGCAAATCAACTATAACTATAAAAGGATATAAATTTATTTTCTAAAGTAATAAGCAACAAATTAATTGGAGTTGTCTAGATGAAAGTACAACCATTTTCGTGTCATGTGTCTAATAGAACTAAGAATTTTGTATTAAAATTCATGAGACTTATTTAGGGGAAATGAAAGGTTTGTATTAGGCTAGTATCAATAAAGGTTTTAGTTATGGATGCAAGAAAGTTTTGTATTAATAAAATAATATCCTATTCCAACTTTAGATCGATATCTCTTGACATCAGGTATTATAGGTGGACTCTTAAGGTATATTCAGGTCATGTACTAATTGCTACTGGGGGCTTGGTCCTGACTTTTGTTCATCACCCTACTTAAAAGCAATAGAATTTTTGACAACTTCGGTAACTATTGTAATGAGTGTATTAAAATCTTTCACAGTCCTCCTATAAAAGTTAGATAAACTATAGAAACTTCTTATATCAATTTTAACTAGTCTTTTTATAATATCCTTGGCCCTCTTTTCATTTACCGTTTTCCCTTTGGATTTTACAATAAATCCAAGAAAAAAACTACTTTATCCATGTAAAATGAATATTTCTTTAGATTAGCATATATTTTTTCTTTTTTTAAAACATTTTAAATAATTTTTACAAGATCAATATGCTCATTTGAAGTCTTATCATATATCATAATATCATCAAAATAAACAACAATAAATTTTTTAATAAAAGTTTACAAAACATTGTTCATTAATCTCTTAAATTTTTTAGGTGCAGTAGTTAATCCAAAAAGTATCATTAACCACTAATATAAATCATATTATGCTTTAAAGGTTACTTTCCACTCATCACCTTCTTTCATCTTAATTTGATGATATCCATTTCATAAATAAAATTTTAAAACAAACAAGATCTATGTAACTCACGAAGCATATTATATAGTAGGAATTAGATGTTAATAATTTACCATTATTTTATTGACAACTCGACAACTAACACACATTTTTAACTACCCATCCATTTTAGGAAGAAAAAAGACTATAATAATACATAAAGTCATGCTTTCTCTAATATAAAATTTTGACAAAAGCTTTTCAACTTGCCTTTAAAGCTCCTCGGTCTCCTTTGAATTACTTTTACAGGCTAGTCGATTGGGAATGGTAGCACTAGTGGTAAATCGCCAGGATTCTCGTAAGGGAATATATCTTGAAATTCCTTAAAAAAATACTAGGCAAGAAAATGTTATGATTGTTAGCATTAAAATAAGCATATTTTTATAAGGTAAAATCCTAAGTTGGTTAGAATAATAAGCTCTCTTCATCTCACCCTCTTTAGTATACAAGTTTACTTATGTCTTTATGTTTATGAAAAAGAGTATATATTCTTAACATGTCTTTTTATGGCCCTTCTATGAAATTTCCAAGGTTTGATTAAGATAACTTGGCTAGCAAGCATAAGCAATATATCACACATCACCTTGTCACAACCAATATATATAAACACTATATCACATAACACCTCATCATAATATCTTACAATTAAGAATCAAACTGACACTTATTTATTGAACCTCACCTTACCACATTTGTTTAGCTATTGAAGCTTATATAGCCAAGAATGCTTCATTATAGGCAAGCTCAACTTTTAAACAAAAGGAGTGCTAGCTATATTTATGCAATTACCTATAAATTATTATGCTATATACCTTATTGTTAATGCGGTATCTTGTATGGAAAATGTTCTCTTATTTTTAATTAAAATCATCTTTTAAGACATGGAAATTTAGAGTAAACCTAACCATAAGCACCTCTCCTCTATCAAATACACCTAACCATAAGCACCTCTCCTTTATCAAATACACCTAACCATAAGCACCTCTCCTCTATCAAATACTTAACACCATAATCATCATAATATTTTAATGGCAATATATAATCCTCATCATTTTCACCTTCAACCTCAATCTTCCCATCACCTCTCATGATCATTTTCCTATTATTAGGAGGTTATGAAGCTATATTCTTGTTCCCAAATAATGAAAGCATTTAATATCATGATTACTAGTTTAAGTTTCAAATTTACCTTTCACTTTGTTAAGCATTTTTCCTCCTTTAGATGGTTTAACTTTAGCTTTAGGAGCAGTCTTTTCATCTTTTTTCTAACTTACTCCCTTTCCACCTTTATAATCATTATGTACCATATCTTCTTGCTTTATATAATATTACAATTTTACCACATTAGTATTCTCATAATTTCAACCATTTAAAAAACTAACCATAATGGCTTATCAATCCTCCTTTACAATATTTAAAATCGTGGTAATCTCAATCTTCTCATGGTTTCTTGAACACTCTTTACTCTTGAGTGAAGCATAGCAATTTTGGAACAAATGTCGTAGCGATTAGGGACAAAATACCTATGTATAATGGCCTCCATATCCTCTCAATTTTCAATAGTCCTATCATGGTTTATTCATTTATTTAACATAAACTAATCCTACCAAAGAATAACATAGTAAACTTAATAACATCAAGTTTTATCTTCTTCTTTTTTTAGTGTGATAGTGATAGTTAAAAATAAGTTCCATATTTTTTTCATACTCTAAGTAGGCATCAGGGTCATTTCATCATCATCATCATCATCACCCAGTCTGAAATCCCGCAATGAAGCAGGGTCTGGGGAGGTCCGATAGTACGCAGCCTTACCCCTACATAGTATAGAGGTTGCTTCCGGTGGACCCGCATGCAAATGAGACAATATAAGAATGATGTGGTATACAAAAACAATAAAAAGAAAAAAGATGGTGAAT
>JANSVA010000004.1:11895563-11914520 GCA_025504915.1 Erythroxylum reticulatum
TCATTTTTCTTGATTTGATGAATGAAGCATGTTTATGTGATAGTTAGATGTAAAATGGGGTTGAATAGAGTAAGAATTTAGAAAAATCTGGGAGAAGAGTTGCGTTTTTGCGAAAGTTTATTGCGACCAACTTTTTGCTTCACCGCGGTAAAGTCTCCTTAGTTCGCCACAGCGAAGTTTCTCCTACACAGCTCGAACATGTTTCGATATTTTAGGCATAACTTTTTTTGTAGTTATCCAAATAGAATGATTTTTAATTTATAGTAAACTAGAGACATAGGGATACAAATTGTTTAATGAAATAGAGTTCTAATTTAGTCTCTAGGAAATTCAATTTTTGTATAGAAATTGAGCATAGAATATTGTTTCAATATAAGAATGGTCTGAAAATGTTTGAGGTATAACTTTCCAATTTCTTAACCAAATTGAATGGAATTTTTGTTATTGTTTAAGGAAATCAAGAGAGGCAATAGGATCAAGAGGAGAGGCACATTTGATTAAGTTATAAGCAAGGAATTCAAGGTGGGTTACATTTTTATAATTAAGTAATAAGACACTAAAGTCTTCTTTTAAATTAAGAGAATAAAAATGTTTTCAATTACTTCATAAATATTGCATTTATTGCTGTTGAATGCTTTGAGAATTCGTCATATGTTTGGTATTTGAATTTGGTTGATGAATTGTGACATAAACATGCAAATGATTTTTAAAAAAAGGATCTTATGTTTATGAAAACAAGTTTTGAAAAATGTGCCTTTTTGGGTAACAAGTTTATAAGTTATGAAATACATATTATGTGGGTTTATGGTGGTCCCCTAAGTTAATTCAAGTGCATTTTGACAAAAAGCTTCTCCCGCCTGCTCGCTAGTGGCATAGAGCTCCTTCACGGACTCTCCTAAGTTCACGGCTACGCAAGACCATTAAGTGGGATTGCAATAGTAAGTTCTGTTCATGGCTACACAAGACCATTATGTGGAAATGTGTAATACGTTATATTTTTTGATCCACCCAAACCATTTTGATGCGCTTATATGCTTATAATATGTTGATAAGATTGATGCATACATGATTTGCATTATTGTAATTTTGGTTCACAATTTGAGAAATATGTGCTTTATGATTCAATGTGAACTTTTGTTACAATGGAAAAACATATTTCAACGGTTTTGATTATTACCGGTTATAAAATTGTGACCCACAAGCTTTAAGCTCACCTCCTCCTATTCCGTCTCATCTTCAGGTGAGGAGAAAGAGATCGAGCAGTCAAAGAGTCAAGGCATCACTCCGATTAGACTTATTTTGTATTTGAAGTTAGTTTTTGTAAAACAACGCTTTAGTTGCATTTTGAGCAATTCCAATTTTTGCAAACTATGTATTTTTGGATTATGATGTAATGTGGCTTGAAATGGCCATTAAAGCTTTGTAAAACTCTTCTTTTGGTTATTAATGAAATATGGTCAATGTTTGCTTTTAGCTTTCAAACATTTTGAATTGCATTTGATTTACGAATGAAGTTAAGAATTTGGAAATTCGTTTATGTTTATGTTCAATTTCATTTTTGTCTTTGGACGGAATTTGATGAGAGTAGTTGAAATAATTTATGTTTGCATATAGTATGATAGTAATTTGGGATTATTGGGTTTGCCTCATGGGTTTCGCCATGGCAAAGCTAAGAGTTTGCCGCGGCGAAGTCAAATGGTCACCGTGACATAATTGACCTAAATATGGAATTTCTCCCATATGTTTGCCGCAGCAAAACACTTAGTTTGTTACAGAGAACTTCATTCAAAAGGGGTTATTGGAGTTGTTCCAATTAGTTCACCACGGTGAAACATCAGTTCGCTGTGACGAACTTGCTTTGCTTCTGAAGGGATTTAGCTCCCAAGTTCTAAGGCTTCTACCACGCTCAAGCTTCACGCTTCATGGCGTTCGGATAGTTCGACTTCAGCAATGAGGTCCAACATCTTATGGTATCAAAGTGACTAGGTTTAAGAGTATCTTAGGTATGTAATGGCCAGTTTGAGACATGAACATGCATTGTTTTAAATGAATAGCTTGCATTGTTTTGACATTGTTTTGAATGATTTGAAAATTGTTTTACATGAACTAAAGATTTTCAATGGTTTTAAATTGAACGAGTGATTATGCTTCCTCGAAAGAGAACTCGAGGAGCTGTGACTTGATCTCGCTCTCGCTCTTGCTAAGGGAGCATGGATGAATCCTATGTCCTGCAAGACGTGGGGACACACTCTCCTCCTGATGCTGAGGCACCTAGTGTGCAACATGAAGTGCCACCACCTCCTCCTCCTATACTAACCATAGATCCGCAGTTCTTTCAAGCCTTTACTCAGGCTTTCACTTATTCCATGAGCCAAGGGTCACAAGTGCCAGTGTAAGCTCTAGTGGAGAGGACTGGATAGTATGATAAGCTCTGTTAATATGGAGTAGTAGATTTCAATGGTACGACCAATCCAGAAGAGGCTAAAGCATGGTTGAAGAGGACCGAGGGAGTCCTGCTTTAGATGAAGTGCTCTAATGAAGAGAAGCTAGATTATGTAGTGAGCTTACTACAAGGGGATGCACTCCATTAGTGGGAATTAGTGCCCCACAATCAGGTTATGCCTTCGGTGTTATCAAGGAGAGATTTTGTGGATGTGTTCAGGAAGAAGTATGCAAGAGAAGACCAGGGAGTTTTTGAATCTCACACAGAGGGATATGAGTGTGAGTGAGTATGAGATGAAGTTCACTCAGCTTTCCCGTTATACAACCAACATTATGGCGAATAAGGAAGAAAAATGTCGTAAGTTTAAGGGATGTATTCATTTGGGGATAAAGGAGAAGGTACTCATCCACAACTTCTGTTACTACCATTAGTTGGTAAATGCTGCACTCCAAGATGAGAAATTGGATAAGAAGAGGAAGAACAGGGAGTAGTCTTCCAAAAAGGGGATGAGTGCTCCAATGCCCGAGAAGGGTATGAAGAGCTTCCACACACAAAGTGAAATGGGGAGTATTACCTTGGCTAAGAACAAGCAAGTAAGGACAGTTTCAGTGTAAGCCTCAATTGTGGGAGGCAATAACAGAGTGGAGAGGAGCAGGAACATGAACCTGCAATGTGAGCATTGTGGGAAGCTTCACAGGGGAGAGTGCTTCAAGTTACCTAGAGTATGTTTTCGATGTGGAGAGAAGGGACATATGATCAGGGACTGTCTCTAAGTAACAATGCAAAAGGGGTCGCAGTTGTAAGCCCCAAGGTGAGCAGAAATAGTGGGAACTAGGCGAATCACTGAGGTAAGCAGTTCTAGAGTTGTAAAGAGGGTTATTCCTCCGGGAAGGTCAAGGGGTTAGACAAAGGTAAGGGTGTTTGCCATGACCAGGGAGGAAGCTGCAGCCACACCTGAAGTTATCATGGGTATGGCTCAGTTATTTAATTATGTAGTATATGTATTGATTGATTCTGGCCCCACGCATTCATTTGTTTCTACGAGTATGTCATTTCATGGTGTGAATTCAATGCCTTTGAATAGTCCTTTTCTTGTCAGTACACCTCTAGGGAGGAATGTGACAATCAGTCAAGTGTATAAGGGTTGTAAACTCTTTATTGAGGATGCTAGACTGGTAGTGGACCTCCTACCTCTAGATCTAAAAGACTTAGATGTTATACTTGGAATGGATGCCATGGAGGAGTATCAGAGGAAGTTAGATTTTGGCCTCAAGGAGGTGGAATTTAATCTGGGGAATAGAGAGAAGGTGGTTTTCAGAGGAGACACGAGAGCGCCATCACTAAGGATTGTTTCAGCTCTGTTAGCTGACAGAATGATGAGAAAAGGGTGTAAAGCCTTTTTAGCACATGTGGTAGACGTTGAAGTGAATGAAGGGAGGCTATAACATTTTTCGATTGTGAGGGAGTTTCCAGATGTGATTCTAGAAGAATTACCTGGTTGTCGCCAGTGAAGAAAATTGAGTTTGCCATTGACTTGATTCTTGGTACCGTGCCTATTTCTATACCACCATATAGAATGGCTCCGGCTGAGTTGAAAGAGCTAAAGGAACAATTAGAAGAACTGTTGGAGAAAGGGTATATAAGGACGAGTTTGTCACTATGGGGAGTGCCAGTTCTATTTGTTAAAAGGAAGGATGGAATATGGCGGATGTGTATTAACTACTAGAGACTTAACAAGGTGATTATTAAAAATAAGTACCCTTTGTCACGAATAGATGATCTGTTTGACCAGCTGCAGGGAGAAAAAGGTATTTTCAAAGATTGATCTCAACTCAGGTTATCATCAGCTCAGGATCAGGGAGTCTGATGTAAACAAGACAACCTTCAAGACGCGGTATCGGCATTACGAGTTCCTAATTATGCCTTTTGGTTTGACCAATGCTCCAGCTGCATTCATGGATCTTATGAATAGGGTCTTTAAGGAGTATCTGGATCAGTTTGTTATAGTATTTATAGATGATGTTCTAGTGTATTCCAAGAGTGAAGGGGAACATGAGGAACATCTTAAGATAGTGTTGCAAATACTAAGGGAGAAGGAGCTTTATGCTAAGTTCAGCAAATGTGAGTTTTGGCTTCACGAGGTATTATTTTTTGGATATGTGATTTCTAAGGATGGGGTACATATTGATTTGAGGAAGGTTGAAGCAGTGGTGAAATGGCATGCACCTAAAACAGTGCCAGAAGTGAGGAGTTTTCTAGGTCTGGCAGGATATTATAGGAGATTCGTTAAAGGACTTTCTATGATAGCTACTTCGATGACGAAGTTATTAAGGAAGAATCAGAAATTTATTTGGAGTGAGGAATGTCAGAAAAGCTTTGAGGAGCTCAAGCGCAGATTAACATGTGCTCTAGTTTTGGTTTTGCCTACTGAAGATGAGGGTTATACAATGCATAGTGATGCTTCAAGAAAGGATTTGGGTTGTGTGTTGATGCAGGGAAACAAAGTGATAGCTTATGCCTCACGGCAACTGAAGCCATATGAGTTGAATTATCCGACCTATGGTCTGAAATTGGCAGCAGTAATTTTTTCCTTGAAGATTTGGAGACATTATTTGTATGGGGTTCAGACGATGATTTTTACAGATCACAAAAGTCTTAAGTATTTTTTGAGTCAGGATGAGCTAAATCTAAGACAGAGAAGGTGGTTAGAGTTGCTTAAGCATTGTAACCTGTTAATTGAGTATCATCTAAGCAAGGCAAATGTGGTGGCTAATGCCTTGAGTAGGAAATCCTCCATAGCCTATGTTCAGACAGTTTATTTGTCATTATTGACAGAGATGGCTAAGTTGAAAATAAGCTTGAAACAGGAGGAGCCTGATTGTATCATTGCAAATATCAGGGTGAGATCGATAATTAGGGAAAAAGGTTAAGGAGTTACAAGCACAAGATGCAGAATTGAGCAAGCTTCGAGAAGAAGTTCAAAATGGCAAGAAGTCTAAAGTGATAATGAGGGGTGATGGACTTATGGTTATGGGAAACAGACTTTGTATTATGGATGTCAAGGAGGTAAAGGATGAGATACTTAACGAGGCACATAATGAGCCTTATGCTATACACCCAGGTAGCACTAGGATGTAAAGAGATTTGAAAGAGTATTTTTGGTGGAGAGGCATGAAGATGGATGTAGCAGAATATGTCAGTAAGTGTCTAGTATGTTAGCATGTCAAGGCTGAACATTAGGCACCCTCAAGCAAGTTAAGGTGATCGTCCATTCCTGAGTGGAAGTGGCAAAGGGTGACTATCGATTTTCTATTGTGTTTGTCCAAGACTAGTAGGAAGCATGATGCCATATGGGTTATTATTGATTGTTTGACGAAGTCAGTCCATTTTCTGTCAATTAAACAGACTAGTTCTCTACATGTGCTAGAAAAGAATTATATTAATGAGATAATAAGATTACATGGGATTCCAGATTCTATGGTTTCTGATAGGGATCCTCGATTCATTGTAAGATTTTGGGGAAGTTTACAAGAGGCTCTAAGAACCAAGTTAAATTTTAGCACGACTTTTCACCCCTAGACGGATGGTCAATCTGAAAGGACCATTCAAACCCTTGAAGGAATGCTTAGGGCATGTGTGATCAATTTCAAAGGTGTGTGGGATAAGCATTTGCCATTGGTCGAATTCACATACAATAATTCGTACTATTTGAGCATTCAGATGGCACCTTATGAAGCACTGTATGGAAGAAGATATAGAACTCCAATATGCTGGATAGAATGAAGCACAAGATAGAATGAAGAGCTATACCGATGTATGTTGAAAGGAAATGGAGTATAAAGTTAGTGAGAAAGTCTTTTTTAAGACATCTCCTTGAATTTATAAAAGAAGCTAATATTGCAGGTTCCTTCTTTAAGCCAAAGCAACCTTGATTTTGAACTAGTAAGGAAGTATAAGCTTTTAAAGCTTTACTATAGATTAATAATGCTTGTTTATCCTCAAGTTTCAGGAGAGGATATGTAGAAAAATCATATACTCTCTCTAACATTGTGATGGACTATTCCTAACATCTTCAAGTACATTTCCCATATCAACTTGTTTGTTAAGGTTTATTTTCTTATACCTCTAGCTTAATTCTCATTAGCTTCTTATATAGTTTGTAAGATGAAAAGGCTTAAACATCCAATCTCAATCTATAATCTAATACCTCTTAAAAACCATTAGGATTACATACAAAATTAGAAAACCTAAAAAGGCAAGCTCATTTAAGGTCCCTATGGGGATCAAGGATCTTTATTGGAGAGTGATCAAAACATAGTAGTCTATTGAAATCTCCGAAGTGACTCAAATTTAACCATTGCTTTATCAAGTTTTTTCCTTATCAATCATTGGCATTTTTATTTATTACTATAAATAAATAAGCAACCATCTGATTTAAGATTCACTACTTTTAAATTAGTAGAACATAAACTCAGGTCTTTGCAATGTTACTTATGCATCTTGTTCCCTTATATTATAATGAAATAGTAGTGTTATTAAAGTCCTTTAATAGTATCAATGGCTCCTTAATAGAACTATTCATACCCAACATCTGATTCCATTGGGAGATTTTTTGAAATGTACTATTTGAGGCATAGATGAAAGTAAACCAAGCTGATTGTTTACCTATAATTCCTACTAGCATGTCGATGAATTGGGAAGAGGTTGAAGACTGAAGAACTTTGATATTGTTAGGGTCATAGGCAACCACAATTCTTCCAAGGTGATGTTTATCATGATTGGTTACAAATGGTCATTTCTTCTTGAGCAACCATAAATTAGAGCATTTATCACCTAACAACTTAGTCTTTAAAACGCCAAACATCATTGTCTTTATTGAATTTATATAATAGAAAATATTATATTTTTTAGGACATTCATCCCTCTAAAATCCCAAACATAAATAGTCATCAATCAATTAGAGAGTTTAGAGAGCCTACTCTTACCCTTGTGACTTGACTTTTATCTTCCAACAAATGTGAAGTTATTTGGAGATTCAAAAGGAGAAATTTGGTTCGTTATTCTTCCTCTTTCATTTAACTCTAAATTATTACAACTAAGATCAATTAGAGTCTTGTTCACTTTAAGATCAATATATGGAGATGCTTGATAAGGTTCTCCCTTATAAAAAGAGTTCCCATTTTGAGGCATAGAAGCAACTGTAGTTTCCATATCTTCTATAGGTTCAATATTAGCTGGAGATGAGATATCCTTAGGGTCCCTAAAAGTAATTCCAAAGTTACTTGTTGAATTAGAAGTCTTAGATGCTGAAACCTAGTGGGCCACTAACTTATCCTATAAAGGATTTAATTCATGTGTAAAGGAATTCTCCAAGCCCATAGTTACCAGTCCTCAACCTTCTACCAATAGGAAGCTATGCTTTGGTTTGTTGTTATAAAAAGAGTCTTCACTATTATGAGACCTTAACAATATCCTTAATCAAGGAGTCATCCTCCCCAACCTAAGAAGTGGAATTTCATTTAAGAGGATTTGGTTCAAGTCCATAATAATGCATAGTTTGGCATATCCCACTCTCTTACGTGAAGAGGTTACCTTATCCATACATACTAGTCTTTCCATAAAGCTTATTAGTAGACTTAAGAATTTAGTAGACCAATATTTAAGAGGAATTTAATGAACTTAACCCATAAATGGAACTACTTCTCCATAATAGCTTTAATTTAATCTTTAGCCTCCACATTTATAGGGATATTGGTGAGTTTTTGAAGTGCCAATGATTTGTTTATATGAGCTTTAAAGCCTTTTTCCTTAGAATCAAGTTTAAATAGAAACAGTTGGTCCTCATTCATATGCATTTCTAGGAGACCCTTACTTTTGTAATCCTTCATTGCCCCTAATTTGATCACTGGGAAGGCTAGCCTCTTTTCCAGAAAGAATTTAACCATCATAGATTCCTAAGACTTATCCCCTTCCTTAAGTACCTCCTAAGGTAGGGAAAAAAAAAAGGTAAGACACTCCTTAATAGTTAGAGGAATATACTGAATGGATAAAGATGAAGATTCCCTAAGAAAAAATTTTCAATTAAAAGGCTTAGAACTTGATTAAGTTAGGGAGTATTGAGAGTGTTTTTTGGTGTTTATACCTTATTCTTTGCAACAATTATCAAAAGGTTTACAATATTCACCATTATTGTCAGTAAAAATGCAGGTCACTTTCTTACATTTTTTCTTTAAACTAAAGGTTACTTCTTTTTAATTTCTTAAGAACCTAATTTTTGGTCTTCAAAGTATAAATCCAAAGTTTTGTGAACAATCTTCTAAAAAGGTGACAAAATAAAAAACATTGCTAAGCTCTAACAATTTTGACTTTTTAGAGGAGGATGACATTTAAAAGAACCTCCTCTCTATTTCCTAGCCAAACAATCAATGCACTTATCCAACCTAGCTTCCTTAATGTTGAAAAACAATTTTATCTTCGTTAAGCAATCAATCCCCTTTGCACTCTTATAACTTAGTCTTTAATGCTATAATTATGATAAAGTAGCACTTTCCACCATATTTTCCAAGTCTTTATAAATAGAGCATTACATCATATTCAAGTTATATGACTTGCTACCTTAAACTACAACTAATGAACATTTAGTAAGTGTCCACTATTCATCATTAAAGATATTGTAATAACCAACATCAACAAAACTAAAACGGCAAAGCATAGTGTTGGGAAAATAGAAGGAACAGTAGGAATGGTAAAAGGGAGAGGAAGAATAAGTTATGCATAATAATAGAATAGTTATAAGAAAAGTTAGAGAACACTAGGGGGAGATAATCATTGAGAAAGGAAAAATAAGGCTAGAATTTAGAGAGAAAATAGACCATTATTATCACTACTAATATAGCAAAATTGTCTTCTTTTTTTTCTACATTTCATGTCATGTTTAAATCTATGTATGTAGATATAACATGTCTCCTTGTTTTAAAGAATAAAATCAAAATAGAATGGCCATAAAGATACCTCAAGGTTCACTTCACTGCATTCCAATGCTCTCTTCCTATTTTGGAGAGACAATGAATAACAACACCAACAATGTGAGCAATATTAGATCTTGGAAATTATTGCATATATGAAACTATCAATAAATGAAGCATAAGAAACTCTTTTCATATCTTTCTCACTAGAAAGACATTGCACGAATGTTTTATATATATACAACAAAGTGTACAAAAATATATATACAACATAGTGTACAAAAAATAGGTAATTACAGTTAGAACCTGACATATTATAAATAAATAATGTTATTCTCAACACTCCCCCTTAAGCTGGAGCATATATGTTATCAATGCCTAGCTTGGATATTCAAATCTTGAACCCCTCAAGGACTTAGTGAAAAGGTCGGCCAACTGGTCTGCAGAGACTGTAAACTCTGTGATAGGCTCTATAGATACAATCCTCTCTCTAATGAAGTGACAGTCCACCTCTATGTGTTTTGTCCTCTTGTGATAAACTAGGTTAGAGGCAATGTGTAGTGTTGCTTGATTATCACATATCAATCTCATAAGCCTTAGTGGAGCAATTATAGGTGGATAAATCCTAATCTCCTCAAGAAGATGGCATAACCATAACAACTCACTTGTTGTTTAATTTAAAGTGTATAGTAAGAGTTATACTATCCATCTTAGCTTTGTCTATATTGAACCTTAAAAGTACCTTTTGGATGTAAGTCCAATATGATAGTTGCAACTCCTTACCCTTCTTATCATGAATGATCTTTATGCTAAGAATTACCCTATTTTTTGTAATAAAAGGGTTACTCAATTATTATTTCAACTATACTCTAGTAGAAGCATTTTAAGTAACAATAAGTGTGAACAAAAAAATAAGAAAGTTATCATTGGAGAATTTTTGTACAAAAGCACAATAGTCATATGAAGTCATCTTGAAGCCTTACTTGCTTCTAATAGAATTAAACTTCTTATACCATTTCCTTAATGCAACAATGTATTGAAATAATCCTCTTTTCGATTAACCTTGCAGCCTTCTAGTTACTCTATGAAAACTTCTCATTTAAAGCACCATAAAGAAAAGAAAATTTCACATCTATAGACATAACATCTAAGTTAAGGCTTATTGTTAATCCTAACATAATTTAGATGGATCACATCTTCATAATTAGAGAAAATTTTATAAAATCAACTCCATTCTTTTATCTAAATCCCTTAACAACGAATCTAACATTATGCTATGGAATTGAAGAGCCATCATCATAATTCACTTTAAAAACTCAATGGTTCTTCAATGCTCCTTTAGTATATTAACCAAATAAAAAGTGTGGTTATCATACAAGGTTTTTATCTTATCCTTTGTAGCTTCCAACTATTTCTCATTCTACTCACAATTTATAGCTTCCTTAAAATGTTTATATAGGTTAATTACCAAAAAAAGGCCAAACTTTTATCAAAATTTCAATTATAGCTCAAACTTTAAAAAGTAACAATAAAATGCCAAAACTTTCAATTTTTTTCCAATTCTATCCCAAACTTTAAAAATTGGCAATAAAATGATCAAACTTTCAATTTTCTTCAATTCTAGCCCGATATTATCTGTTGTTCTCCTGATGCTCTTAGCCATTGGTTTTCTATTTGTTCTTTTGATGCCTCAAACTACTCTTGTATTACAGCGTACTACGACAGTAAGCTCTTCGTTTTTAGTTCGTTCTCCTAATGCCCTTAGTGTGAGGGCATCAAGGCTGCATAATCTAAAATTCAAAGGGTGAGAGCATCGAGAGAAAAAATTGAAAATGAAGGAAACATTTGAGATCAAAGCACAAGGTCGTCAGGGTTGTGTAATTTGATTTAGGTCATTTTAAACAATGACATATTTTAAATTATACGATTAAACGATGTCATTTCATTAATCTTCATTTGTTGTGTTAATTTTGGCTGACATGTCCTAATAGTTAAGGTTTCTGAAACACATGGAAAACCATGTTAGCAAACTTAATGGAAACACTGTCGTTAGGCTAGAATTGAAAAAATTGAAAGTTTGAGCATTTTATTGCTATTTTTTAAAGTTCGGTCTAGAACTGAAAAAAATAAAAAGTTTGGGCATTTTATTAATACTTTTTAAAATTCGGGTTATAATTGAAAACTTGACAAAAGTTTGGACTTTTTTAGAAATTAACCCTTTTTATATTCTCCCTCATTAGTGGTAAGTACATATTCATTAAGAGAGTAATGTGATGAGGATTTTTTTCTCTATTAGATCTTATGAGAAGTTTTTTGAAGACTTTTATCCCTTCTACATTTGTTGGTTTCTAACTAACCATAACATCATGTATTGGAGCATCCAAAAGGTTTGCATTTAGAAAATTATTGCAATTAATCACCATTTTTATTGTCATCTTAGATCTTAACATCCTAAAGATCATCTTCAATTACAATTAGTGCATTGTTTAAAGAAATTGGATCGACATCAACTAAATTCTCATTTGTTTAAAAATTTCTCTTAGCCTTCTCAATATCATAAAAAGTATATTCCTCAAAGAATAAGAAAAAATAGGTTATCATATGTTTCTTCTTTGTTGTATCATATAATTAGTACCCAAACTTGACCACATCCACTGGAGAATCTTTTGGAACATGAACAAATGCTTTGCATCCAAATGCTCACAACTGATAATAGGAAGTATCCCTTCCAACCTAAATTTTATGAAAGAAATCACCATACAAAGAAATAATGTAAGACAAATTAATAATATAAGCAATTATGTAAAAAAAAATTACATGTCAGGAATTTGGTAACTTTATTTCCAAAAGTATCTAATTCTCTCCATCAAAGTTATATTCTTCCTCTTTACTAAACCATTAAACTAGGAAGTATTGGGATTTTGTAAATGTTTAATACCATGCTCTTACCAATAGTTATTAAAAGGTTAACAATTATCAGCATTTTCCAGTAAAAATGTAGTTCATTATTTTTCATAGTTTTCTTTGAACTAAAGGTTTATTATTTTTAATTTCTTAAGAACTTGATCTTTAGACTTGAAAGCATAAACCCAAAGTTTCCTAGAATGATCATCTTTAAAGGTGACAGAATAAAGAGCATTACCATGAGATCTTAACAAAAAAGGCTATAGACACTATGTGATTTTTTTAAAAGGAAGATGACCCTGAAAAGAAACTCCTCTCTATTTCCCAGCCAAACAATTAATACACTTATCCAACCAAGCTTCCTTAATCTTAAAAAATAATTTTCCTTGGCTAAAAATCATTCACCTTCACACTCATATGACTTAGTCTTCAATGTTATAATTATGATAAAGTATCACTTTCCACCACATTCACCAAACCACCATAAATAGAACATTACATCATATATAAGTTAAATGAATTCTTACCTTGAGCTACAATTAATGAACTTTTAGTAAATGTCCATTGTGCATCATTAAAGATATTATAATAACCATCATCATCAAAACCAAGGCAAGGAGGCACAATGTCGAGGAAAGAGAAGGCATAATAGGAAAGTTAGAAGGGAGAGGAAGAAGAAGTTATGCATAACAATAGAGTAATTACGAGAAAAGTTAGAGAACATTTTAGGGAGTTAACCATTCAGAAAGGAGAAAGGAGTTGGACGTGATAGAGAGAACTAGCCATTGTTATCATCACCAAGATTGCAATTTCGCCTTTTCTTCTACATTTTATGTCATATCTAAATTTATATATGTAAATAATATTTTTTGTTATTCTAAAGCATAAAATGAAACTAAAAATAGCCTTAAAGACATCTCAAAATTCACTTCACTGCATTATAATGTTCTCTTCCAAGTTTGGAGAGAAAATGAATAAAAAATTGCATTCCAATGTTCTCTTCCTAGTTTGGAGAGAAAATGAATAACAACACTAACAAAATATGCAATATCAGATCTTAAACAAAATATTGCATACATCAAATATCAATAAATAAATTATAATAAACTCTTTTAAGATCCTCCTTATCTTTCTCACTAGATACAAATTGCATTTTGTTTAATTTAAAGTGTATTATAAGAGGTATACTAACTGTCTTAGCTTTGTGTATATTGAACCTTTAAAGTACCTTCTCGATGTGCTTCCAATACGATAATTGCAACTTCTTACCCTTCTTATCAAGTTTATTGCTAATAATCAAATTTATTGTCCCTAAGTCTTTTATAATAAAATAGTTACTTAATTACTATTTCAACTATACACTATTAGAAACATTTTAACCAACAATATGTGTGTTTTTAATATAAAGCAATAAAATAAGGAAGTGATCATTGGATAATTTTTACACAAAAACATAATAGCCATATGAAGTCTTCTTGAAACCTTACTTTATTCTAATAGATTCAAACTTCTTTTGCTATATCCTTAATTTTAAATCAATAATCCTCTTTTATATTGACTTTGAAGCCTTCTAATTGTTCTATGCAAAACATCCCATCTAAATCACTATAAAGAAAAGAAATTTTCATATCCATATATTCAACCACTAAGTTAAGGCATGTCGTTAATCCCAAAATAGTTTGGATGGATGACATCTTCAAAATAAGAGGAAAGATTTTATAAAATCAACTCCCTTATTTTAGCTAAAGCACTGAATCTAACATTGTACTATAGAACTGACAAGCCATCATCATGATTCACTTTAAAAACTTAATGGTTCTTCAAAGTTCTTTGGTCCTTTAATATATTAACCAAAAAAAAGTGTGATTATCATAGAAGGTTTTTATCTTATCCTTTATAACTTCCAACTGTTTCTCCTTCTACTCACTATTCATAACTTTGTTAAAGATTTTATATTCTCGCCCATTAGTGGTAAGTTTATACTTATTAGGAGAGTAATGTGATGAGGACTTTTTCTCTCTAGTAGATCTCATGGGAAGTTTTTTAGAGCCTTTTTATCTCTTTTACATTTGGTGGTTTCTAACTAACCACAACATCTTATATTGTATCATCCAAAAGGTTTTGAATTAGAAAATTATTCTGCACTTAATCACCAATTTATTGTCATCTTAGATCTCAAAGTCCTGAAAATGATCTTTAGTGACATTTGGTGTGTTATTCAAACAAATTGGATAGAAATCAATTAAGTTCTCATTATTTTAAAAATCAATCCTCTTAGCCTTCTCAATATCATAAATATCATAATCCTCAAAGAATAACACAACTTATGACAAGCTTATTATGTACTAGATCATATGATTAGTAACCAAACTCAACTTGACCATAACTAATGGAGATACATAGCTTGGCCTTAATATCTAGCTTTGAGCTCTTATCTTTAGGAAAATAAACAATTGCTTTACATCTAAAACTCTCGAGTGATCATAAAAAATATCCTTTCCAAACCAAATTCTGTCAGGGTCATCACCATTTAAAGCAATAATATAAGACAAATTGATAATAAGACCAATTACGTAAAGTATTTTTACCTAAATGGAATTTGGTAACTTTAATTCTACAAGTGTCTAATTATCTCCACCAAATTTATATTCATCCTCTTCACTAAACCATTAAATTTGAAAGTACTAGGAGTTGTTTTTTATTGTTTAATAACCTATTCTTTGCAACAGTTATCAAAAGGTTTACAATATTCACCATTATTATTAGTAAAATTGAAATTCACTTTCTTGCATGTTTTTCTTTGAACTAAAGGTTAATTCTTTTTAATTTCTTAAGAACTTGATCTTTGATCTTTAAAGTATAAACTTAAATTTTCCTAGAATGATCATCTATAAAGGTGAAAAAATAAAGAGCAGCACTATGTGATCTCAACTTAAAAGGCTACAGACATCATAGTGTATAAGCTCTAGCAAATTTGACTTTCTAGAAAGACGATAACCTTGAAAAGAAACTCCTGTCTATTTTCTAGCAAAGTAATCAATACAATTATCCAATTTCGTTTCCTTAGTCTCAAAAAACAAAATTTTTCTTCGTCAAACAATCAATCCCCTTCAAACTCATAGGACTTTGTTTTCTATGCCATAATTATGTAAAGTATCACTTTCCACCATATTCACCAAACCGCTATAAATAGAATAATCCATCATATACACGTTAGATGACTTGTTACCTTGAGTTACAATGAATGAATTTTCAGTAAGTTTCCACTGTCTATCATTAAAGATATTATGATAACCATCATCATTAAAACCAAGGGGAGGACGCATGGTGTCAAGGAAAGAGAAGGAATAACATGAAAGGTAGAAAGGATAAGAAGAAGAAGACGTGTAAAAAGATAGAGCAGTTATGTGAAAAGCTAGACAACGTTGGGGGGAGATAGACATTGAGAAAGGAAGAAGGGAAATGGAAGTTAGAGAGAGAACCAACCATTATTATCGTTATCAGCATTGCAATTTCTCCTTGTTTTCTACCTTTCATGTCATAACAAAATCTATGTGTATAGAAATAATATGTTTCCTTATTTTAAAGCATAAAATCAAACTAGAATAGCCAAAAAGACATCCCAAAATTCACTTCATCACATTCTAATGCTTTCTTCTTAGTTTAGAAAGTAAATGAATAACAATACCAATAATGTTAGTAATATCATATCTTAAACAAAATATTACATACATCAAACAGTCAACAAATGAAGCATAACAAACTCTTTTCGTGTCTTCCTTATCTTTCTTACTAGAAAGACGTTGTTTTTTGTTTAATTTAAAGTGTATAGTAAGAGGTGTAGTAATAAGTTTAGCTTTGTTTTCATTGAACCTTTAAAGCACCTTCTCGATGTACTTCCAATAGATAGCTACTACATTTTACCCTTTTTATCATAAATGATCTTTATGTTAAGAATCTAATTTGTTAGCCCTAATTCTTTTATAATAAAAGAGTTACTCAGTTACTATTTCATCTATGCAATGGTATAATCATTTTAACTAACAATAAGCATGTTTTTAACATAAAGCAATAAAAATAAGAAAGTTATTATTGGAGAATTTTTGCACAAAAACAGTCATATGAATTCTTCTTAAAGCCTTACTATATTCTACTAGAACCAAACTTCTTATACCATTTCCTTAATACTTAAAACCCTTACTCAATGTATTGATATAATACTCTTTTTCTTTGATTTTAAAGCCTATTAGTTGTTTTATGCAAATCTTCTAATCTAAATCACCATAAAGAACATAAATTATTATGTCCCATATATTTCATCTTTAAGTTAAGTCATCTTGTCAATCCCAACATAATTTGGGTGGCTTCATAATTAGAGAAAATCTTTTATTAATATCAACTCCATTTTTTAAGCTAAATCCCTTGACAACAAATCTAACATTGTACTATGGAATTGAAGATTCATCATCATGCTCCACTTTAAAAATTAAATGGTTCTTCAAGGCTCTGTGGTCTTTTAGTAGATTATCTAAATTAAAAGTGTGATTATCATACAAGGATTCTATCTTATCCTTCATTGCTTCCAATCATTTCTCCTTCTACTCACTATTCATAGCTTTGTTAAAGCTTTTAGATTCTTCCCCATTAGTTGTAAGTACGTACTCATTACGAGAGTAATGTGATGAGGACTCACTATAAGAGTTAAGACATTTAATGACAACTTTTTGTGACGAAATATCATTTCGCCATAGATATAAGGTTTTTGTGACAAAATAATTGAGTGACACTACTGTTGGATTAACTATGATGATTTTTTTGTCACTAATACAATGGTAATTATGATAATTTAGTATCTTTCACAATTGAATTGTCAATGTTAATATATTAATAGTGTCAATTTTTCTTTTATCACTAAGTTTTGTCGCTAAAGTATATGCAATTTGGCGCTAAAATAATTTTAGCGGGAATGAATTGTAATTGTGTCAAAATATATGTTGGTCACTAATTTTTGCTATTTGTTGTGACAAAAGATAGTTTGGACACTAATATTTTTATTTTACTGTGACGAAATGGTTTATTGTCACATTATATTTTACTTTTTATGAAGAAAACTTTTATCAATAAAAATTCAATTAATGATGACCTGACCCGCCTTTTGGACCGTGTTGGCACTAGGGAATGGGTAGACTTAATGCCACCAAAACCTGTAGTAAGCCTAAATTTTCTATATTCTACTGAAAATCCGGTATGACCCATTCGTTTGTCTGATTAATCCTTGTACCTACTTAATAGTTTTGAAAGAAGTAAGGATCTCAATCTGAAATTCTAACATACATTATCTACTTATAATCTACCAATCTATGATCATCTTATATCATCAACTGACATCATTCTCAATAACATAACATATCCATACATGTATCATGTACATATGATTATGACAAACTATGGAGCAGCTATAAGCATCTGCAATTTACATTGCGCTAAAAAAAATTACTTGTCTATTTATCCAAGCAAGTCTCAAAAGGCTTGGATTTCTCTCTCGTACGATCTGCTAATCCCCTGAAATGATGAGAGTGAGAGGTGAGTCTACAACACGACTCAGTAAGATATAAACATGTGACCATGCTTGTAAAGCTATGGTAACACAAGGCTAGCATCACAAGAATGGTCTGTGGCATACTAAGCAGCAATACATGGTATCAATGAATAAACAGGTAGTAATTTCAAATGTGGAAATCATATGAGTGTCAATAATAAATCTCATTATGAATTGTTCTATAAAAAAAATGAATCTGGTTTCTAAGTTCGTTTATGAGTTTTAGGTTCTTTTTGAATTTTAGGTTCTTTCTTTAGTAGAGTTCTACAGAATTTTTAGTTCTAAGCTTTCTCATTTATGAGTTTTGATTTTTTGAATTTCTTAGGAAGAGACAGAGGCATGTTAGTATGGCATATCTCCCTTTTTTTTTATTCTAGACAAGGTTGGCCTAACCCTGCCCCTAAAGGCCTGCCCTCTCCAGGTAGGACCCGGATCTAACCTATCACCTATAGGTTACCTATGTGTAAATGGTTTGATAATATACTCTATCAACTGGGTATCCTGTGAACTCACCAATCATGGCCAACAAGAAAAACATGATTCATCAAAGAATTGCAATTAATAGGTTCAACATAACAAGGGGACGAGAAGATGCAAAGAATCTGAATATCATCTGGTCAATCTGGCGTATACCATGCTAGGCTCAATCACATGGAGTCATATATCAAATAAGTCATACAGGTTCGAGAACAATTCAATAAGCCGCAAGATAAAAGAAAGGATTACTACACACGTATAGTATCATGATTATACTCACCTCGACTGTCTCAGGGGTTTTGATCTCTTTCCTAATTTTCTTGAACTTGAGAGTTACTAGGTACGATTTCTAGTTCTATTCCTCGTCTACTTTCACAAGATATTGGGTAACATGCGTGAAAATTTCATATTCCTGCATTAGTCATTCTTACATAAACCTTATTTCTTAACACATATCATTATAAATTTATATTTTATTCACTAATTCATCTGTGTAGGTCTCATTCGTGAAGGCATAACTTTTTATACATAGGTCCAATGTTTTTCAAACTTTCCATTCCTCTAGTTAA
>JANSVA010000004.1:11916861-11934085 GCA_025504915.1 Erythroxylum reticulatum
GCAAGTAATGATTTCTTAAAATTTTTGAAATCTACCATTTCTCCAAATATAGCATGCTTTGTTTTTCCGATCCAACACAAACATGGAAGAAAATATCCAAGTGCCCTTTGATTCACAACTTTTGGCTTTTCCATGATGAAACTTGGGGGAATACCCTTCTAGAAAAGTTCATCGTGGCATACTTTTTACTTCCAACACATGTTATCATCTAACACCTATAATTTGCTCATATGAAGTCCAAAAATTACAAACTATATACCATTGGAAAGATAAGAGGATAAGATACAACTTTTATGAAGACAACTTTGCCTAATTCTTCCTAAATCAAGAATGTTATTCCACTAAAATTAGAACACATTTTCTACCCTTATGAAAAACTTGAAAAAATGTAACATACAAACTTTGATAATCATGAGCAAAACATAATCATTTTTCATTAACATCAAGAGATAAGAGTTTACAAAGCTTTAATGTGCATTTCAAGACATAAGACATTATTCACTTCATAATCCAAAACTACAAAAGATACTTGAACAAAAATACTCGAAATGTGATTAAAGTCTTGTGTTTACAAAATCTAGCTTAAAATAAAATTATACATAATCAGAGTGATGCCTTGACTCTTGACTACTCAATCTCTTACTCATCACCTAAATATAGTAAGGAGAATGGGGTGAGCTTAAAAACTCATAGGTAACAACTTTATAATTGAAAACAAGCAAAACCATCGAAAAATACTCAATGTCATAATAATTTTGCACCAAATCCATAAAACACATAGTTCCCAAATTCTCACATTATCAAGCAATTCATAAGCAACATAAGTCATGCATCATTAAACTTTTCAACACATAATCACATAAAAACTGGTTTGGATATGTAACATCCCAATATCCATGTTAAGGCTAGAATAGTAATTTATGAGAAAATATTGTGAAATTAGGAAAATGCACGTCATGCATAAGTTAATTGTGATATACACATTTATTTTGCACATTCATATGATTGTAAATACATTCATTAGCATTTCTAGGTAAATTTGATTTATAAGTGGAAATTGTGGATTAAATTAGAATGTATTAATTATGATTTGGCAATTTTGGTATATTTTGGATGTTTTGAAATTTTTGGTGAATTATTTGAGTTGAAAATTTATTTGGTGAAAATAGTTATTATTTTAGATTTTTTGTGGAATTATGAATAAATTATTTTGAAAATTAAATTTGGTGCGTATTAGAATTTATTTCGCATTTTTGGATACATTTTGGATATTTGGAAATTTATCAAAAAAATTGAGGTATTTTAGACCAGGAAAAATATTGAAATAAGGGATAAATAGAAGTGTGACAATTGTATTAGAAATTAATTGACAAATGGACAAATTATGGAGTGACAAATGGATAAAATCATGTGTGACATGTGGGCCTATAACTATGAGACAAATGGTAGCTTATCTAATGGAAAAATGGAAGACGTGCATTCGAGACATATGATAAAGCACTAATGAAACAACTAGGCAAAAAAAAGAGAAAACTTTCTTTAGCTATTTTCCTTCATTTCACCGAAACCATCTACTTTATTTTTCCTTCCTATTTGCTCTCCCCATTTTTGGAATTTTGCTGAAGTATAAACAAGTAAGTTACATTGATGTGTTAATGTTTTAATAGGTGCACGTATGAATGGTGTATATTTAAATTGTTGTGGATCAATATATAAGTGGTTCTTGTTGTAGAGGCAAAACGAAAATGTATAGAAAGTGAAGGTGAGACTTCTGATTTTGAAGATTAAGTATGAACCTTAGATTTTTTATTTTTTGTGAGTTGTTAAGCTGAAAGGAGAGTAAGGAAAGCTGGCTGAGGTAATGGATGTAGTAGATATGAAGTGGAAAAGTGGAAAAGTGGGGAAAAAAATGGGTTTTCTGTGGAGAAGGTGGTCTGCATTTTAGAGAGAGAAAAGATGATAGTTGCTTATATAAGTTTATGAACAGAGTATTTCATTGAACATGCATTGGGCATACTTTCTATACATTGATGTGCATAAAAGAACACTTGCACACTTGTTCAAAAATGTGATATTTGTGAATCTTTTGTGTATGTTTTAGAGGAGCACATTAGACACCAGTCGGACATTGTCGGACTATCCAGGCAATAACTTCTTAGAGCGTACTGTGAGTCAACCTAGATGATTTCCTAGGATTGATTTATTAAACTTCCAATATTATTGAACTGTTTGTGATTTGTTTATGGATTCCAGACTAGAGGTTCGAGGAGTTTAA
Organism: Erythroxylum reticulatum; assembly: GCA_025504915.1. NCBI lineage: Eukaryota > Viridiplantae > Streptophyta > Magnoliopsida > Malpighiales > Erythroxylaceae > Erythroxylum > Erythroxylum reticulatum. The sequence goes on from JANSVA010000004.1 coordinate 11,919,137, forward strand.
TAGTTGGTATGTATTGGGAGTGTTTTGATTTGATATGAATTTTTTCATTTGATTCTTAACGAAAGTTGAATACCAGACTTAGGTCCGATGATTGTGAAATCTTGTATGAGCATTTGTATAAGATTGTGATATATGAGATATTCAGAAATTGTTGCATTTCATAAAATGCATGCTTAGATAAAGGTGTTGTGACTTGAGTTCCCAGTATGAAGCATTTCCATGTAGAGCTTTGCTCCGTGATTTCTGATTTTGCATGTAAAGCTATGCTCCGTGATTATGTTTGACTGAGCCCTATAGGTTGGTATTTGTATAAGTTTATGATAGACACTCGGTCACACCAATGAGAAAGAATGTGAGTCTCATGCATATGACATTATAATATTGAAATTTATTGAATGATTTGCAAAGCTGAATAAGTGATAAATTGATTTTATTTATTTGCTATACTTAGCAATGTAAATTGTGTGATCTTGTGATATACCATATTATGTGAACATCTGGAATGTTTTTATGATCTAAATGGGTGTCTGTAAAATATATGTTATGTGCATGTGATCTGGTGAAATCATCAATGATGGTTCACTTATTGAGTTCGGAAAACTTATAAAAATTGCAACGTGGTTTTTCAGGTACGAGACAGGATACCTAGTTCTTAGACAGGACTAAAAGACCCTTTGGATTTTATTATGGCTCAAAGGCCTATCAGCTGGCTCCAGGAGTGTTATGTCTTGTATTTTGTTGTTTTTATTAGAACCTGTATCAAGTTATGTAGATATTTGTCTAAAGGAAATAGTGTAAATTGTTTTTTGGATTAATGCATTGAATGGTTTTAAAATTTAGTGACTTCCGATTATGTTAGATGATGCCATGTGTAAGTTGGTTTCGCTTTTGCTCTAACATGAAATTATCATAGGATATGTACTTGACTATGCTTAAATGTTTGGGTATGTACCTTGTGGTAGTGGGATGTTGCAGGATAGATCTATAAATAGAACGTACTAACACATACTCATATAATGGTCTTGTGTAGTCGTGAACAAAACGTACTACTGCAATCCCACATAATGGTCTTGTGTAGTCGTAAACATGAGGGAGTCCAAGAAGGAGCTCCGTGCCATTAGCCGGAAAGTGGAAGAAGCCTTTAATAAAGTCAAAATGCACTTGGCATAATAGAATGGATCACCACAAACCCATATAATCATGCATTTCAAAACTTGTAAACATGTTGCCAAAAATGGCTTATTTCCAAAACATGATTTCATAAACTCAATATCTTTTTAAAAACCATTTTCACATTCTTTCCATGAATCATCAGTACAATTTATAGATTAAACATGTAGCAATTTCTCAAATCATTCAAGAAGCAATAAATGCAATATTTATAACACAATTGAAAACATTTAACTTTCTTGATTTGAAAAATGCTCATGGCTCATAAATTCCACCACAAACATGTAATACTTTCTCAAAGAATTTAAAGAGCAATAAATGCACATTTATGAAGTATCTAAAATCATTTATTTCCATTTATTTAAAAGAAACACTAATAGCTTATTAACTTAATTATAAACAAGAAACCCACCTTGAATTCCTTGCTTAATACTTGCTTAAAGATGCCCCTCTTCTTGCTCCTTTTGCCTTTCTTGATTTCCTTTATCAATGGCAAAATTTCCATTCCATAGGAATATCAATTAAGAACCTAAAGAAACATATACATAAAATTGATCCTAGAAAGCTTAAACTTATGCATTTCCTAAGCTCCTTGAACTAAAATCCTTCCAAAAATCCAAAAGATTAAGTAAGACCTTACCTTGAATCTTCACCAAATGAAGAGTTTCTTTACTCTAATTAAAGCTCTTCTCTTCCTCTACCTTTTTCTATTCTTCAACAAACTCAAATCCTCCCTTGAAGGCTAAGAAAAATTGAAACCTAGCTTGTTTTTTCTTCTTTCTCTGCTTCTCTTATTCTCTTTGTATTTTCCTCTCTTCCTCTTCTCACTCACGTTCTCTCTCTTATTCAAAATGCAAGATAACAATTCTTCGTCCCTTTTTACCCTTAATGATTTTAAAATGTCCATTTTACCTTTCCTTATATGCCTTGTGGTCTTTATCCTTAAGTGAACTACCAATAATGCCCTTATACAATCTTACTACCTTAATTCAATTAACCCATACAATAAAATCCTACTAATCCTGACATAAAAAACTAACTCTAAGAATTTTAATTCATCAAAACTTCATAATTAATTTAAATCATGCTTAACTCAATAGAAAAAAATTCAAGGGCTAACATTTCTCCCCTTAAGAGAATTTCGTCCTCAAAATTGTTACCTAAGTCATTAAAGAGGTGTGGATACTTCTCCTTTATGGCTTCCAAGGGCTCCCACATGGCCTCTTTCGCAGAGTGACCTTTATGGCTTCCAAGGGCTCCCATATGGCCTTTTCTGTAGAATGATTTCTCCACAGGACTTTGACTAGCTGCACTGTTTTATTCCTGAGGACCTCTTCCTTAGTGTCCAAAATCTCCATTGGAGTTTCCTCATACATCAGATCATCTCTCAGTTGAACCTCATTAGTCTGACTAATATGAGAGGGATCTGATCTATACGTCCTCAATATGGAAACATGAAAGACATCATATAGTTGTGACAATTCTGGAGGCAATGCCAACCTATAGGCTAACGGTCTAATCCTCTTAAGAATCTCGTAAGGACTAACATATCTTAGGCTTAACTTACCCTTCTTTCCAAACCTCATGACTCCTTTCCAAGAAGATGTCTTAAGAAAAAATTTCTCACCTACTTCATACTCCATTTCCTTTCAGTGTGCATCAGTATAGCTTTTCATTTTATCTTGAGCTATTTTAAACCTCTACTTAACTAAATTAACCTTGTCAACTATCATCTGGAGTAACTTTGGTCCCACTAATCTCCTTTCTCCTTCTTCATCCCAGCATATAGGAGTTCTACATCTCCTCCTATACAGTGCTTCATAAGGAGCCATCTGAATGCTTGAATGGTACGAATTTGTAAGCAAATTCAACCAATGGCAAATGCTCATCTCACGCACCTTTGAAATCCATCACATATACCTTGAACATTCATTTAAGGGTACGAATGGTCCTCTCAGATTGGCCGTCTATTTGAGGATGAAAGGTAGTGCTAAAATGTAACTTGGTCCCTAGAGCTTATTGGAGACTTTCCCAAAATCTTAAAGTGAACCTAGGATCTATGTTAAAAACTATAGAATCTTGAATCCCATATAATCTCAATATCTCATCTATATACTTCTTTGTTAGCACATGCAGAGAATCAGTATGTTTAATTGCTAGAAAATAGGCTGACTTCATTAAAAGATCCACAATAACCCATATAGCATTATGCTTCCTACTAGTCTTGGGCAAACCTATAAGAAAATCTATAGTCACCCTTTGCCACTTCCATTGAGGAATGGACAGCGATCTTAACTTGCCTGAAGGTGTCTGCTGTTCAGCCTTGACTTGCTAACACACTGGACACTTACTTGCATATTCTGCTACATCCTTCTTCATAGCTTTCCACCAAAAATGCTCTTTTAAATCTTTGTACATCCTAGTGCTACTTGGGTGCATGGCGTGATGTGCATTATGTGCCTCGTCAAATATCTCATCCTTTACCTCCTTGACATTTAGAATACAAAATCTATTTCCTACAACCATAACCATCCCTCACTATCACTTTTAATTTCTTGCCATTCTGAATTTCTTCTTAGAGCTTTGTCAAATTTATATCTTGTGCTTACAACTCCTTAACTTTATCCCTGAGTATTGGTCTCATTATAAAATTAGCAATAATACAATTAGGCTCCTCTTATTTTAAGCTTATTTTCAGCTTAGCCATGTCTGTCAACAATGGTAGATAAACTGTCTGAACATGAGCTATGGAGGATTTTCTACTTAAGACATCCGCCACTACATTTGCCTTGCGTAGATGGTATTCAATCAACAAGTCATAATCCTTTAGCAACTCCAACCACCTTCTTTGTCTTAAATTTAACTCTTTCTGGCTCAATAAGTATTTGAGACTTTTATGATCTATAAAAATCTTCATCTAAACTCCATACAGATAATGTCTCTAAATTTTTAAGAAAAAAATCACTGTTGCTAACTCTAGATCATAAGTCGGATAATTCAACTTATAAGGCTTTAGTTGCCGTGAGGCATAAGCTATCACCTTGTCTCTTTACATTAACACACAGCCTAAACCCTTCTTAAAGCATCATTATAAATGGTATAACCCTCATCTCCCATAGGCAAAGTCAAGATTGGAGCACTTATCAATCTGTGCATAAGCTCCTCAAAGCTCTTCTAACATTCATCACTCTAGATAAACTTCTGATTTTTCCTCAATAACTTAGTTAGTGGAGCAGTTATCATAGAGAATCCTTCTATAAACCTCCTATAATAACCTACCAGACCCAGAAAACTCCTCATTTCTGTCACTGTCTTTAGTGCATGCCACTTTACCATTGCTTCAATTTTTCTTGGATCATCATATAGCGCATCCTTCAAAATTACATGTCTAAGGAAGATTATCTTACGAAGCCAAAATTTACATTTATTAAATTTGGTATAAAGCTCCTTCTCCATCAGTGTCTACAACAAAATCCTGAGATGTTCCTCATGTTCCTCTTCACTCTTGGAATAAACCAGAATATCATCAATAAACATTAAGATGAATTGATTCCTTAAAGACCCTATTCATAAGGTCCATCAGTGTTGTTAGAGTGTTGGTCAAATGGCATGACTTGGAACTCATAATGCCCATAATGTGTCCTGAAGGCTGTTTTGTTTACATCAGACTCCCTGATCCTGAGCTAATGATAACCCGACCTGAGATCAATTTTATAAAAGTCCCATACCCCCTACAACTGGTTAAAAAAATCATCGATTCGAGGCAAAGGATGCTTGTTCTTATTAGTTACCTTGTTAAGTCTCCAGTAGTCAATATATATCCGTGATGTTCCATCCTTCTTTTTAACAAACAGAATCGACACTCCCTATAGTGATGAACTTGGCCTTATGTACCCCTTCTCTAACAGTTCTTCCAACTGTTCCTTAAGCTCCTTTAGCTCAGCTAGAACCATTCTATACGGTGGTATGGAAATAGGTGTTATACCTAGAATCAGGTCAATGGCAAACTCAATTTCTCTCACCGGTGGTAAACCAGGTAAATCTTCTAGAAACATGTCTGGAAAATCCCTCACAATTGGAACATTTTCTAACTTCCCTTTATTCACATTGATGTCCACAACGTGTGCAAATAAGGCCTCACATCCTTTCCTTATCATCCTATTAGCTAACAAAGTTGAAACAATTCTTGGAGATGGTGTTCTCCTATCTCCTCTGAAAATCACCTTTTCACCCATGCCAAGAACAAACTCTACCTATTTAAAACTACAATCTAACTTTACATGATATTTCTCTATAGTATTTATCCCAAGTATAACATCCAGCCCCTTTAAGTCTAGAGGCAGTAAATCTACTACAAGCCTAGCACCATCAATAAGGAGCTCATAATCTTTATATACTTGACTAATTATCAAGTTCTTCCCTAGAGGAGTACTATCAATCAAGGGACTATCCAAAGGCACCTAATTCACACTATATAATATCATGCTTGTAGAAACGAAAGAATGCATGGAACTAGAATCAATCAATAAATACACTTATGAATTAATTAAATAAGCCATAACCATAAAAACTTCATGTGCGGTTGCAACTTCCTCCCTTGTCGTAGCAAGTCCCTTGCTTGTGCCTTACTATTGGCCCCCATTTTCGGAGCCCAACTATCGTTTTGGAGTCATAAAGTGTGAACAGATTCCAAGAAATCACCTTAACCATTATTGTTCATCTTCTTTCTCTAATACTAAACATGTTGGATCCCGATTCTGGAGCCTAACATTCGGAGTCAAAAAAATGATGTGATCTTCATAATCAACTCGTTGCTTTAACTTTAGAACAGTCTTTGGAAAAATCTTCCGACCAAGATTTCAAATTTAAATTCTTTAGAATATATGAAGCTCTATGCCTCTTGTTTATTTTTCAAACAAGACCCTTCTCATTCGGAGCTCTATAGCTCAGGATATGCTTAAAAAGCCACGGTACGTTCACACCCCAATCATGCTCTCTCAACCGACCCCTCATTATCTTTCCATAAATATTTTTCATATCAGATCCAAAAGCTACCAATTTTTTTATACGGATAGAAGAATTTCTTAGGAAACCATTTCTCTAAGAATCACTTCATTTTGTGGTCGGACGATGAAGTTATGGCCAAAAATTTCAAACAGGTTTCTATCCTCAATCATATTGTACCTATATTGGGAGAATTCGCCTAACTTTCTCTAGAAACTTTATATTAAGGCCATTTCTAGACCATTTAAAAGAAGACTTTTATGTCTACAACTTCTATGAAGACTATAAAGCGAGATTCTGCTTTTAAAATAGTCAAAATCGTGATTTACTGTAGCTTTCCGGTGAATGTCTGTTTAACGGACAGACCAGCTTGGAAGGCATTTTTCACTCGAGAAGGCCCGTTAAATGGACCTAAAGTCCATTAAATGAACATGGGCGATGCTGGAGGTCATTTTTGATCCGAGAAGGTCCGTCTAACAGACCTAAGGTCTGTTAAATGGACATGGGGTTTCATAAACCCCTCCAATGCTTCCTACATCCATTCTAACATCATATTCACTCATAATCTTCCCATTTTCACTACTTATAATGCAATAACACTCCTCAAATAGTCAATTACCAAAATGATTTCATAAATCCCCCAAATCTCAACTAAAATCATTCATCTCATACAACAATTCTCATCATTCACCATAGCTGTCATGTTCATACTTCCCATGCAACATCATCACTTATAATGCTCATATCTCTCAACTCAAATACCCGAACTTTACATACTATATAGCGTCAGAAAGCTAAGAGAATAAGTTACAACTTTTCAGAAGACAACTTTGTCTAGTTCTATCTAGATTAATGCAGTTTTTTCCTAAATTCAAAACACAATTTCTATATTTCCATTCCATAATACATCTCACTTATATGAAACAAAAATTTGTATTGAAAATTCATTATCTCAATTTGCTAACTTCCTCAAGTGCACCTAATTCCAACTTAACCTCATCCATAATTAATTTGTATTTTAACTCTACCTCATCCATACACAGATTCACATTTCAAATCCATACACAAATCCATATTTCATTAACATCATAAACTAAAAGTTCTACAAAACTTTAATGGCATTTCCAAGCCACATTACATCATCAATATGATAATCCAAAATACAAAAGATACAAAACTCAATAATTCTCGAAATACAGATGAATCCTTGTTTTACATAAACTACTCCAAAACAAAGCAAAACATGCAAATTCGGATTAATGTCTTGACTTTCTTGCACTCGATCTCTTGCTCATCACCTGAATAAGGGAAGGAGAGTGGGGGTGAGCTTCAAAGCTCGTGGGTAACATGCTTATAACCGAGAAATAAGCAAAACCATTGAATTTATTCCATTTTCATAGAAAATTCTTATTGAATTCATGAAAAGCATAGCTCTCAACCAATTCACAATAATACAAATCTTGTATGCATCAACTTGACAATTCACAATTGCAATGCACAACAAATGGCTGAAGGGTTCCATGGAACAAAATAGAGAAATCGAAGTTTACTCTATGAATGAAACGAGTCCACTTTTCGGATCTCGTATGCCACAAGCAGACAGCTGGGAGAAGGCTTTATGTCAACGTGCACGTGACTACGAAACGGTTCCTCTCTCGCCCAAACATAATCAATTTATGCTTAATGCATTTCCATAAAATTTCATATTCTCATGCTTTTTTCCTCTTTTTCTTTATACAAAATGTCGTGACACATTTCAATGGCATAATATGATCATGGATCACAATGCATTTTTCTCATTCACAACAATACAAATCCAATCAATTAAGAATATACACAAATATAAGCAAATTCTTCAAATCATTTAAAAGCAATAAATGCCTACTTCTGAAATAATTGAAATCATTTTATTCTCTTGATTTAGAAAAACTTTAATGGCTCATTATTCAATTATAAACATGAAACCCACCTTATTTCCTTGCTCAAAAACTTTTTCAAAGATGTCGTCTCCCTTTGCTCCTCTTTCCTTCCTTGATTTCCTTTAATATAAGCCAAAAATTCCATTCAATAGCAATTCCAATTGAGAACCCACAAGACACATATTCATAAAATTGATCCTAGAATCTTTAAACCCATACATTTCATAAGCTATATGAACCAAAACCCTCTCAAAAATCCAAAGATTTAAAATCCAACTTGCCTTGGATCTTCACTAAATGAAGAGTTTGTTGGCTCATATGGAAGCTCTAATCTTCCTTTTCCTTTTTCTCTTCTTGAACAACCACAAATTCCTTCTTGAAAACCAAGCAAAGTTGAAACCTAACTTTTCTTCTTCTTCTTTTTCCTCTCCTTTCTATGACTCACTCTTCTTTCTCCCTTCTCTCAATTTCATTCTGGCTTCTTCCTTAAAATCCAAACAACCCTTCTTATTACAATTATGCCATTAATGAGTCTAAATTGTCTAATTTGCCCTTCTTTCAAAGTCTTATAACCTTACTGTTTATGTGTTCTTCCCAAAATGCCCTCATACATACATATTCTTACAGGAATACTTTATTTTAATTGAATCATATGATAAAATTCTACAATCATTTACATACTGATAGCTCCAAAATAATCCATCAAAACCTCATAATTAACTAGCCTTTCCATATTTACCTTCTTTTTTCTTTATAAATAACATCTTATACTTCTAACTCCTTCACTAATGATCATGGAAAAATTGAAGGAATTTGATAATACTTCCTTCTAGAAAAATGTTCTTCAATGTCTCAAGTTTCTAATGACACTAAAATGATTCAATTTGGTTCATAAATATAAAAGTTATATCTCAAACATTTCTGAACTATTCTTATACTGAAAAAAATATTCTGTACTCAACTTTCATCCCAAAATTGAAATTCTTAGAGACTAAATTAAAACTTGATTTCATCAGACATTTTGTAGCACAATGCCGTTAGTTTATCTAAATTAAAAATAATCTGATTTGGATAACTAGAGAAAAAGTTATGGCTAACACATCAAAACATACTCAGTGAACATGTTTCAACTACATTCTCTAGCTTTTAACTTCCAACATTTCACATAAAATAGTTCTAACTTCCAAGAAAGTTTGGGGTCCAACAATTCTCCCCCTTAAAGAATTTTGTCCTCAAAATTCTTACTTAAGTGATTAGACAAATGGAGGTGATGCTGTCTTATGTTTTCCTCAGTCTCCTAAGTAACTTCTTCACTTAAATACTTTCTTCCAAAAGACCCTAGTCAATAGACTCACTCGGTCTTTCAATCACTCATTTAGTCATTCACTTCTTAACAACTTTCTCACTATATGTATATCTCAGATTACTCACATTTTCCCACTTCTTGCATCGATAACACCAATATCGGATCATGTCGATATTTCTTAACATATTCACATATAACATAGCATGAATCTAAGACACCTTTGTTAGTAATACTAACTTATAAGTCAATGGTTCGGTTCTTAATAACTTTATATGGACCAGTACAATTCAAGCTTAGTTGCTTCTTTATCCTAAACTAAGCACATCTTGCATTCAATTTAGCACACCTTAGGAATGTGATATTTTTAGATACAATTCATCCTTTGTTTCATAGTTCACATCTCTATAGCGTTAGTACACTTAACTCGTATGTCTATCTCACTGTATTCTATAACTTTAGTGTCTATCCACCAAATTCATTCATTTTTCTATTGTCATCATTTTTTTCCATCTTCCATATGCATATCCTCAATCAATTCAGAACTATTGACGCATAATCATTATGAAATTTTGGTTTCAATTCCCCTAATATCTTCTTACGGTGGACTGTAACTCTTGTCATACTCATTGAATAACCATCTGAGTTCTTAATTCATCTTCTTAATATCATAACAATTTCTGCTTTCATTACATTATACTTGTACACTTTAATCTCATCATTCCTACTTGTCTCCCAACTTTTCTCAAACAATCCATGATAATACATTCACATATTAATCACATTCGGGGATATACACCATCATACATTATTAGTGTCATATTCAATTCCACCCAAACAGATGCGTTGACTCATTATCTGTCTATTTGACCATGTACTATTTCCCATTTCTAATCCTCCAAAACTTTCAATTTTCTCAACTTCTGAAAAGGCATCATTTTCTCACTAATTCTATCAGCTTAAACTCCTAATAAATGCCCATGTGTGTGACTTATATGCATACGACTCATACTAGGGATCGGTCACTGTAGTATGCTAAGACATGTCAAAAATGCATCTAACTTGATACATCTTTCCAAAATGCCTATGTAAGATCTGAATTCTGGCGCTCTGATTCCACAAGATGTTGGCCCCAATTTCCAGAGCCCAACTATCATTCCGGAGTCATAAAGCATGAGTGGGTTCCAAGAAATCACCTTAACCATTATTGGTTCATCTTCTTTCTCTGATACCAAACATGTTGGACCCCGATTCTAGAGCCCAGCATTTAGAGTCAAAAAAATGATGTGATCTTTGTAATCAACTCATTACTTTAATTTCAGAATAAAAAAAATCTTCAGACTAAGATGTCAAATTTGACTTCTTCAGAATATATGAAGCTCTATGCCTCTTGTTTATTTTTGAACTGAGAACCATCTCAATCGGAGCTCTATAGCTCAGGATATGCTTAAAAAGCCAGGGTACGTTCACACCCCAATCATGCTCTCTCAACCGACCCCTCACTATCTTTCCATCAATCTTTTTCAGATCAGAACCAAAAGCTACCAATTTTTATATAGGGATAGAATAATGTGTTAGGAAACCATTGCTCTAAGAATCCCTTCATTTTGAGGTCAGACGATAAAGTTACGGCTAAAAATTTCAAACATGTTTATATCCTCAATCATATTGTACCTATTTTGGGAGAATTGGAATAACTTTCTCTAAAAACCTTAAATTTAGGCCATTCTTAGAACATTTGAAAGAAGACTTCTAGATCTACAATTTATGAAGACTACAATGCCAGATTCTGCCTCTAAAATAGTCAAAATCGCTATTTACTGTAGCTATCCTGTGAATGTTTATTTAATGGACATACATGTCCGTCTAACGGACATAAACTGGCTTGGAAGCCATTTTCCACCCAAGAAGGTCCATTAAACGGACCTAAATTCCATTAAATGGACATGGGCGATGCTAGGGGTCATTTTTGACCCAATAATGTCCTTCTAACGGAGCTAAAGTCCCTTAAATGGACATGGGGGTTTCCCAAACCCGTCCAAAGCCCCTCCAATGCTTCCTACAACCATTATAACATCATGTTCACTCATAATCTTCCCAATTTCATTTCTTCTAATGCAATAACACTCCTCAAACATTCAATTACCAAAATGATGTCATAAATCCCCCAAATATTAATTCAAATGATTCATCTCGTACAACAATTTTCATCATTCACCATAGCTATCATGTTCATACTTCCTATGCAGCATCCTCACTTATAATGCCTATATCTCTGAACTCCGATACTTAAACTTTACATAGTATATAGAATCAGAAAGATAAGAGGATAAGTTACAACTTTTGAGAAGAAAACTTTGTCTAGTTCTATCTAGATTAACGCAGTTTTTTTCCTAAATTCAGAACACAATTTCTATCTTTCCGTTCCATAATACATCTCACTTATATGAAACAAAAATTTGTATTCAAAATTTATCATATCATTTTGCTAACTTCCTCAAGTGCACCTAATTTCAACTTAATCTTATCCATAATTAATTCATATTCCAACTCGACCTCATCCATACACAAATTCACATTTCACATCCATACACAAATCCATATTTCATTAACATCATAAAATAAGGGTTTTACAAAACTTTAATGGCATTTCCAAGCCACATTACATCATCAATATCATAATCCAAAATACAAAAGATGCAAAACCCAATAATTCTCAAAATGCAGTTGAAGCCTTGTTTTACATAAACTACTCCAAAACAAAGTAAAACATTCAAATTCGGATTAATGTCTTGACTTTCTTTGACCTGGTCTCTTGCTCATCACCTGAATAGGGGAAGGAGAGTGGGGGGTGAGCTTGAAATCTCGTATGTAACATGCTTATAACAAAGAATCAAGCAAAACCATTGAATTTATTCCCTATTGAATTCATGAAAAGCATAGTTCTCAACCAATTCACATTAATACAAATCATGTACTCATCAACTTGACAATTTACAATTGCAATGCACAACAAATGACTCAAGGGTTCCATGGAACAAAAGAGAGACACTGAAGTTTACTTCGTTAACGAAACGAGTCCACTTTTCGGATCTTGTATACCACAAGTAGGCAGCCGGGAGAAGGCTTTATGTCGACATATATGTGACTATGAAATGGTTCCTCTCTCGCCCAAACACAATCAATTTATGCTCAATGAATTTCCATACATTTTCATATTCTCAACCTTTTTTCCTCTTTTTCTTTATATAAAATGCCATGACACATTCCAATGGCATTACATGATCATACATCATAATGGATTTTCCACATTCACAACAATTCAAATCCAATGAGTTAAGCATATACACACATATAAGCAAATTATTTAAATCATTTAAAAGCAATAAACGCCCACTTATGAAATAATTCAAATCATTTTATTCTCTTGATTTGGAAAAACTTTAATGGATCATTATTCAATTATAAACATGAAACCCACCTTATTTCTTTGCTCTTAAACTTGCTCAAAGATGTCCTCTCCTTTTGCTCCTCTTTTCTTCCTTGATTTCCTTTAACATAAGTCTAAAATTCCATTTAATAGGAATTCCAACTGAGAGCCCATAAGACACATATTCATAAAATTGATCCTAGAATCTTTAAACCTGTGCATTTCATAAGCTATATAAACCAAAACCCTCTCAAAAATCCAAAGATTTAAAATCCAATTTACCTTGGATCTTCACCAAATGAAGAGTTTGTTGGCTGATATGGAAGCTCTATTCCTCCTCTTCCTTTTTCTCTTCTTGAACAACCACAAATTCATTCTTGAAAGCCAAGCAAAGTTGAAACCTAGCTTTTCTTCTACTTCTTTTTTGGCTCCTTTCTATGACTCTCTCTTCTTTCTCCCTTCTCTCAATTTCGTTCTTGCTTCTTCCTCAAAAGCCAAGCAACCCTTCTTATTACAATTATGCCATTAATGAGTCTAAATTGTCCAATTTGCCCTTCCTTCAAAGCCTTATAACCTTAATACTTAAGTGTTCTTCCTAAAATGCCCTCATACATATGTACTCTTACAAGAATACTTTATTTTCATTGAACCATAAGATAAAATCTTACAATCATATTCATACTGCTAGCTCCAAAATAATCTATGAAAACCTCATAATTAACTAGTTTATCTACATTTATCTTTCTTTTGTCTTTATAAATAACATCTTATACTTCTATCTCCTTGACTAATGATCATGGAAAAATTGAAGGAATTTGATAATACTTCCTTCTAGAAAAATGTTCTTTATTTTCTGAAGTTTCTAATGACACCTAAATCATTCAATTTGGTTCAGAAATCTAAAAGTTATAACTCAAACATTTCCGAACTATTCTTATACTAAAACAATATTTTGTGCTCAACTTCCATCTCGAAATTGAAATTCTTAGAGACTAAATTAAAACTTGATTACAGTAGAAAATTTGTAGCACAATGCCTCTAGTTTATCTAAATTAAAAATCATCTCATTTGGATAACTAGAGAAAAAGTTATGGCTAACACACCGAAGCATACTTAGTCAACATGTTTCAACTACATTTTCTAGCTTTTAACTTCCAACATTTCACATATAATAGTTCTAATTTCCAAGAAAGTTTGGGGTCCAACACTGACCCCTTGGTCTTCCCGGAGGAATAACCTTCCTTACTACTCTAGAACTGCTTGCCTCAATGGCTAGCTTGATCATATGTCCCTTCTCCCTGCATTAGAAACATGCCCTGAGTAACCTGAAGCACTCTCTTCTATGAGACTTCCCATAATGCTCACATTGGGGGTTGGTCTATCTACTCCCCTCCATCCTTTTATTTCCCCTGTGGCTAAAGCTTGCACTGAAATTGCCTTTGTTTTCTTGCTTTTAGCAGAGCCACTTCTTCCCACCTCATTCTGTGTGTGGAAACTCCTCACACTCCTCTCAAGCATTGGAGCACTCATTCCCTTCTTAGAGGATTATTCCCGTTTCTACTCACTTCATTCTTTATATTCTCTAGTTTTTTAACCTAGAGTACAACAACTACCAACTGCTAGTAGCCACAAAAATTCTGAATCAAGACTTTCTCCTTGATCCCCAAATGAAGACCATCCTCAAACTTGTGGCACTTATCCTCCTCATTTGCAACAATGTTGGTAGTATACCATGAGAGCTGGGTGAACTTCAACGTATACTTACTCACACTCATATACCTATATGTGAGATTCAGAAACTCCCTGGTCTTCTCTTATACATAATCCCTATGTGTGAGAAAAAGAAAGCATGCCATATTTGGAGAACTGGTAGATTTCAAAACTTTTTAGAAATCTTATTTGCAGCAGAAACAATATATCCAAATCATCATGCCATTCTATATATGATATGGTATAAGGATAACAATAGACATAAATAAGATGAAGACTATTACCGACTCCTTTGCTACAACTTTAATTCCTTGTTGCACTATCCTCTCCTTCTTCTTGTATCCAAAGCCTTTGCTTTGTTAATATATCTTCTCCTTGTTGTTGTATCCTCAACCAATTTGATTTACCTCTTG
>JANSVA010000004.1:11952672-11967296 GCA_025504915.1 Erythroxylum reticulatum
AACGAAGAGATTAGACAGAAAATTGAAATATGCACGTATTTCTGTCTTTAGAATATCTCAAATTGATCTTTGTTTTGCTTTCTTGTAGACATTAAGGATGGAACTTCCTTCACGATGTATATCCTGAGAAAATTATTACTGAACTCACCTTGTCACCTACAAAACATTCTTCGTGTAAGGTGTAATCCAAGTTTCTCTTGGAAGATATATCTTTAATTTCATTACTGAATACCATGTATCTTGGCTTGTACATACAATCAAAGGTTCCAAGCTCAAACGTGTGTATACCAAGCTTCTTCGTCTTCTTAAAGACTTGATTGAGGAGCATCGGAGAAGGAAAAGAAAGAGAGTTAATTTCGCAGCCATGATTAAAGAGAGGGGGTTTGATGTGAAAGTAAAGGATACGAGAGATCCACAAAGCCGAAGGCCCTGGAAAGAGTAAAAGAAAATCTATGGGTGTTTTGGTTTTATTGATAGGATGCCAAGGGAATATATTTCTACATTTATATCTGCACTAGGACTAGGGGAGGAATGGATCGTGTGGATTGTTCCTATTAGGACTTGCTGCAGGCATGCTTTTGACCCTTTTGCATTCAGCATAATAACAAAGTTGTTCTTCTACAGATTAATGAATGCAGGGAGGAGCTAGGTTTCGTTACATGAGTGGTGGAGACCAGATCGAAGAAACAGCAGGCACTTTTCTTGCAACTTGTATGTATAAGGCCAAAGCTATGGGTTTGTCTTTCCAGCTTTAGGTCATCATTTGTCCCAACCATAGACTCTGTCACAAAATCCGCCCACAAACCCCTTCAGATCTGCTCTACACTTGACTTTCTTCTTTTCTTTTTTCTATGCTTCAACTTTGTATTCCTTACAATACGAAGATAGTGTCTTTGGGAAACATGGGCGGTTGATGTTTTCCTTCTGATAACAATGTACCGGGGGCAGAAAATTTTGATTTTTCAAAACTTAAAACTAAAATAATTCAGTGAAATCGACGTGGGGAAAAAAAAAAAAAAAGAGAGAGAGAGAGAGAGAGAGAATGGAAAGTGGGGACACAATTGCTATTTTCCAAGAGACATGTTTTTTTGATAAAAGGAGAAATGAGGAATGTGATTGGATCATCAAACCGAGGAGGTCTGAATAATATGAGTCGAAGACAAAATAAAAAAGTAGCCTGGGTGGTGATTCTAAAGCAGAGTAGAGTAGGTATGCAGGAATCAGGATCCCCCCCTCATGTTTTTGGTGGTCCCCTTTCGATTCTCTCATAGATATTTGTCGTCTGCCCAATTCTACTTCGTATCTGTGTCTAAACCTAAATCTAAATTTTGTCAACCCTAGCCCTCATAATTTTATAATTCCACGCCCCAAAAGTCAGTGGTCGACTTGGGCCAATAATAGACGGATGTGGGCCCACTGGGGTTAAAGTTAACTCAAGCCGAATCGTAAACTCACTCGCATGCTTGTGATGTCTCATTTCCAAGGTTTTTTTTTTTTTTAATTTTATAATTCCCTTCCACCACAATTCATATATCAGATTGTTTAGCTCTAGATAAAGATGAAACCATAGAAAAGCATTACAAAATGATAAAATGCATCATGTATAGGATTAAAAAGGGTACTTCAACTGCATAAAATGCTTTATTCACATGTGAAATATCATTATACAAACAGCAAAACAATAATCTTTAGTCCTTTGTTACCAGTAACTTTTTATTTGTTATATTATTATAATATAACATTTTAAAAACAAAAGAGATAACATTTTTTAGAAAAAGGCTCGCCTAAATGTAAGCCTTTTGGAGTTGGATTGGTAATGTTACAGAGAATCTTGACAACTAATCCCTAAGTTAAACTAAAAAAAACAGGAGAATGTTACATTTGTTCCTATTAACCTAATCTTTGGCACTCAAGTATCAATATCTAATCAGCCTCTATTTTCTCCTAGAATCATCTACATTAATACTTTATAATATTTAGTTGATTTGTTTCTTCAATTAGAGTTATCTAAAGTGTATAAATAGGAGAATGTACATCACATTAGAGACACACATAAATAAAGAGAGCATTTTTACATTGTTTTTCTTCCTTCTCTATTTTTACATGGTATCAAAGCCTCCTTTGTAACAAAAGGAGTCATAATTCTAGATCTTTCTTTATTCTTTATCAAAGCAATCTGCTTTTATATTTTAGGTTTCTAAATCTGCTCTAAAAATAATTTTCATATACCCAATTGTTATTTTTCTTGAGCATATTACAATAGTGTAAAATCATCACTGAAAGCCTCCTCACCCACCATCACACACCACCTAAAGCCACCGAATTTTAGAACCTTAATTGCACGTGTCTGGAGGAAAACTATCTAAACGACATCATTTAGCTTCCAGGCAAAGCGACACTGTTTAGTCACAAGAGATGGAAAAACATGTCAATGCCATATTAACTATCACATAACCTAAAATCTTAGTCATTACCACGTCAGCTGCCATATCACCTGCGATGTCAACTGACACGTCATTGCCAACTCATTGCCATCTCAGCACAGATGCTTCCACATCATTTATACACGTATGTTCACCTTATTTGTCCACGTGCCTTCTCCCCCTTAGTTCAGTTCAAACCCATCAATTCGGTTTGGTTCGATTTAAAAAGGAATTGACTGATACTTTGACCTCTCAGTTCAATATATTTTAATTTAGGTTCTCTTCAAATCTAACTAGTTCTTAAGATTTTTCGACGTTTTGAATCTAATTTTGAGGTCAAAATAACCAAATTCTATCTCGATAAGCAAGTTTTCCCCCTTATTTTATTGTTTTCTTTCACTATAGATGCCTAAAAAACTTCCCAATGCATTCTCAATCCTATGAATATCATCTTTAAAGGCTTCAAATATGATCTTTGAGCTGAGGAAATGTGCAGCTTTATTAAGGGAAGACTCCTTTGGCATATTGTTACTATAAAAATACCTTAACTCACTCAAAAGAAAGATGAAGACATTGACTTATTTACGAACCATTGGTGGCATGGGATGGAATGAACCACCAAATCGAAATATGGTTTCAAAATTCATGTGCTAAAATCATCAAACTTGACTTTCGATGCTTTGAAATAGCTAAGGAGGTATGAAATATTTTGAAATATTGTTATTCTATATCAGATGATGTTCACCGATTTTAGCTATATAGGAGACTTCATCGCATGCAACAACAACCTAGAAAGACAATAAACGATTATGTGTCTAAACTGCAAAAACTTTGAGATCAAACAACATTGACGATCTTATCTAGCGTAGTCTTGATGCTACTGTGATCTACGTAAATCTTTAAGATCGTCAACATAGATGGAATTTAATTATAACTCTCAAATATGAATTTAAACTCATTCACAACTTTCTGCGTCATAGAGGAAACCTACTTAATCTTGACATTATCATTAAAGAACTCATCTTAAAGGAAAGTTGCCTGAATATGCTATGCATGGAAAATTTTGTCCCATCTAATAATATTGTCCTGGCAACTTATACTTTGTCTCAAATTTCTCACAACTTAAGTAGGAAGTTTTATAAAGGGTTTTTCAGCTACTGCAAAAAGGCCAGATATCTCATCTTTTAATGTAGAAAATTGATCAAGCAAAACTCTAAATAAGATAATTCTTCTAAGTCACTCCAGCTTACTCCACTGCTATTGTTGCCACAAAGGGACTAACAAAACACCTCTCTCAAATTCTTTTTAAAGGACCTCCACGTCCTTCTTTAACAACTTTAACCAGATTCTGGTACAATCTCCTCCTCTTCCCTCTCTGTTACATCAAGTACTCGAAATTCTTGGTATCTCAATTATGCCTGTTGCATATGGCCTCTGATTCTTCTATTATTGAATCTTTGAAAATATCATCTACTATATATATACAAAATATAGGTACTATTCACACATCTAAATTACATTAACCTTAAAACTTTATCATTACCAAATTCTCATTAAATATTATTTTCATGGGACAATTATATAAACTTGGTATTATCTTATCCTTTTCGAGTTGTGGTTGCATTGTGCAAGATCTACAATGGGGAAAGATTCTTAAGAAAGGGCATAAAGTTCGACAACTGTTTGAGTTTACTTCACCAAATCTTCCTTCAAAGCTTATTCTTGATGTTGTCACCTCTTATATATGGGTTCCCCTTTGGGTGTCATCTTTCTACCTCTAGATTAGGTCTTTATTCTCTATCAGTAACTTAGATTATGTTAAGACTATACACTTTGATTATGTCCCTTGTCAACTATCTAAAATTCATGCTTTACCATTTTCTCTCAATGATTCTATCTCTTTAATTCCTTTTAACATAATTCATTCTAATATGTGGGATCCTACACTTCATGAAACTTTAGGTAACATGAAATATTATGTGATGTTTTTAATGAATTTTCTCACTACAAATAGTTTTATTTAATGTGACATAGACCTTGACTATTCTCCATTTACTCTCATTTTGCTAATATGATTCACACTTATTTCTTTTGCAAGATTAAAATATTTCGGACTAATAATGCAATGGAATAAAAGATACAAATCCATCAATTTTCTTAATCAACAAAGGACCATCATTCAGAGATTCTGTCTAAACACATCTAAAAAAATGATTGGGCTAAATGCAAACATAAACATCTTCTTGATACTATTCGAGCCTTTCTTATATCATCTTTTTATCCTGAAACCCCTTAGGGAGAAGTAGCTTTTACTATTGTCTATACTATCAATCACATTCAATCACCTATCATAACTAATATCTCTCCCTATGAGCGCTTATTAAATCATGCTCCTGATTATCAATCTCATTAAAGTTTTTATATATGCATGATTTGTTTAATTACAACCTTATAAGCATAACAAACTTGAACCCATAGCATGTTTATGTTGTTTTCTAGGGTGGGATAGAGCATAAAGGATATATATATATATATATATATTGGGATCTACTATCCTTCAAATCTTTAAACATGTCACTTTTGGAAAACATAGTTTTTTTCCACAATATCAAAATTATGTGTCAACAAGCCCTCACACAAATTTTTTCTAACAACGCCATGTCTTTTTTTCTTGATATTTCTTCTACAGGTCCGCCTTAGAACTCTAAAAGCTTAACACAATTGACATCTCATTCTAACTCCTTATGGTAGCAAGAAATGGGGGAAGAGTTATAGGCTTTCTCTGACACCAAAACTTGGGACTTAGTTGACCTCCCTTCAGATAAATTTGTTATTGGCTGTAAATGGGACTATAAAATCAAAACCTGAGTTGATGGATCAGTTGAAAGATATAATGCACGATTGATTGCAAAGGGTTGAATCATGAATATGGAATTAACTATGAGGATACCTTTGCTTCAGTCGCTTGCCTAACTTTAATCTGTAGCCTTATTGCCATAGCAGTAAGCAAGCAATGGGAGTTGTTCTAGATGGATGTCAAGAATATCTTTCTTAATAGTGATCTTCATGAAGAAGTACATATGCAACCTCCACCTGGTTATGCTTATCCACCTATTAGAGATTTTCGTTTTCGTAAAGCCTTGCATGACCTTAAGTAAGCTCCTCAATCATGGTTGGTTAAATTCAGCTCTACCACAAACCATCTTGGCTTCATGTCGTGCTCTTATCACCATGTTTTGTTTATCCAAAAATTAGATCAAGGGTGCACTCTTCTCCTTCTATATGTTGATGATATGCCGACGATAACACTCAATGGATCACTAGTCTCAAATCTTGTCTTCATCAATAACTTGAAATGAAAGATTTAGGTTCCTAGAGCTACTTTTTAGGTCTTGAAGTATTATTACTTATCTTAAGCCAAGTGTGCTACTGACCTGATCTTTTGTACTGGTCTTACTGATATTAAGATTGCTAGCACTCCTCTCAACTCTAATGATAATATTTTTGCCACTGATGGAACTCCTCTGAGTGATAGTACACTTTATCGACAGTTAGCTGGTAGTCATTATATACCTTACTATCACTTGTCGAGATATTGCTCATGCAATTCACATTATCAATAAGTTCATATATGCACCTTGTACCACTTACTTTGTTGTTGTTCTTTGTTTACTTCGTTACATTCAAGGCATCTTGTTTCATGGGCTTCACTTCAGTTATTCAGCTTCATTAGACTTACGTGCATACTTTTATGCCGACTGAACTGGAGACCCAACTGATTGTTGATCTACCATTGACTACTATTTCCTTCTTGACACATCTCTTTTTTTTGGCGTAGTAAGAAGTGAACGATTTTCTTTTGCTCAAGCACTGAATTAGAATACCAAACCCTAGCTGACACTACCTCTGAACTTTATGGTTACTTCAAGAAATTGATGTTACATTTTCTTCATGAGTTCATATATTTTGTAATAATCATAGTGCCATACAAATTGCTTATAATGATGTCTTTCATGAACAAACTAAACATATCGAGATCGATTGTCATTTTGTACGTCATAATGTGCTTCATAGAACTATACAACTTGTCACAATCTCATTTAAAACACAAATTACTTTTACCAAATCACATTCTCCTCGATGTTTTCAAGATCTTCTCTAAGTTATCATCTTCACTACCACCTTAAGTATGAGGAAGGATATTAACTTAATCATTGGCAGTCAACTATCAACATCTAATCAGCCTACATTTTCTCTTAAAATCATGTACATTGGTGTTGTATAATATTTAGTTGATTTGTTTCTTTAGTTAAAATAACCTAGAGTGTATAAATAGGTGGATGTACATCACATTAGAGATACACAGAATTGCAAAAAGCATTTCTACATTTCTTTTTCATTCTCTATTTCTACGGTTTCTTTGAAGAAGTTATGACCTCATATGAAATAAATGAACACAATATATAGTTTGGATGGAGGATATGCTTCACTTCTCATATCAACAATTAAACTTATTGCACAAAAGTGAAACTTTGCATAGAAAAAGTAAGGAAAAATGCAACCAGCATATGGTTCGTTAGCATACATAAAGAACTTGGTTTATTTTTGCCTTGGCATATTTCTATTATGAATAATTATTAAAAGTTGCATTTTGGATTTCAATATTAAAAGTTAATATTGTAACATTATTATAATACTTTGAGTTAGTCAAAAAAATTTATTTGTACTTAAATCTCAGAATTACATCTAAAAAATAATTCGATCCAATTTTTTAAAATCAAAAGTGAAAATACAATTAAACAGATACTTGAAATTGCAACCACTCTCTACACGTCCTCAAGTCTAAGCCACCACAAGCATCTTGTAGCTTAACGGTACACGCCAATTATCCAACTTGTAGAATGACTTGAATTGAATATACAACAAAAAGGATAACACCTTTTAATTGGCTACTGTCTACGTTCAAACAAATTGTACTGGTTTCAAAAATGGCACCCAAAATGGAGAACAATCCCTTTTACTTAGTGAAAGCGCCAATGACAAAATGTTGAAGAAGCTGATTTGACCTTACATGTGGAAAGGCATCAGCACCAAGAAATCAGATTGAGAAGATGAGCACCGATTGAACTCTGGTCACCTTCGTTTACGCCACCTTCTGTTGGGGCCCTCCAGAACGAGTCATGGTCCTAAACTTCTTCTTCCTTTTATAAATTTGTCTAGTTTTGAGTTTCCTAATTATCTAATAACCATCACCTATATACGTAGCTATCCGATATGAAAATGATCATTACCTGCTTAGCTTTCAATATAGTTTAAATTTTCATAATATTGCCAACACTTGTTCCATTTGAATTAAAACGAACAAAGAGTACAAATGGATTAGGATGATGAGGATGACGATGTCAATGTCGATGGCAGGAATGACGTGAATGTCCAAAGAATTGGAAGCATTGAAAGGAGAATTGTTCTTGCATTTATTGGATATGTTAGATAGATGTGGAGAGCAACGTTGGAGAACACGTAGGAATAGTGGGCAACATACTTGTAATACCACACAATGTGCTGGAGTTATTCCCGACCCACCACCCCATGTTTCTCTTTTGTTTAAGCGTAGTCAATCGTTTGTTCAAGTTATTTTGGATTTTGTTTTATTTTCTATTGAATTGGTTGAAAAAAAAATACTTTGCAATAAGGATCGACGGCTTGCCATTCTTCCTGATCCTGAGCATTCATCCTTCATGGGTAATATGTTGTTTAATTTCCATGTGATAATAATGGCAATGCCATCCACATTGACAAGGACAGCTTAACCTTAGCCATAGGCGATGGAGAATGAAAGACGTGTAAGTGCAAATATATTCATTTATAGCTCAGAGCAATAAAAGCGAATGAGTCCATTTTTTTTAAGGAGGCTGTCCCATTGTAGGGTTGTGGTTTTATTTTGGTGTCCAAGTTTTGGTGGACAAAGTGGAGGGCCCAGGGGTTACGTTAAAATTACTAGTTTCTCTTTATTTCTGGTCGACGACAAAAATAATGTAGCCCCTACAAAGCAGATGATCTTACGTGACATTATATATGTATATCTTAACGTTTGGAGACGATGGTCTATCTCTCATCTCCACTATTCAGGGGCTAGAATGAGTCAACTAATCCATTTCACGAAACCATCTTCGCACCAACTATATATTACATTGACGCAATCAAAAGACTGACCCATTATCCATATTACCTGAAATCATTGTTCTTCAAATGGAATTCCGATGTGTACGTAATTGTCGACAATTGCATCAGCCAGCCATGGACGTGACTCAGCTATTACCATGTTATGGATCAACTAAAACATCCAAGGACCACACACCAACTCTTGGCTGACAAATTCGTACAGTTAACTGATTTAAGAGGTTCTGAATCATCCCTCTACGTGTTTTAAGTTCTCACACATCGGCTCATCTCATGCCCACAGATATTCTCAGTTTATGTCACCTCACTACTTAGAATATCAAAAAAATGAAAGTTTCTTTGAATCATAAAAACTTTATTAAGGTTTCCACATACTTTAAATCGGAATATAATCACCATATCATCATCATCCACCTCTTTGTCTGAATTTCAAGAATAAGACAAATACAAGCTATTACTTATTCATCTCAAACATCATCCTTTTCTTTTGGAATTTTGATTTCCTTGCTAGGAGACTCGTCTTTGGACACTATATTTTATAATATGCATGAGTTTATGGCCCCTAGATATATAGTTAACAATACTAATCCAAGTCATCCTCCTTAGCTTAATTCATGAGACATGTCTGATATGTTGTCTATAGCATATATACCCAAGCATTTTTGTAGTGCTCGTATAAGCAATAAACAGGATTGGACATAATGTTTTTGGCAGCTTACGTTTAGGTGCTTCAAAGTCGTGAGGAAATGATCGACTTTGATTTATAAAAAGAATAATCATGTAGAAATACCTATGGGGAAAGGGTGGACCTCCTAACAGGAATTCTCTATATTAAGACTTGTCACATCTGTTCCATGATTGGTGTACGTAGTTCAGACGTACGTCAACAATTCAAATCCATGTATAATTTGCAAGGAGGCTGCAGGGATCGTATAACATGCGGTAGTTTATATACCTTCTCCAATTATCAAGAACAGAATCGTTGAATTCTCCGTCACAAAATTAATTAGGCTCCATAAGTTGCTTTTTCCAAAAAATAAGATAACAAAAAAAATGTGCATTTTGATACCGTCGTACATTTCACAAATTGATATTTTGAGCCAATGGTGACGTCGTGTGGTTCAATATATATATATATAACTGATTATTTTTCTCTTACTTTTGCAAATACTACTCAAGTAACTTCATGATGACGTATATGAATTATATTCATTTAACTTTGAATTTAAATTTTAAATTATGTATGTAAACTTAACTGAATTGAAAATTCAATTAAATGTGATCATTAGGTTGGATTTAACTGAAGCATTTTTGTGTTTAAACTTTTTTTTAAGTTCAATCTAATTTAAGCTTACAAAATGAATAAATTAGTAGGTGGACTAGAATTTTGATATTTTAAACTTAAAATTATATAAAATTATTTAAATCTAATTAATATCTTTGAAATTCTTATATTATGATAAGTTTTAACAATTTACTTTAGGATTGAAGGTTTTTTGCATTGGATTGGCTTAATATAAAATTTTTAAGCTTAATTAAGTCTGGCTAGATATATATAAAAGGTGACAAACTTTATAAGAAATCCTATTTAAACAAATAATTTTAACTTTAATACATTGCTTGAATGTAAATATTTTCTTGATAATGTATACATAATCAAATTTTAACAAATAGAATTAAAATGTATAAGCCAATAATGTATAATAAGAATAAGGTAGTACAAAAATAATAAGAACATAAGAAGATTTTTAACAAGGTTTAATTAATTTGGTATACATATGTTCTCGAAAATCATAAATAGCTAATTTCACTATTTAATTGAACCTCTACATGAAGATTACATATTTTCTCTTTTATATAATTAGTTTTATAACAAATATATTGATATGGAAGCTCTATCTGGTATAACTTAGTACCCCTCATCAAACTTAAACTAACTTAAACATGACTCTAGTAAGTCTTAAAATCTTTCTAGAGTTTGAAATCTATCAAAAATGTATTTCCTAATAAGATTGTTTATTATACACATGATTGGGACATAATCGTGTCTCAAGCCATATGATTTACTATCTTGTTTATACATGAATACGAGATTTGATACGTCCATATTCTAGGTCATATAATTCATTGTATTTATCTACATATAAACATAAGGTCTAGCAGGCTCCTGTCCCAAGCTATATCTTTCTTTAGAAAATCCTTTGCTACACTGACTTGTCTATATTCTAACTCACATCTTCACCTTTGTACTATAAGATACGCTTATCTAGAACACTCAAAGATTGCACACTCATATATAAATGATTCATATATAATAATCTCTATTTTGGTGAATATATTTTATAATGATTAGGTTATAGCTATGTCTCATAACTCAAGACATTAATTAAGTCTAAGAAATGCTCAAACATCTCCGCAATAACTAGTTTTGTCAACATATCAGTTGTATTCTTCAAAATGTAAACCTTTCTCTAACAAGATCTTTCCATGTGCATCAATTCCTAATCTAATGAAACCTTGCATCCTTCACCATAACACTCATTCTTTATCCTTCTTATGATTATCCATAATTCCCTGAAAGATAGTTGGATTCTTATTATTGATGGTAAAAGCATTTAAGACTAAGTCTTCCCAATGATATCCACTTGGAGACTTGATGCTCTTGCTTTGTTTATGGTTATATTGTGTTGATACTCTTCTGCCGACATTATTATTCTATCTTTTAAACTAGAATTTCTAGCCCCTTTAACATATATTCCAAGATGTTCTAATTTTACTTATACCATCTTTAAACTAGTATTTCTCTTTATTAACCTTATAATGTCCTCCCTATATATTTGTCTTAACATATATTACTCCTCAAATATTGCATCTTTGAAGGTTACCTTAAACATTTAACTAAAAACATGAAACTTGCATAAGTCTAACTTCTAATGTTGACATTTTTTAATAAGCTCTCATTATAAAGTTATGTTGTTCCTCATTCACTTAAAAGGCCTAGCTATATGAGTCGTAATGCAATAATGTATTCCTTTAACTTGACTATTTTAGCTTCTTCACCTACAATATACTCTTGATCAGTTTGTAGATATTTTCCTTTAGTTTTTAACTCTTTTATCATAATCATTGGACCTTTGACACCTTAATATTGTTCTCATCAATTTTATTTCCAAAATTGTTCACATGTAAAATGCCTAAAGTAACCATTTTTCTTTTCAAATCTAGTATATATCAAACAACAAATAACTTCTTGACAACAAAGATTAAGTTCTTTCTCAATGTCCAACATCTTAATAACTTTATCAAACATCTTGACATCTTTAATTATAACAATTTTACAAGCTTTATCATCCTCTAACTAGACGGTGCCAAAGTTTTTTTTTTATGTATACAATATAAATGAATCCTTGTTTTATGTCATATGATGTGAGCATTCCATATCTAAAATTTATGAGTCTTGAAGTTGACTGGTAAAAACATAGAGCACATCTTTATTGCTATAATTACAAAATTTGCTATACTCGTCATTAATAGACGTTTACAAATCATTAATTTTCTTTTTATCACTCTACTCCTCCTTATTTGGATATTCCATCCTAATATATCGTATTTTCTCACACTTAACACTAAAATTTCATTTTACTTTTAAATTTAGATCTAGAATTCCTTTTATATGAGCCATTTTTTCCTTACTTTCTCTTGTAATCTTGATTTTCTCTCACATATAGTCTTTAAACTTAAGAGCTTTCACTGGTATTTTATATCTATTGATTGTGAGCCAATAAGACAACGTGAGCCCATTCATATCAATTATCTTCTTATCCACTATGAGCATAGTCATGTATATTTATAATAAAGAGATAAGGAACAAAGGATAATCATTGCTTTATCATCTTCTTCAGTAGTCATCTTGAGCTTTAATAGGTCATGGATTATTTAGATAAATGCATTGATATGTTGTTACAGATTTGTTTCCTCTTACACTCTAACCTACATAGTCTTTACTTCAGATACAACTTACTTTTGAGAGACTTCAATATATATAGACACTCAAATTCATTTTATGTCTTCATGAGGCATATAATATCTGTAAGATAATATATTTGTAACTATACTCTTTCCAGTCAAGCACACCCATATATTCCAATTTATTCCCTACAGGCTCTTTAGTATACTTTGCTAAGTCAACAAATCCTTACTCTTCGTTGTCATAGTCTAAATATATTAATTCTATTGAATTTTTTTTATTACAAGAGAAATCGCTAAACACAGTTAATCTAACTCTCGCATAGCTCTGCGGTACATAACTCCTTGCTTGTCCCTTTGGATGAGATCCTGGACTAGCAGAGGACGCTTTTGAAGAATATGCATGCCTGGGCTGGTCTTGATTGTAAAGGTTTCTAGATGGTCCGCGCACTAGTTTCCCTCCCAGTGTATATGCTGGATTTTTACCTCCCAATCTTGTTGGAGTAAGCCATGGGTACTTGCTAATAAAAAGTTATTTATATCAATCCTAGTAATGGGAGATGAAAGCAAGTTAATGACTTTTAGGGCGTCCACTTCTAAAATTACCCTGCGATACCCAAGTGACCAAGCTAGTGTGAGATCCGAGTGGACTCCCCAGAGTTCGACTGTTATAAACTAGCTGCTACCAATGTACTGAAAAAAAAACCCTCCATACCATTGTCTGTGAAAGTCGCGAATTAAGCCACCAGCGGTAGCGATACGCGATCCTGAGTTAAAAACTCCATCTGTGTTGAGTTTAACCTAATTCATTGGTGGTTTGGTCCATCCCACTCGACTATCCAGCAAGAGGCCTTGATTTGGAAACACACATTTTTCCACTTCTCTCGCTCGAACTATCCACTCTACATACGCCACAATTGTTGTCGTTCCTTCTTCCGGCCAAACAAATTCTTTGTCAAAAAGACTTTTGTTTCTCCACATCCAAAGCATCTAACATGCAACTCCAAATATAATGGACCATTCCCCTTACATCACCTGGGAGTGCTTGAGTAGGTTGGCCTTCACCCAAGCCTCCTCGGCTTGATGGAAAAAATATACATCGACTACTTCCAAGGGAAATTTATTCCAAAATGCTAGCACTCTCGGATAGTCCCGAATGACAAGTAAGGTAGATTCTTCCTAGCCACAAATGTGGCAGCTGCTATATAAAGCAATGTGTCGTGCCACCCATTATTGGTTTGTTAGGAGTTTGTTTTTGGTCATGAGACAAGGGAAAGCTCTGATCCGTTGGGGACTTGGCCATTTCCAAATTAAATTCCAGGGACTATAAGAACTATCTGGGGTGCGCCCTTTGATTAACTCATAGGCTGACTCTACCGTGAATCTTCCATGTTCAGTGTGTCCCCATCTTAAAGTATCTTCTATTAAAATAGATGTATTGGGGTTTATCTCCGCTAGATCCATACAGACTAAGACTGGAAGGTACTGTTGAAACAAATTCCACTTCCAGTTGCCATCCTCATTCCGCAAATTCGCTACTTTAGCATACAATTCGCCCTCTAGTATTGGAGAGGTCGCCACATAGAGGAGCAGTCCCCAATCTTTCACCCACTTATCCAACCAAAAACATATGTGTCTACCATTGCCCATTTTCCATTTTATACCTTCATAGACATACTACCAAGTGGCCGCAATGCCCTGCCAGAAGCTCGAAGCCCTTACCTTATCAATCGTGGTAGGGATATACGATATTTAGTTCATAGGATCCTGACCCATAAGGTCGTAGGATGAGTAAGCAGAGCCCAGCCCATTTTGGTTAACAAGGCATCATTGGTAGACCTAATGCACTTAATGCCTAGACCCCCGGTCTTTTTAGGTTGACAAATAGCATCCCAATTAACTAGGGGCAATTTTCTCTACTGTCCCGTGGAACCCCAAATAAAGTTGTGCATAATTTGTTCAAATTCATCACATAGTCTTCGTGGCAGGCACATAGTTTGCATTATGAAGATTGGGAGGGCTGAGATCACAGATTGGGTTAAGGTGACACAGTTG
>JANSVA010000004.1:11967396-11985906 GCA_025504915.1 Erythroxylum reticulatum
TTCGTGGCAGGCACATAGTTTGCATTATGAAGATTGGGAGGGCTGAGATCACAGATTGGGTTAAGGTGACACAGTTGGCTAGTGACAGCTGTCTTGTGCGTCACCCTGTAAGTTTCCTTTGAGCACTATCTAGAATGTGTTGATAAGTGTTATGCCTGGTACGCTCATGAAGCAAGGGGCTGTTAGGTATTTGCCTAGATTGTTCATGTTCTCGATGTGAAGAGCTTGACTGATTCGACGCATGGTTTTCGACTTAACATTCTTGGAAAAGAAAATCTTCATTTTTTCTGTGTTGACTTTTTATTCGGGAGCTTTATAGAACTCCTCTAAAGTTTTAGCGATCACATGCGCCTGGGAATTCGTAGCTTCCGCGAACAGAACCAGGTTATTTGCAAATAAAAAGTGGAACAAAAGTGGCCCTGTAGGGCTTAATTTTATTAGTTTCCAACTACCTTGTCCCATTTCTTTGGAGATAAGATGACCTAGACGTTCCATACATAGGATAAGGTAGGGTAAGAGTGGGTCACCTTGTCGAATCTGGCAGGAGGGGCTAAAAGGATTTGAGATCGAGTCTTACCAAACTACCTGTATAGTCACCGTCGTTACACACTACATAATGACCCAGATTAGCTGA
Organism: Erythroxylum reticulatum; assembly: GCA_025504915.1. Classification (NCBI taxonomy): domain Eukaryota; kingdom Viridiplantae; phylum Streptophyta; class Magnoliopsida; order Malpighiales; family Erythroxylaceae; genus Erythroxylum; species Erythroxylum reticulatum. The sequence goes on from JANSVA010000004.1 coordinate 11,968,031, forward strand.
GCCAGGAGGCCAATATACTCTAAAGTGTTGTGTATAAATCCCAATGAACTCGGTCATAAGCTTTTTCTAAGTCCACTTTGATCGCCAAAAATCCCATCCTCCCTTTCTTTCTTTGCATCGAGTGAATAACTTCCTAGGTAATAATGATATTATCAGTGATTTGATGACCCAGAATAAAACTACATTAGTTCTTCCGCACTAGATAATCTAAGTGAGGTTTGAGCTTATTGATGATGACTTTAGAGATAATTTTGTAGAGAACATTGTAGAGGCTTATCGAGCGAAACTAATCGATACTTGTCGGAGAAGGATTTTTAGGGATAAGGACTAAAAGAGTTTGGTTTAAGTCCTTTTCCCATTGTTCCTGTCTGAAAGTCGAATGGATGTATTCAGTCACTTTAGGGCCGACCCTCTCCCATTGCTTCTGAAAGAAAAGAGCATTACATCCATCCACCCCAGGGGCTTTATTCGGGTTCATGTTGAAAACTGCATGCTTTATTTCGGTGGAATGAATGGGAGTGGCTAAATCTCAGAGAGCTCCTTTTAAAAATAAGGGGAATGCTCCTGTGGTCGTGATCTGTGTTGGATGGACTTCCTATCACGTAAACAAATAGGTAAAGTAGTCTCGGGCTAATTGGCGCAGTTGCCCTGGATCTGAGACTATTGTCCCTTTGGAGTCTTTTAGTCTGTCTATCTTCATTTTCTTTATTTTAGCGAGCATGAGGGTGTGGTAGTATTTCGTATTCCTATCCCTATTCGATATCTAGTCGAATTGAGCTTTCTGGTGCCAAAAGATTTCTTCCTCACTCAAAACCTGTATCAGTTCCCAACTTAACTGTTCCTTTAAGGCTATCAGGGAATCTAAAGTATCATCGTTCATGGTTTTCTGAATGCCTTGAAGTCTTGTGAACAATCTTTTCTTTTAATGGAATATATTTCCAAAATTGGAGCGATTCCATCTTGTGAGGTGTTCAGAAAATTGAGCTAACGATTTACTCATCATTTCTTCTTCCGGAAGCCAATGCTCAGCAATGATCTCATCAAAGCTCGGGTGAGTGAGCCATGCATTTTGAAATCTAAAAACCCCTATTTGTCTGGGAGACGGTTGATTAAGATGAATCCACATGGGCCGATGGTCAGATCCTAGGAAGAGCAGATGGTAATTACCCGCTTGCGGGAAGGAATGCAACCAAACTGACGAACCAAAGACTCAATCTAATCTAGCTTGAACCATGCCTCGGTGCCACATATACCTAGATCCAACGTAGCCCAGATCATGAAGGCTACTTGCATTTACCTAATCCTAAAAATTAGTGTTCACGATCCTCGTGGCTGAGGCTCCCCCCTGCTTGTCTGCTGATTCCAGTTTAGCATTAAAATCACCTCCGACTAGCCAAGATCTATTTTGAGATCTACCTATCCATTCTAGAGCAGGCCAGAGATGCTTTTGAGAGGATGTCTGAGGGTTAGCATAAACTGCAGTAAAATCAAAAGAGGAATCCTCATAATTGACCGTCCTATGGATAAATTGTCGATGGGCTAATACGATGGAGAGATGAAAGTCACCCTTCCATAAAATCCAAATTCCACCCATGAATCCTTCAGCTTCCACTCTGAAAGAAAAATCAAAACCTAACGTTCTAATCACTTCGTCCGCCTTATTTCCATTAATTCTAGTTTCCAGTAAAATAAGGATACCCGGATTATAGTGATTAAGGTAATTATGCAAGATTGTCCGAAATCTATTCCCCCTTCCCCTTGGCAATTCCAAATTAATATTGACATAACAAAAGGGTTAACTTGATTCGGTACCTCCCATGGGAGCATCTTGGCTGTCAACACACATTGGTTGCAGGTCATGCTCCTCGTTACCTGACCCTGTTAAGATGCTTTATTGTGGGGCCTCAGCAGATGGTTCCTCTATTGTCTCCATCAGTCCTGGAGCTGCCAGAGTTGCAAATCTAGACCCGATACTTTGAGGGAACTCGTTGCTTCATCCCAAGCTCGTTTGACATGATCTGGTAGGAGGAGTTGTTTGTTATAACCATTGAGTAGGTTGTTTGGTTTTACACTGAACATACACCTAAGTTCTGTAGCTATTGTCGATCAGTGGCTGGACGGCTACGGTACTTAGTCCCGAGCTTCCTCCTTCAGACACTGCTGATGATGTCAGGGTAGTAGTCCTTCCTTGGTCTGATTCTAGGTGTTGTGTGGTGTCTCTTTGGCATTGAGGACAAGTAGCTATAGAATGTCCAACCTTCCCGCAGGAATAGTAGATCTAAGGAAGCCCCTTATACGTTACTTAGAGTAACTCCCCATCCAGTTCGATACTAGTTTTCAACAGTAGTGTAAGGTCTATATCCACGGTGATTCGAGCATACCGTCCCCTGTGGGCTTGCAAGGTCACCTCATCTATTTTCATCGTATGTCCTACTAAGTTTCCCAAGTTTGTGAGTATCCCCGAATGATATTGAGCGATAGGTAAATTTGGAAATCTGATCCAGGTGACTGCTCGCTTGATCTTCCCCTACTTTGGCCTAAAGAACGGCATCCATCGTTGGATTGCCAGCGCTTGTCCATAAATTAACCAAGGGCCATCTATTAATGCATGGTAATAATAAGAGTCCTCCAAGAACTGAGCAAGGTAAAACTCTTGCTCCAGGTTGACAAGTTTGAAGGGGCCGACTGGTTTCCATAAAGCCCTAAGGCAAGAGCTGAGCGCTTGATAACCAATCCTACAGCCCAGGAGTTGCACTACGACTGCCTTCGTCCACTGATTGTCCATTTTTTCCTTTAATGTGTGAGACAGTTGGATGTCGTCCGCCTAGTCTCCAACAATGTGCACGATGTCACCCTCCTTTATCTCTATCATTGCTTCGGCTGACAAGTTTGTTTCTTCCACTGGTTCTGGTTCGACCTGAGTCCCTGCAACTGCTACTTTATATGACAGCGTTGGGAGGGCCTACGTATCTTCGTCCCATTTTCGTGTTCTTCCTCGTTTCGGATAGTTTCCCTCGAGGTTGAGGGCTGTCATGGGCTCTTCAACCGTGATGAGAAACTTCGTCAAGATCACCTGAAACTATCGCTACTGAGGAGTTCCAACTGCTGCTAGATGAATGTTAGGAAACATAAAACTCACCACCTTGTCTCTCACTAAAAGGATATCTCCGGGATTCTTCCACGAGCAGCTTTTTTCTCAAAGTTCTACAACTTCTGCCCAACCGTATTCTTAAATGCTGATTAGTAGACACAGAAGATAAAAAATAAATCTTTGCAATCTAATTCATTGTTACCCTAATTATGCTTTTATACCAATTGTCGATAATAATATACAACAAGAGCTAGTACCTAATAACATCCAAGAGAAGAGTGAATTGTATGTTGATAAATTTAAACAAAATATTTACAAACTTACTATATCAATGAATATAATTTATAAAACATGAAAATATGATATAAAATAATAAATTTCAACAATACGCTTAAGTTATAATGTAAAAAGTGTAAGAGAAGAGAAACTTAAACTAATTTTTAGTAGTTTAAAAAACAAATTTTGCCTATCCACCCTCAAAAGCCTTATTGAAATTCTACTATTTCTCTTATTTCATGGAAAAGAATAATCTTTATGTATTCTTTTATCAGTAAAGAGGAACTCTTTTATAATCTTCTTTAACAGTAAAGAAGAATCTTACTGTCACTTGAAACACCACCAAGTATAACATACAAAAACTCAAATGGAAACTTACAACGTAAAACATCTCACTTTATCCCTTTGCTAAAATAAAAAAGGCTCGCTTATGCAACATGAGACAATGAATATTCAAATGCTTGATTAACACTTAAAAATATGTCTATAAAACACTCAAATGTTTTTCCATCCAAGAACCAATCGAAAAACATGTTTTTTGGGTTTTAAGACCCTTACTAGTTGTGAAGCCAAAAACCAGTCATTACGATAGCTAGTTTCAACATATTGGTCAACTATTAGGACATATTGGTCAACCAACATGTAGTCAATACACAATATTCACTAGCTGCCGCACGTTAGCCGACCATTAGAGCATATTAGTCTACCAATGTGTCCTAGAGGGATATTGGTTGATCACTTCACATATTGGTTAACTAATGTATCAATAAAAATCATGTTACTTATTTAACTTACATTAATTAACGACTGATCTATATTGATTAACCTATCCTTCTAAAAAATATTATTTTAATAACTTCAAATGCTCAAACTTTATTTGTTTAACATAATTATTTAAAAAAAATGAAAGAATAAAAGTCTTTTCCTTTTAAAATAAAAGATTTAATATCTCTTGATGAATAAAAAGACTCAGCTAATGAAGTAAGAAAAATGTTTATGCATGGTAAGCCTTTAAGATTATCAAATTAATAAAATGAGATAACAATTAACATTACAAAATATATTATAATCTTAAAGTGCCTTGATCTTCATTTTGAAGGTTACAAACTTTTTTTAAAAATTATCATCTTTATGAGGTGTCTTTTTGGGTAAAGGTACGTCTTATTCTTCTATTGCTTCTTATTAAAATAATAAACTTATTAGTAGTAGTTATTTTTTTATTATTAAAACATCAATTAGAACCTCCCTTGTTTAATAGTAAAAATAAAGTAGTATAAAAGAAAAAATAAGAACATAAGAAGTTTTTAATGAAAAAATAAGAACATAAGAAGTTTTTAATGAGATTCGAAAAATTTAGTATGCCTATACCTTTAAAAGCCAAAAGAAATTGATTTCACTATTTAATTTAACCTTTATATAAAGATTACAATTATCCTCTTTTGTATAACTAAATTTACAACAAGTACATTGATATGTAAACTCTAGCTAGTAGAATTTAACATAACTTCCATATTACTAAACCTAACCTATTTTAAGCTTGATTTTAATATGGCCTAAAATGTTTTCAATAATCATAAATATAATCATATCCTATGCATGTAACTCACTTTTTTTTTTACACATAGACACAAGTTCTGATACGTTCATGTCTTATATCATGTAACTTACTGTCTTTGTCTTTGTATGGATATAGGATCTGACATATTTGTATTATAGGCCTTGTCACACTTCAAAAAATCTACCATACCTTTATGCTTATGTTCCAGTTTGTTTATTCACTTCTGGACTCATAAAAATGACATGTTTTAATGTTCATCCAAAGATTTTGTTGGTCCCTATAGGGCATAAGAATGAATTATATATCTTCTTTGAAACTAACAAATTAATTTCTTACTATAATGAATGATTATGATAAATTCATATAAAATAACTACAAAACAAGCTTAAGAATAAAAAGAGTAGAGAAAGAGAGACCGAATAATTTTATATTGGTTCAACTAAATAACCATTGGCTTGTATCCACTCCTTAAAATTTTTTTGGAAATTAACTATCTTCTTCCTTTAATAGGTGATGAGGAACTTTCCATACAATATCGTCCTTATCACAGGTGAAGAGAAACTTTGCAAATCTTGTTTAAGGTGAAGAGAAACCCTCAAAATGTGTAATTAATCAATTTCTCCTATTGTTATACTAGCACAATCATATATAACTTGAGAACTCCCTTTCTTGCTCACACCAATAGATTAACATTCAATCTGATTTATAAAATATACACATATACTCAAATGTACTCTCTATCATCTTAACGCTCTTAAAAACTCTCTAATGTGCCCAAGATTACTCCCACAATTGATATGTCATTTATTTATTTCAAAATAACCTAAAATAATTTTTAGAAACAAAAATTAGTTATTACATCAAACTAATAACTGTGACATGGGTCAACTATTTTGAACATTAGCCAATCATTCTAGTATAATAGTTAACTAATATGTCACATTGGTCAATATTATCACAAACTCATTATACATATTTTAAAGTACAATGGTTATATTACTACATTGGTTGATCACACAGCTATAATGGTCAACCTACCTATTCAAAATCCTAATATTGGTTGCCCAAACTCGTAAATTAGTTGACCAAATGAAATAAGTTTTTTTAAATTTAAAGTTCTTTTAAAGATCAAAATACACTCCTTTGAAAAAACTTAATTTAAACATATTTTCAAGTTCCCTTAAATTTTTTAAATAAGAGATTTTCTTTAAAGATCAAAACAAATTTTCTATTGATTATAAATGGATTTGTGCATCATTTCTTAAATGCAAATGATAATGCAATGATTCAACCTGTAATTTATTAAAATGATTAAATTAAAGTTACAAAAGAATTATAATGATTTGCTTAAATTTTGATGTTCTTGATTCCTTCTTGTTTATGGTTCTTCATTTGAATTGTACATCTACTCCATTTTTTTTTCATCGTTTGATTGCTTAATTGATTCAAGTGACTTATTTTCTCACTTTACTCCTCTATTGAATTTTATTTTTCATATATTAGCTTACTAATTTCACCAAAGATAAAAATATTAGTAGTAACATTTTTGTTATCATCAATACTATAGTTTAGAACCTAAATTGGTCCTAAAATCTTCCCTTTCTAATGATGAAAAAACATTTGATTATTGGAGAAAATAAATAATATTAAGTAAGCTCTCCCTATGTTAAAGTAATATGTAATTTATGCTCCCCTTAATTTATACATCTATAAGATGATCAAGTTTTAATAACACATTTCTCTCCCCCTTGTTATCATTATAAAAAAGGTATATGATATATAAACATATAATTATTAAAAAAATAAACATCTTCCCTCTTTCCTTTTTTAAAAACTCTATCATATAGGAAAAGAGTATACACAAAACATTTATAAAATTAAAGAGTATCTATAATTCCTATGTATTGATTTTAAAAATTAGTCTATCTTTCTCCTCCTAGGAAATATGCAATAATTCTATCTCTCTCTAAATATGAGTAACAAGTAATTTTTATCTAATATTATCAATATGGAAGTAAGTGATTACCTCCTTTTTATATCAATGGTTGCATCCTTTTAGTCCATACTTTGTTCAACAATTGGTCTTTTGATGCCAATTTCCTTACTTGACTTATGTGAAGGTTCTTGGTGGTTTTCTTTTAAAACTAATTGATAAAGATATTATTGATGTTTCTCTTTTTGATATATATGAAAGTGGTATCAATTTTTGGTATTTATTTGATGCTACTTAATATTAACCTATAAGGCAACTAAATCAATATATTCTATGATACTCTTGAATCTTTAGAATTTAGTTTTTAAACCTTTTCTAACCTATAACGTTATAGGTTTACTTAACAAGTATTGTTTCAAATAGTTTAAATAAATATGTCCATAATCACCATAAATATAGCATCTCACACGATGAAAATTGGATGTGTTAGTGTCCTATAAAAAAAAATAAGAGTATGACCTATATGCATTTTTAGGTCTTAATGGATGACGCCGGTGATATAATATTCTTTTCTAAATATATAATGGATTAGTAGTTCTCCGTATGTGAAAGTGAGGCCTAACAAATGATTTAACAAATAACATGATCTTTTTAATAAAATATGACCTATGGTGATTTTGAGCAAATGTCCTATTTATTTGTTTCTTGTAAGACCTATATTGAATAGGAGCAAGTATCATTCTTTTAAGATTATAACGAGACCTATAATAACTATGAACTTTTTTATGCTATTTTAATAAAAGAGACTTATAAGAATGTTGCATATACCTTTGGGATGATCTTGTATAAAAATTAGGCATATTTCTACCTTAAAATATTATGTGCCTTAGGTTTAGAACGTGTCTTATACGTAATGCATGAAATTTTCCTCTTAATTGGGACATAAAGGATGATGGATAAGCATATAATTTTAGTATATATTTAGAATATGCAACATATTCATGTGATGGTTTAGGCAATATTTTAAAAATTGAACTGGACATAAAATTGGTCAAAAGAAAAGTTTAAGATTTAAACATGCAACTAGTATTAAACCGTCATAAAACCGTTATATAATAAATAAAAAACAAAAAATATAAGGATAAATAGAAATAAAATATTTAATTGAAATAAAAAATATACCAATGTCTATTATTATATAATAACTAATAATTAATCTAATCTAATAATTCAAAATAAACTTGAATCTAATATAAAAATTAAAATAATAATAATAATCAAATTTGTATTTTTTGAATGAGGTTGTGTCTAGTCATTAAAAGTTTTAAATTCTCCATCATTATCTAAAGACTCGTAAAATGTATTTTCATCCAAAGTATTTAAATCAACTTCTTGTACTACATTCAAATAAATTATAAATTAGTAACGTATAAAATTATTCTCAATTGTAAATTTGTAATAAATTATAATTTTAACTTAAATATGATAAAAGATATTAATTAACTAGTAGTATATGTTCTTGAGTCATTCATCGTAACAAATAAATTTTCTTCATATATCACCTTTTCAATTTATTATAATCAAGATTAGGCGATAGTTCTTCTTCTTCGATCAAAAAATCAATATGGTCAATAAAATAAATATCAACTGAATCATACGTTCTCTTCTTACTAAGTGCTCTAAATACATAACAAAGAAAGTATAAAGTTAATAATAAAAAATGAAAATGAAAATACAAAATACTTGTTCTTCATTCTCAAATTAGAAGTAATGCAAATAAGGTCATTAAGTCTTTGAAGTTCCAAACAATTTTATTTCTTTATATGAGTACGTTCAAAAATGCTCCAACAACGTTCACAACCTAATGTAGAAGTTGTTTGATAGAGTAATCTAAAATCAAATTTTCTCAATATTGGAGCACTTTCACCAACTAATATTTACCACTCATCTGTATTTTAAATTAATTGTTATGAAAAGTAAAAATATGTATTATTAATAAGTAAAGAATGAAATAAAAGTATGAAAAGTTACCAGGCTATATTTTTTTCATCATAAGTTCTTTCTTTATTGATGATCTAGCAACAATCTCTAAACATTCATGATACAATTTAATTTCATTTATCACTTGTGATTGCTCTTCAATAGAAAAAATATCTTTGCATTAAATCACATCAAACAAACTACCCATAATATTATTTGTACATGTGTTTCCACTATATAAGTAACAAAGATTAAGAAAACAAGCTACTAAATTGATCTTTTAAGTAAGATGCTTATCCCATTGTCGGTGAAGAATATCTATATAAGGCTTGTACAATTTTTCCTTCCCTTTAGAAAGATTTATAATTATTTTTTGAGCTTTATACATACCATCATATATATATATATAGATATAGATATAGATATCCCAAATATGGCTTCTCATCGGAGTCAACAATCCTCAACAACCTTATAAGCGGAGCCATAATCTTCACAATGATCAAGCAAGCAACCCTAAATTTATTATCTAGAATAATAGTACAAACTTCTTTTCCTTTTGCACTTTTTGATAACTTATGACTTGAAAAATGTCTACCTGTCTCTAAATTTTAAAGTAGTTGTTTATGTTCGTAAACACTTTTTAAAGTAATAAATATAGTTGCAAACTTGGTAGCAGTAAGATGCACGATCTCAACTAAGTCTTCTTGCTTTCTTAACCAGGACAAAAATGTGATAGTTGATACACGTGAAGCAAGATTAAAATATAGTCCATAACACGAATATCTTTTTAAGTAAGATTTATAGCACATGGAGACTACTAAATATGATCATGCTTTGATTGTAACAAATTCCCAGTTGATACATACTAAGTAGCATTATATCTAACAAAATGCACAACATTATTTGGTCCAACCCCCCACAACAATTTTAGAAAAATAATTCAGATAAAGCATTATCGTTTTTTACCATATTAAAACATCAACAAACTTGATAAAAGTTATTCTAATATTACAATAAACTAATAAATTAATCAAGATTCTCTATCTTTGATCAATTCACCAATCTACCATAGTAGTGCATCTTGTTGATTCCCAACTAGACCTATATATATCCACAATTAACTGATATTCCTTTTTTAAAAACAAAGGCACAAGAATCTCATAATAAGAAAGTACCTTAAATCCTGGACCTATCATTGTTATAGCATCTACTGCTTCTTGAAAACGTGGTGAATTTAAAGCATTTAAAGGAATACATGAATCATAGAATACATTAATGTACATTGCTAAACAAAATCTTTGTCAACCAGATTACTTTTTAAACTAACTTCAGAACCGAAAGTAGTTCATAGAGAAAAATAAGAATATATGTCGACAGTAGCTTTCCTTTTTCCTTTATCTAATACTTGTGGTACTTCATTGTCTCAAAAAGATGTATCATAAGCCTATTTTCCTTTTTCTTTTTTACTAATTGCTACAAATAATTTTTAATACTCTCATGTACAACAAATGGTACATTTTTACAAGATGCAATATTACCTTGAACACCAACAAGATGCTCTTTTATTCTATAAATTCCTCCCTTTTTTAAATATTACACCATAAAACATACAATTATATTAGATATTCCCATCAAATGTTTGAGAAGAAGAAAAATAATTCCATGTTGGACTAGACTTACGATGAGTAGAGGATGCTAAGTTCATTGAATCTTTTTTTTTTATATAATTCCATACTCTCCACTATAATTTTATCCTGAGAAAAATAGTTTTGTTAGTTTTGTACAAAAATAAGTCACAAAATAATTAGAAAAAAAATAAGTCACAAAATAACGAACCAAAGGAGAAAGATGAAACGAAAAGATAAAAGATAAAAGTCTGAAAACAGAATTGCCCCTTAACTTTGTCTTCTTGATTCTTGCATCTTTTATATCTAATATGATATTTGACTTTAATCAACACAACCAATAAAAGAAATAACAATAAAAAGGATAATCAACTTATGATCTTGACACAAGGAATCAAAGTATATGTAGAAGAAACATAAAAGAGGCTGAAAAAGAATTGAAAACATTAAAGAAAATCAATTCAAATAGGAAATAGAAATTTAAATTTAAATCTTTTTCAAGATTGAATAATTCTAAAGTCACTGAAAAGGTTGAAGTATGTTTAAAGTTTAGTGTCCTTCTTTGAACATACTTCCTTAAAAACTTAAATATTACTCCTTAATACACTATTAATTATTCTAAGCAAAATTATTTATCTATACTAAATTATTAATTAAAAATTTTTTAAATGCCCTTATTTAAAATATATTTCTTTAGGTTTAAACATCATCTTTAACATAGTCTTAAATTTTCCTAAACAAAATTACTAATTAATTACTTTTTTTAGTTTCCTTTAAATATACTTCTTTACAGTTTAAATATCCATCTTTAATACATTCTTAAATTATCCTAAACAAAATTACTTGTCTTTACTAAATTAATAACTAGTAACTTTTTAGTGTCCTTCTTTAAACATACTTCTTTAAATTTTAAATATCACTCCATAATAATTCTTAAATTATTTTAAACAAAAATACTTCTCTAACAAAATTACTAATTTTAATAACTTTTTTAGCATCATTCTTTAAATATACCTCTTTAAAGTTTAAATATCACTCCTTAACACGCTCTTAAATTATCTTAAACAAAATTGATCATCTATACTAAATTACTAATTAATATTTTTATGTCCTTTCGTAAATATACTTCTTTAAAGTTTAAATAAATTTCTTTTTTGTTTTGAATTTTAATTAACAAATATTAATATTCTTAGTATCATAAAAATTAAAATTTATATCATATTTTTATTTTGGAATTTTACTATTTATTTCAAGTATAATCTCTTCTTTTTATAACATACCTATTCTCAATAATATTATATGAAATATGGAAAGTGAAAACAAAACAAAATTCCTCCATGTTTTATTAATTTTCCTAGTTTGAAACTCATCTTTGTTCTCTCATACTCGGATACTCTCTAAATTGTTATCAATAAATTGTGAATTTGTAGTTGTCTGAAAATAATATCCCTCCTCCTCTAAAATGTTAACCTCTTCAATCAATCATTTTGCCTCAATAGTAATGTTTAATTTCCCCTCCTAATCATTTCTCTTTCAATCTCCACCCTCCATTTCCCGAGTCTTCGATGGTTGCATCCTATCTTTTTAATCGATGAAATAGACTTTGCCACTGTCAAAGCTGTCTCACCTAAGTGTGATCAAACAAGTCAAAGCTTAGTGCTTGTAAAATTTGTTGGATAAGTGTTAGTTATAGACGTATAAATGCATGCGAGCTTTGAGGTAGGGCAATTGAGCTTGGTCCTTGTGATTTGGCATTCCCAATCGTCTTTTTGATGCTCCAGTGTAACTGGTAGCTAGTTGTTGCTAGACAAGAGGAGACCAAATATTTAATGGTTTGGGCATCAAAGAAGAAGAAGAAGTATACAATTCCTCGCGATTCATAGGAAACCAGTCAATTGATTATTTAACTGGCAAATTTTTTTTTCACAACGGTCAAAAGTAAATCTAAACTTTAAATCAGTCTGGTTTATGCTTAATTTGGTTAAATTGGCTAATCTAGTCTGATTTTTATATCGTTGAATTTAGGCCTAGACTTAGCATGTAAATACTTGTCAATCATAAAAATTGTATGGCAATGGATGATGCACTTCCATAAGCGAAATTATTTGAATGCCTATTCTTAGCGCTCTTTTTAAGCTCCAAGCTTGTTATGTAATTTTTTCACTACCTATAAAAAAATCTAGACAATGACTCCTTAAGGTTATTAATCTCATTCTTTAATGCTTATTTTCATGTAAAAAGTATGCTTATTATCATTGGCAATAACCACACTCTTAGATTATACCATGTTATATATATATATATAGTATTTTAAGTTCTCATTCTCAATCATGTATGCATCTAAAAGCCTTTGAATCTCCTCATATTTGAAAGATATTTTCTTCCTTTTTCAAGCTCGTAATTTATAGGCATTCAACAAGTTCTTTATAAGAAAAATTATCATCACAATCATTATCATTGAAAGAGTTTAAACTAGAGGATACCTTATTATTATTTGCCATATAACACATATGAGTCATCTTATTATTTGATTCTTTACTTTCGAAAGTTCTTTTATCATACTATGTGATCTTTGGTTCTCTATTCATCCTTTACTCTTTATTTTTTATACTCCATTTCTTATTGTCGTCTATATTTTCATCAAGCTCACCATAAGTAATATTAATTTTATTAACACCATACAATTATGAAAATTATGAAAATATTTAAGATCAAGTATGTCCCAAATATCATAAGCATTTTGACATATTAAAATTTTACATAGAAGATTTCTATATAATTTCTAAAAAATGCATTGCCTTACTATTTACTGAAATGAGTCTACTGTTATTCTTATTCTACTCACTATCACTTGCAATCTCTTATAATTCAAAATGTTTAATCATGAGAAAGATTTTCATCTTATTTATTCAAAATAAGTAATCATTTTCATTGAAGAATTGAGTAATATTAATACACTGACCTTTTTGGCTAAATAGTGATGAAAGTTATGCCATAATGATCTTTACTTAAATTTTGCTAGAAATCTATATGCAATGAATAAGATCTATTCTGATATCAATTGTTGGTCCTCATATGACATATGAAATGGGGATGAATTATATGCATTCACTTTTTGTTCTATTTAAAACTAACTAATGAATTACTTACTTTAATAAATGATTATACTAAATTTATATAAAATAATTATAAAACAAGCATAATAATAAAAGACAATAAAGAAAGGGAGACAATATTGACTTTTAGTGATTCAAATAACCATTGGCTTACATTAACTTCTCAGATTCTACTAAATAATTCACTATCTTCTTCCTTCAATTGATAAAAAGAATCTCTTTATACAACATTTCTTGAAGATGAATCTTTACAAATCTTATTTAGGTTCAAGAGGAATCCTTATAATGTGTAACCTAAGCAATTTCTCCAATTACTATACTCGCATAATCATTTATAACTTTCTTTCTTACTCATGCTAATGAAATAAGGCTTAATATAGTGTGGACAACGTATATACACACTTAAATGCTCTCTCTAATCTCTTAAGGATCTTAAAAACTCTCTAATATGTCTAAGATTACTAACTTTTTTAATTCATATGTGGTATATTTAGACTCAATATAACTTAACATGGTCATTAGAAACAAATTGGTTGTTATAGAGTAGAATAAGTTGACTGTTCTACACATTGATCAATTATTCTAGTATATTGATTGATAAATATGGTCATAAACTTAAGTTACATATTTTTAAAAGACACTAATCAACCATACTACCATAGTGGTCAACTAGTCTATCTAAAATCTTAATATTGGTCACAAAACTCCCATACTGGTTTACCGAAGTTTTTTAGAATTTTTCAAGTTTTTTAAAAGATTAAAACAAACTCCTTTAGCAAAAACTTAATTCAAAACCATTTTAAAAGTTTTCCAACTTTTTTTAAAGATCAAGAGATTTTCTTTAATGGTGAAACAAATTTTCTATTGATTATGAAAGGATTTATGCATTATTCCCTAAGTAAAAATGATCATATAATAATTGAGCCCTAAAATTGTTGAAATGACTAAGATACAATCACAAAAAGAATTACAATGATTTGCTTAAATTTTGATGTGCTTAATTCCTTCTTTTTTTGTTTGGTTTTTTTACTTGAATTACATATATACTCTACTTTAATTATTTTCTCTATCTTTTGATGACTTCATTAATTCAATTGGCTTATTTGTTCACTTCACTCTTCTATTCAACTTAACCTTTCACATATTAACTTAATATGATGAAGGATAAAAACTCTAAAATATGGGATAAAATTTTACTTGGTTGAACAAACTTAAAAAAAAAAGCCCTTTTTTCTAAAATTGTACACCCGTGTATATGAACTGTATGTAACAAATTTTAATATGTTTTAAATATAAATTATGTTTCTAAACTCTTTAATATGATTTTCTATTTTATTATATTTCATGATAATTGGAAATTTAAAAAATATTCATAAAAGTCTAAACTTGGCTTAAAACAAGTTAAAATCACATCACCATTACACACTTTTGTGGCTGTAAATAATGTAAACTAAATTCTTCATCCAAATGTTAATTATGAGTTAATATAAAAAGAAAGAAGATTACCTTTAATAAATATTCTAAATTTAAGTTATTTTTCTACATTATTTTTAAGACAAGGTTTTTAATTTCAATTGAAACATATAAATAGAATGCATAATGCCAATAAAAAAGCTAGGTACTGACGTATCATTTATAAGAATAGATATACATATAATATTTGGCATCGAGATTGAGAAAGACTAGTAGTATACATATAATATTTGCCTTTATGTGGAGGAATTGAGGTAAAAAAAAAAAGAATTAATAGAAAATTTTATTTGTGGTCATACTCATAGCGGTTACAATTAACAATAATAAAAATAATGTAAAAATCGTATGATAATTGAATTAAAAATTTGAGGTAGATAAATGACTGATTTTGAATATATATATATATATATACAGTTTTATTCATTACCTTAGAATTTATTAGTATTAATTTGAGATTGATCTCGGACATAACTAAAAATGTTATTAATGCTCATTTTTATTTTTATTTTCTTACATAAAATTCATTAATCATTTTTTTAACTTTTGTTATTTGCTTTTGATTTCTATTTGTAAATAACAATAAAAGCATATTTACTTATTCATTATAATATATTGTATAAAACTTAAAATATATTTTTTAAATAAATCTTGTTTTAATATTTATGAATAAATTATCAATAACTATGATTATATTTTATCAAATTAATTAAAATTTATATATTTTGAAGAACTTATTAAATAATTATTTAAAACCTAATATTTTGATTAATTGTAAATACTGAATTAAATCATTCAAGATTCTATTAATGGTCAATATTAAATATAATATTGAAATAATTTAATTTTTATAGTTTTCATGAGTGATGCAAAGTAAAAAATAAAGCCAAAAAACAGAATTTTTTAAAATAAGTTTGGCAATAAAAATAAATAATGTTATATTTACATCTAGTCTGAGTGGATAACAATAAGTGCTCCATTTCTTACTGTCACATGCTTTCCTCCAAAGCAATTGTCAGGCGAGGTAACATATCACATGGCCTAATAAATCCAAAAAACATCTTCCCGACCGAATGTAAGAACATAAAAACTAACCAAGAGGAAGCTATAGAACGCTTCTTCAAGTTAAATCTTAAATTTAAAAATATTATAATTAATTTACACCTAATATTTTAATCCTCACTAATTTATTAAAAAAATGAATTGAATATTTATATAATTATAAACTTGAATAACATCATTTCTTAAACTTGTAATATGCGTTCGATTTTAGTCACGATGATACTATACTATAATATCCTATACTTGAGTCTTAAGAATTATTTTTCTCTATCGCTATTTAAGACCAAAAAGATAATATTCTAAATTATTTATATTGAAATAAAAAAAAAGAGAAAAATAATATACCGTAAATGATAAAACTTGCATTTTTAATTAAATTTTATATTAAATATACGAAAATTATATCAATGTGACATTAAAAAAAAAGTCCAAGATTAAAATAAATTGCAACAAATTAAGGGATAAGTCATTGTTATAGAAAAACAATACATATTGTAACTTTTAAAATTTCTAGATTGAACTTAATAACCCAAAAAAAAAAAAAAGTATATGAGCTAAGCTTATCCATTTTCTTAGATTCGTGGGACGGTATATGAAGAGAAATTCTGGTCGTTCTTACAAGGACAAGTGATAACATATATATGTTTGATCGTACAGAGCTAGGGCTGGAATATATATATATATATATGTCCTCCAGGCTCCAGGCTCCAGGCTCCAGGCGCGCTGATTGTATACAAATATATTTGCTTGTAGCAACCTTAATATGGTTAGGACTAGAAAATGGTCTTAATTATAAAGAGGGTATGAGCGGTTCTAGGAGCAAAGGATAGATAAATATACAAACTAGGAAAGAAGCGTAGAAGCATGTGTACGCTGTAAATTCCCCACTCTCCCTCTTAACGTATGGATAGCCAAACTCCACGATTGGACACTTCCCTCCTAGCTCTTTTTCCAGGAATGATACCGATTCCAATCTCGGCTGGTCCATGTATCTAACCCTTGTCAGGAAAAAAAGAAACTTTCGCAGTAACCATCTGAATTGACTATTTTCACCTTGTTCCATGCTGCAACATGCAAGTGAAGTCAATTGTAAATACGAGAAAAGGTTGGAAACAGCAGCGTAAATTGAAATGGGATGTGGAAGTGCAATGCATAAGAGCACATGGACGATCATGTGTGATGAGGTTAGTTTGCATGTTCTTAGACCTCCCTGCCTCTCTGTTGTGGGACCATTCAGGCTCCTTAGCTAACAGGCATTCGTACTCCGTTCGTACACCTCAACTTGCAATCGGTTTTGCGGTTGGAACTTGGAAGTCTCTGAATTACGGAAATGCCACCCCGTAATCGGAAACTAATTCCCCTTTTTCCTCCTATCTGTATCTTATCTTGCAGGACACAAATCACGTCGGTTGGTCCACTGGTGTTCGTGACCCAATGTTGTAGGAATCTGCTTTATTAATTAGGATATTTTCATTTTTTAAAAAAAATGATAAAATGTCAATTAACAGAAAGATTTTTATTGTATTCTTTAACATGGGATAGGCTGGGTTTAAAGGATGGGTCCAAAATGCTCCCCCGTGAAAATGATGCATGCCTAAACGATGATTGAAGTTGGGGACCGGCTGACGCCTCCAACAAGTAAATGCTATCATTCGTTAACGTGTGATTGTCGGTAAGCCCCATGCTTTAGTGTTTTTGTTGATTTGTGAACACGTTCGCAGGGGTACTTTTGGAAGACAAAATATCCAGCCAGAGAGAACACGGG
>JANSVA010000004.1:11986006-12012946 GCA_025504915.1 Erythroxylum reticulatum
AGTGTTTTTGTTGATTTGTGAACACGTTCGCAGGGGTACTTTTGGAAGACAAAATATCCAGCCAGAGAGAACACGGGTGGAGAGACAAAATTTAGAAAGAGAACGATACTTCCAACTTCAATAACGATAATAACTACCAATTAGCATATTTTACAAAAGCCATGGTACGATGGTCTAAATTCATGGTTTACTTAAGGATATTATATTATATTATATATAGAGAGAGAGCGAGATAGAGGGGATTGAAATATGAGCTATTAGTTTATAGGAGGGAAGACTAGCTAACTACTTTTTTAAGTAGCCACCCAAAATGGCTCCCAATTAAGCAAGCTTTGGTTGCCACTCCCACCTTCTTTGCACCTGCTTGGACTTGGCAACTTCCCCATTCCCATTTCATCCGCAGCATTTCCATTATTACCATCCTCATCCTCATCCTCAATATCGTAATTTTCATTTTCGGCTCCACTCTCAATTATTTCTTCTTCACCTATGTTCTCACCATATGCTTCTTCTTCTTCCTCCTCTTCTTCTGATGCTTCTCCATGTTCATTGTTAGAGTACCCTTGAGAACAATGTTTCATCAAGTGAAGCTTAAGCCTGCCGTTACTACGCTCAACATGAAAATACGTGTGGTTGCTAGGGACAGCAACTGCTTTCAGTACCAGCCTCCCGCCTTCTCTGTGAGGCTTTACTTGAACTGCCGTGGATCCGCTTATCGAGGTCAAAGGTGGTGGAAAGCTACTACTTCGCTTACTCCTTCTTTCTTCACGCAATTTTGATCTCTCTCTTGCATGATAGTTCGAGTTTTCCAAGGATACGAACGTCATCTCAATGGTTATTTCGCTTGCTCCACAACCAGTTTCGCTCCCTAAGCTCTCAGTACACATATCGAGGCTCTTTTCGCTGAGAGAAGAATGAGAGCTCTTAAAATTTGGCGGGGTGTACACCTTGTCTCCCTCGGAAGTTTGAGAGGTCTTGGTGTTGGTAGCAAGACATTGGAGAAAACTCCAGCCACCATTGTCAAAGTTAGTATGGCTTTTGTTGTCAGCGGTTGAACCGGAAAAGTTGAACGTGAGTGGAGTCATTTTGAGCTTTAAAACACGTTGCTCGACGAGGCGAGTCGGCTCCAAGCATGATTGGAAGCCTTGACAATAACTTGAGGAGGACATTTGTCAAAATTCAGAAGAAACCAGAGAGGATGTGAACAAAAAGCAGGGTAGAAACAGGGTACGCACAAGCCAGGCCCTTGTGTGTTGTATGGAAAACAGTAGGATATAGAGGGTTTATTGGATTAAAGATGTGAAATTTAGGCCAAATAAAATCCTTTAAACAAAACCATGTTTTGGTTTGGCTTCTACTTACAGGTCGGCTGTTTGGGGGAATGAAGGAGAGGGAGGCAGAGAATGAGCAAAGGAAGATAGGAATGGGTTAACATGAAAGAGAATTGAAAAAGGGGTGAGTATGAATATATAGTTGAAAAGTATAGGCGCTTTAGCCTATGGGGCTAGTGATAATAGTGAGAGTATGAGAGGGACGAGAACGTTACATGCCACACTAGAATTTTAAGGCAACGTAGAACAGTGAGCTAAAGTGTCCTGAAAAGCAATACTGGACTTTGGTAAAAGCGTCAAGGGACGCGGAGTATCATGCACAAAATTCTCCTGTCCTGTCATGATTTGCTTCAACAATCCAAAAGAAAGACAACACTTGAAGCATTACCAACCTCCTAATCACAAATTATTGTACACATTTATGCAAACTCTTTATGTACCAATTGATGATATACATATGTTATCTTACTGACTTAACCTGCGGATTAAATGATATACATATGTTATGTTACTGACTTAACCTGCGGATTAAGTAAACGGAACCACCCGTAAAATTAACCAATTGCTCCATATTCATTCTTAAGGCATTAACCTGTAAAGGCGCGAATACCTCTAATAGCAATTGATTTTGTAAGAATGTCAATGATGTAACCTAGTTCGTATTTAGTAATGCTACTACCTACACTAATATGTTTATTAAGAACTTGTTCATATCGAATATTCATCCACTTTAAGTGGCACCGTATCAAATTACAAATCGAAAAAAGTTGAAAAATCGACTTTTATGGTATTAAATATTAATATTAACGAATATATATATATATATATATAATACTAATTTATGAAAATAACTTTAAGTAATATTAATCATGATAACACTACCATCCGAATATAACAATTAGGTTAATGCGACGCCGTTAGTACAAACCGATAGTTACGGGTCCTTACATCGTAATGCCAGTACTATCGTGGCTATAATGTTCTCCAAAAATCGGTCCCAAGCTCTCCATTCTGTTCTTGCTTTCCTCTCGACAGAAAACGGTACAGTATAGAGTTAAAAAGGTGTATACGATTGTGTTTTACTTTTTGTTTTTTAAATTAAAAATATCTTCAAATGCATAAATTTAAAATCAAATTATAATTTTATCTAAGATATAAAGTATAATTTTTTATTTTTGTTTTAAGAAATAAAAACCAAAAAAATAAAAAAATAAAAACTAAACAACCAAATTTAGATTAAAATAGTTTATATAAAATAAATAAATCATAAATTAAAACATTTTGACTTGGGAACAAAGAATTTTTAAAAATAAATGAAATATCAGAGAATATTGTGGTCACAAATAATTATATATACAGTATGAGTATAATTAAATTGAAGACTGAGTCAAGATGGATGCTTGACTTAAAAAATATTCATAAGGGAGGGAGGATGCAAATGTTTGACGCAGAGGTAGAACAATTGGTTCCAAAAACAACGTAGTGAATGATTTTCAACGTGGAGCAGGCATATTAATATGTTTTCTTTTTAAAGAAAGAGTTAGAGTGACTTAAATAAAATAAAATATTATTAAAACATTACATTTAAATTTATTTATTTTTCCCAACGACAGTACTTTTGTGAATGTAAGGGGGGTTCTTTGATCTCATATCTTTTTTTTTTTACTTTTTATTTCTTAATTTTATTTTTAAAAAACAAATATATTTAAATATCAATATTATTATAATATTCTTGTAATTTCTAGTTTTTATTTCTTAATTTTCATTTTTAAGGATATTTAATTATTAATATTATTGTTATTATAATTATAATTTTATTACTGATAATAATAAATATTAAATACAAATTATAAATTGATTAATTTATAAGTTAATTAATAAATTTTGTTTTTATTTCTTATACATTATTATTAATAAATATTACTCAAATTTCATTTTATGTAATAAAATAATTCATTAAATAACTAGATAATTTGTAATATTTATTTGTAGGTATATATTTTAATTGTTAAAATTAATGTCATTGTTTAAAAATTTTAAAATTAGTTATAAATAGTAATTAATTAAATAGTGTACATGTAGTTTAGTTAATGGTAAATATTATGGATATTTTTTTGAAATTTCTACTCAAATGCAAAACATACATATTGCATTATTCTTTTTCGCATCACAAACATCTAGACCTGGTACTTAGTTTGGTTGGACGTAAAGTTGTTAATAGAATGAAATAGTTTATAATGGAATAAAACGTAAATGGATGTAATATTAAAAAAATTATTATTTGGGAGGGATGAAAGGATTCATAATACAATATAGTGAAATATTGTTTGGATGAAGGATTTATAATATAATATATAGTATAAAGTTGTTTATCATTTTACATTCTATTTTGAACCTTTCAAATTAAAGGTTTTTTATTTTTATTGTTTGGGATAGAATGAGATGTAATATAAACCCTCCTTCTTTCATTTCATCTCATTCCATTTCATTATAAAATCTATTCCCAAATAATAAAATAATATTAAATTTCATTTTTATTCGTGTACAAAACTCTCAACCAAACCAAACCAAACGTACCCTTATATTAGCAAACCACATTAACAACATATAAGCTTGTTGGCGAGTTCTTATGTTTCTGGTGGCCTGAAAACAATTCCTAAAGGAAGAAAATATTTGCTTACAGATTTTAAGGACAACTAGTGTTCCAGGTTCCATTCCGGTTTTAATTTTCGTGAAGGGAAGGGGTTCTTTGATCTCATTTCTATCTTTACAAATTACATTATGTTTAAGTACAGCATCCAAATCTTATTGAAACAGGGGATGAAAATGGAGATTGAAAATTATTACGCTTTCATCATCAAGATTCAAGAAATCAACACCAATGCTTACACTAGATATTTAAGGGATTAGTTTAATTCACAAAACGATGATTGCAAGCCACACGATACAGAACTTGATATCACAGAGAAGGTGGATACTTTAGAACACACGGATGGTCATTTCAAGTTTTAAATTTAGTACAAATCAACCGACCAAATGTGAAGAAGCTTAAGCCATTGGTTGATCCCATGCCTTTGATATCTTCCAAGGCAAGAGTGGAAGCTTGGGTTATACATTTCCGACTTTGGAATCTATAAATTGCTGAAAGAAAGTAACGTCCCATTCCACTTTGCACTGCCTTTTCTTTGGACCAATCTGATCTTTGGTTCCAAGAGGCTTTAAGAAAGAAAATGCTAAAAACTCCACGGACATGCATGTTTACCTTGGAAGAAAAAGCATTAGCTTCTTTCTTTTTGTCCCTTACAAATTACTACTATTCCCGTAAAGCCAAATATTCTCCTTTCCACTCATTCCTCTATCCGCTTTGGTTGGCATACAGTACTCTCTACTTTCTACCACTAACTTCTCATGCCTAATGAGCTAACCGAACGAGTGATATATTGAAAAATTACACTTACTATTAGACAAAGGAAAAGCTATAGTTATCCATGTAGTTTTTTGTTGGTGTCTGGCTTGGCTGATCTCTAGGGTGTATTTATTGCAGAAATAATTTATCTGTCACCACAACAAACCAGCTAACTACTATTCAGGAATGTTATTGCAGACTGGAGATCATTGTCGTCACAATAACCTTTTTTTTTTCTCCCCTGAAGCGAATTTTTAGTCTTCATTCTGCCTGATTCCAGCCTCAATGTTGCAGGTACAGTCTTATAAAGTCATTGCTCCTAAGAACTGCAGACTCTGTGGCTAAGCTAACCAGTCAAATTTGAAAACTGGTAAATAAAGAAGCAGGAAAAAGGAATGGATTAGAATATATGCTGTGTTGTTACAAATGCACAGTAAATACTTACGGACCGAGTGGTTACTCTCCAACAATGAACAAGAGTTTAATGTCACGTACAAGTGAAAATGTAGATACTTTCTGCATGCCGAGAGCTATATCAGTCAATAGTGTCAACTCAGGGAGGTTTCGATTAAGGAAAAAGCCTGTTGGCTCAAAATAATGCCTTTCTAGCTCTCTGAATCTACTGTGCTAGTATAGCGTGGGAGCAAAAAGAAATTGTGCTCCCGATTTCTACTGTCCCTGTCAAATTTGCTTTCAAGATCAATCATTTTTCAATTGTATGTTATTTTTTCAAAATTTTACAGATGGACCAATCAAGGGAAGGAAAGATCCTCCGCAGCCAAAATGAAATAGAGGTCCTGTTGCATCATCTTTGTTTCCTTGGCTCCACCTGAAAGTCACAAAGTAAGATCCATTTTTAATTTGAAATGCATGTCTTTTGTTTATATATTATACTTCATTGTTTTTGCCAATTTCTTACTCTACAAATCTTTCCCAGGGGATCCACTGGAATCAAATTCAGCAAACATGTCAAGAAACTTGCTTTCTCGTATCTTTTGACCATTATAACAGTAAATCCTTCTTTTCTGTAAGTTTGTAGAAGTTACACGTAAACCATGCACATACGTCACTAAACTGATCAACTTTTTGGGTGGGTATAGACAGAGATAAGGTAGAGCTGCTCTAATTTTTAAGAATTTCTTAACCCATTCTTGTTTCTAAGGTGCTGGCATTCCCCATCATCCGAATCAAGTTAAATTTCTCCAGGAAGAAACCTTGATCCCTTTTTCAACTTTGAAACGAGAATTAGCATAGACGATATGTAAACAAGTATACCTTCATTTAACAATAGAAGGTCAAAGCCTTATTCTATTAGCCAACAGTTAAGCAAAAGTTGATTGAATTCTCTTTGCAGACAAAGTGTAGGAGAGGCTATTAAAAACCCGGAAATGGTAGCAAGCTGCAAAGCATCTGTTAGTGGAAATTTTAATTTCATGAAACATACTGTATTAAGAGGACAGCTCCACCGACTTGTTACTTTTACTAATGAGCATTGCGTAATCCTTTTGACAAAAAGGAAATGGGGGCATAGTCTTTGTTTTAAAAGGTGAAAACAATTAAATGCAGAAGATACCCCATACTGTATCAAGCTTTACAGGGTACTGAACGGAGCACTCAAATTTATTGTCATTTTTCATCATTATATTATAATTTTACACTTCCTCCGTGAAAAAAAGAAGGTAACACTAATAATGCTGTCAATAACACAACTCCCTATTGCATCGAATAATTTAGAACACAGATCAATCCTGCACAAGCTTAACGATCCTACGATAATACGTGAAGGTTCTGAATTTCAACTTGAAATGTTCTAAGTTTCTTCTCGACATTGGATAGTTCATCCTTTGTATGTAAAAGTTTATCTAGCCTCACTTGTGCTGCATCTTGGTACGGTTTGCCAATAGTTTTTACAAAGTTCTCTAAATTCCCAACAGCTTCCACGAGATCCTTCTGCATGGCATTCTCAATTTCACGTGCCAAGCCATCTGCAATCCTGTTTACCTTATCTACTATAGCTTGTTTACGACCTGGGAAACTTGCAATTGCTATATATCTGTCACATATACAAAGGGTCAGGCGAGGAAACTCAGACTCGTGTTGATTAAGAGATGACAAAGAACAAAAAGCGTCCAGACTGTCATGACTGGATGAACTACCTCAAAATATATAAAGATAGATGCTGCAGATATGACGAGAACCAGTACACAAGGCAAATATGCACAAGTCATACAAGTTACGGATGCACAAGTCATGGTTGGTACTCCCCACCGATGAACCAAATTCAAGTCATTTCATTTAACATAAGAGTGAAGGGCATTGTTATAAGTAAGGTTCAAAAATTAAGGATCTAAATCATGCAACCGTATGGTATATAAAGGAAACTTTTGAATACTAAGCAGTAAGTTACGAAGGAGATTGGGGTTTTAGAATTATTACCCTGCAGCAGAACATAAACCAAGAGCAAGAAGATCTTCTAAAGTGGAAGGTAGCACAGACGTCAGAAGAGATGCAGATAAACCAGCGGCTCCTAGTCCACCAAAAGATCCCAAATACTGTGAATGAAAGATAAAATGTTCAGTACTTGGGTCGCTAATTGACCGAATATTTTTAATCAGCTTCTATCTATCAAATTTAAATGATTACAATCTGACCAGAATACTTAAAATTTGAAGCATGGTGCCAAATCTTAAAAGTCATGAGATAGGAATACAAGACAATAATATTATTTAACACAAATTCAAAATGCCACCAATCACTTGGCCTTCTTGATGTTAATTTATTATAAGTTGCCTACAGACAATTTCAGATTTGCCACAATGACTGACTAACTGATACAACAGAAAAAAACTTGGTAAAACAAAATAAGCAACATATCATGGGCTAAGCATCCATAAGACACTAGCCTAGAAATTATACACATGATCTGCTTCCAAAATATACACAAGATTAAGCATCTACCTGCCTCCTACTTGGAGATTCGGCAAGTTGAAATGATAGTAGGCACAGTTGATTTTACTTCGAAAAAGTATCATAACTAAAATTTTCCACTTGTAATCAATTTCTACATTACATATAAAAGAATCACTCAGGGAAACTTGAGACTGACCACTTCACGTATTTCTTGTTCAAACAGCTTGGAAGCAACATCAACATTGAAGTCTTCTATCACGCTCAAGCTCAGCTCATCAACCTTTTTCAGAGAGTCATATGTATCTAAGTACATATGAGGATTTGGATCAGTAAATGAAGGCCATCTTCTACTAAAAGATTCTTCGTACAGCTTGCCTTCACGAGCATTGCTTGATTGCAACCATGTCAAATATTCTCCTAGTAATTTCTGTAGGGCAGGATAAAATCAACAAGAAAAAGGGGAAGAAGAAAAGAATTATAATTACCATATAACTAAAATGGGATATGATATCATAAATGGATAAAAAGCATATTATAAGGCTCTGAAGTGTTTACAGATCTTGTACGGGTAGGTAATACAAAGATGTGACACAAGTTATTTAGGGCTTTTCAGATAATATATCAGAAAAGTTGCAAACATTTGAGAACATAGTTAACTGCAAAAATAGAAGATGGTGTCATATTTTTAAAAGTGCTGGAGCTTACTCACTTGTGTTTCCAAGAGTCCAGGACCTATAACATCATTTTGGATCCTTAGGGTGCCAGGCATCATGGTAGGTTTTTCTCCTTTAAATATGTATGATGAGACAACATCAACACTAGATAGTTGCAGAGTAGACTTTATGAGCTCTATTACCCGGGATTTTGTTGCATCAATCTACAATCCAATTAGCAATAGCTAATTCAAAAGTTATTGAAACAACAGAAGTTATTTTCATATCGAAATATAATCAACTTTAATGTACCAGTGATAAAGCTTTCCTCCTCCAAGCAATGCTCTCATTTTCCATCTTCATCGCATAATCTCTTACACTCTCAACTAGTTCAGTTGCAGAGGTCAAATCCTGTCTGACTCTCAGGCAATCTTCTTTCAGAAGAGTTTCACAAGCAGAAAATAAACGTTCAGCTATTGCAATTGGTGTTTCAAGTTTAAGTTTCATCCTTTCCATTCCTGTCCTCGTTGATCCATCTAAGAAACTATAAAGAAATTGTTCAAGTTCATAAAAGCTACTAGTTTTCCAATGAGAATCTAAAGCTGACAATTCTTTGTGATCTTTTCCAATGCTAGAAGAAGCTGATAGTTTTTGCTGAAGAGCAGAACGAGCAGAAACAGGATATAACATTACGTTCTCAGCATTCAGCAATTTCCTTGCATTCTCCTTGATAAATGATATAGCTTCCTCAAGCTACATATCATGCGAGACAAGCAAAATAGGAAGTTGGTAGTTTTAGAAAAGCAGATTAACATAAATCAACAATATCTCAATCCAGTAAATAATCAATGAATAGTGCAAAAAGAGTTCATAATAAACCTCACTGGCACTCTGATAAAGGTCAGATTTATTTAACACGAAGACAACTTTCTTCTTCCACTGTTGAGTATAACGGAGAAATGCTACCTGAAAAACGGTATGAAGGAGCAAAATCAAATTCATAAATGCAAACAATAAATCCAGACAAGACAGTACATAGCATCTACATAATCACACATGCAAATAGACAACAGTCAGCATGAAAATTACGCAAATGCAAATTAATTTCCTTTAGGACTAAATTGGGCCTTTCTATATAATAAACCAATGTCAAATGCATTCATTAAGTGCTAAGGAAATTCATGCAGATCAAAATGAACATCTAGGCCAATTGCAGGATTCTTTGCACCTTCTAAATCTCACTATATTGTGACAAAATAGCTTTTAGAAACATTAAAACTAAGTAATCTGTTTCAATTAAACATCAAGGCAATGGAATATTTAAATTAGATGGCACAAAGAATCAAAAGTAGAGAACCCTTACTAAATGGATAATTAACCCATAATATAAATAGAATTAAACTCAACATAAAGTAAGTTCATGATATTTGAGTTGTGATATGAAGACTGCAGAATAATGAGAAATGTGCTAGAAACAATCTGAAGTTAAAAATTCCATACCTCACTTTCAGTCAATGGACGGTCAGCAGAAATAACAAAAAGAAGCAAATCTGCACGAGGCACAAATTCCTCTGTTAGGCGCTGCTGTCTTTGGAGGATGACATTGGTCCCTGGTGTATCAACAATGTTGATCTGCTTTTCACAGAAGAAAAGTTAGAATTTTATGGTAGAAAAAGACGGACACTACAATGAAGTAGCATCTTCTTCAGCCTATACACATTCAGCACAACATCCAGCAAGTACAAACAGAGACACATATGTTTTGAATACTTTGGTTTAACTATTATCACATACTGTTCCCTGCAACTTTCTGACAATGTTATTGGACAAATTTATTGTACTGACAGGTATGGCATTTGTGCCCAAGCCCAAAATCAACAGACTCGGCCCGGGTTGACTGGGCTTCAGGCCAGTCTTGATTTTTTTTCCTTCAAAATTTTTGGTCTTCAGGCCAAACTTGGGCTCAGTCTTTACGACCCTGCCCGAAACCCGAATATGTCAAGCATAAACGTATTATGAATAAATGATGTCGTTTTCAAAATAACATTAAATTAAATTTTAGAAAGGGCCTTTACAAAATTTTTTGGGCCAACCTTATGTACTGTTACATTAGGCACATCTATTTCACGACTGTTTAGGTCTACTCAGCAATCAGAAAGATCAAATAATGTTCTCAGTCCAAAAATTTTTGGGCCATCCTTATGTACTGTGTTACATTAGGCACATCTATTTCACTACTGTTTAGGTCTACTCAGCAATCAGAAA
The DNA here is from genome assembly GCA_025504915.1 of Erythroxylum reticulatum. Taxonomy (NCBI): domain Eukaryota; kingdom Viridiplantae; phylum Streptophyta; class Magnoliopsida; order Malpighiales; family Erythroxylaceae; genus Erythroxylum; species Erythroxylum reticulatum. The sequence goes on from JANSVA010000004.1 coordinate 11,996,572, forward strand.
GATCAAATAATGTTCTCAGTCCACAACTTTGAAAACCTCTACACCCATTACAATTATGTATGGTGAAACAATCCAAGGGAGGGAAAATAAAGCAATACACACCTCTTTAAGAATTGGAGCTGGGAGGTAGCATATATATTGACCATCAGGATGCCTTTCACAGCGTTGTTGCTCTTCAGAATACTTAGAATAGCGTAAGAAGGTGATCTCATTGGTTGTAGGAATAACACCCTCTTTAAGATAACTTTCCCCAAGAAGTGCATTAATAACAGTTGATTTTCCAGAGTTAAATTCACCCTAATGACACCAAAAAATGACAAAGAATCATGAGGAAATAAAGCCTTTCAAAACATTTTTATAAAGATAATGACATAAGTATATCGCAAAATATGCTCACGTCGATCTTACACTTAGCCAGAGATAGAGCATGAACTGCAAAAATCAAATATTGACCTAAAAATAAAGGTAGGAAGAAAAGAAAAGAGGCAAAAGAAGTGTTTGAAGAAGTAGGAAGAGGAAGGACACAATACCCTAAGATATGAAGATTACGATGCTGCCTAGAAACAGGCCTAAGTGCAGCTAAAGTAACAGCTAAGGGCCCTTATAGATAAAATAAAAGAAAAGAAAAGAGAACAAAAGAATGATTCCAGGATTCTGAATCTTTGTTATAAGGCATGCACCAATATTCAGAAACAAATAAATGAAACAAACTTGTGAGTTTTTTGGCATTATTTTCTCATTTGTCCCAGAGTGCATGCAAATGTTAAAGACCACTTCATTGTAGATCTTACAGAGAAGGGTTCATCTGCAATTTTGAGCTAATACCAATTATACCCCTGGAACCAGAATTTGTTGAAATTCATGACACAATTACCACTATGGCCAATAAAAATGGCTCATCAATTTGAGAAACAGCATCAATGAGAAGCGAAACCTCCTCCATCTGTCATTCAAAACCAAAACTGATTCAGGAAAAAAAAGCATATGAAGGGTTTGAGAATAGGTTAGAATTATCTGATAAATGAATGCAACTACCAAATTTTAATTAAAAGATCACCATAGGAGCAGCCTTTTGCATAACACCAATTGCTTCAAACAACAATGATTTCTCTGTTTCTACGAGCTGCTTTTCTCGATCCTTCAATTTGACAAAGCCTGCTATCTTCTTTATACCATGATGATCATTTTGCAAATCCAACTTTTTCAACTCACTGGGGATTTCAAGCTCATCCTGGGTGCTTGGCTCCGTTGCAAGTCCAAGGTTAAGCAATCGGCTCAAATCATCATCACTAAATGACCTCAAATCCTCCAACGACATGACTAAACCACTGGCACCAGATGTGGGAAATTTTGATCCCTCAATAAATAATGTAGTCTCTTCAAGCGAAGAACACATGAAAAATATGGGTATCTTTACATTCGTCAATCCAAAGTTCACTCCAAGATCAAGATGTTTCTCTTGACCAGAATCAAAAATGAGAAAATCAGCACCTTCAGCATTAGATGCATTAAAGGCAGCTTTTGGAGTCTTTACTATTCTGGCTACAAGAGGGAGAACTACCGATTCAGATTTCGAATCCATCATCATGTTTCTTGCTACAATAGCAGGAAGACCTACGTCATAACAATAAAACCAAATTACTTATACGCGGAGTCTAACTTCTAATGCGCATAACAATTTTTATGGACAACAAGGCTACAGATTGATTGTCTGTAATTGAAAACAAATAAAGCCAATAGACTATTATTCAACTTGCATGGCATCTTTATGCAACATAACATAGTCTAATAAGTAGTGCATGAAATCGGTAGGAAGGTCCAGCTTGATCATAGTCGAATAAGTAGTGCATGAAATTGGTAGAGAGGTTCACGCTTGATCACAACATGAAATAAATCAACTGAAGGAGTTCACAATCTCTCTAAAATCCAAAACCAAAACAAAAACAAAAAAAAAAATAAAAACCTTGATCAGAAAGCACAACGCCACTGGCATTAACAGCAGCGACGATATCAACTCTCTCTCCAATCAAAAAGAAAGCGCGATCCCTCACAACAGACTTCAGCAAGCAAGCGGCGTCGTATAGCCGCTTCCCACTGCCATCACCAGCATTGAGAACAACAATCCCAACCCACTTAGAAACGACCTTGTCCACGAAGTTCAACGCGTCGGGGCAGCTCAAAATGTCGTCAGGGTGGAGCTGGAGGACAATGCTCGGGACCCTTATCTCGGGACGCTTGAAACCGCCGGGGAAAAGGGTTCTCGGCGGCTGCTGGATAGGCGAGTTCTCGGCAGTTGGGGGCTGGAACGGCGTGTCGTTGAGGCTGGAGTGGAAGAGCAAACGATGAGTACGGTTAATAGAGCATGGGAGAGGAGTAAAGAAGGTGAATGATGGAGAGAGAAAGAGTGAAGGTTTTGGAGTGGGAAGAGTGAGGAGAGGTAGCATTGAAAGCTCGGGGTATAGGCCTTAGTTCTTTTGTTTTCGGCTTGAGGTTGCGTAGCTTCTTGTTAGTAAGAAAAAGAGGGAAGAGGCTTATCTGCAAATCTTGTAATTGTGTCCGCGTGTGTGTTCGCGCTTCCATCGTCTCTTATCACAATTTCTTCTGCTTTCTTTTCGGCCCTTTTAAACAGTCCATTATTTCGCACGCGCGTTGCCTAATTCATATTTAATTAGCTCTATGTAAGAATTCAAGAAATTGTTATTATTAAGTTGAATTTTTTAAAATTCCCGTGTTCTATTATTTATGTTTTGAAGTTTTATGTTCTTCAAAATATAGTTTTTATAAATTAATAATTTAGATAATGTAAAATTATGTAATTTAATTTGTTAATTAGAACTAAAATTTGATCATATAATAAATATTATTAATTCGTGGAGCATTAATTTATTTCATTTATATGGAATCCATTCAACAGCAAAAGTGGAATCAATTGATATTACTGTTTATGATTGCAATTTGCAAATTGGATCTTTTGTGCGGATTAAGAAATGCTTGAAGCATCTAGTAATTGACTTTCCACGAGAAAGAGTGCAACTCGAGGAAAACAAACATTTTATAAAGTTGGTAACATTGGCTTTATCAAAAGTTATTCAGATGAGCTTATATCGGTATAACTTTTATGTGAAGAGCTTTTTTAAGAAGTCAGTTGACTGTTTGACTATCAGTTAAAAAAATAATTTTTTTAAAAGAGCTTCATACAATAGACTATTTAGTAACATAAAAATTTTAAAAAGGACTTTTATTAATTTTAACTATATTTTATTTTGTAATAAAAATTATTTATGTATATAAATAATATTTAAAATATATTAAACAATATGCGAAGCACAATAAATTATGTTTATATTTGATTTGAAAGAATTCAACTACTATTAGGTCTTTCATGAATAGAATGAGTTTACTTTTATTTTACAATTGTTTGACAAATTCACTTCCATTTAAATCATGACATCAATAATTTCATACTTTGAATGACTTCAAATTGATACATGTATTATACAGACACTGTTGTAGACTTTGAGATTTAATTTACACTACTACAAGAGATGTCTCATTTACACCTTACAGTTACCTATTTCTTAAATAACCATCTTGTAAGAAATTTTAGATAACCATCTTATAGGAAATTATTTAAAGAGATGTCTCATTTTCTTGTAGGAAATAAAACTAATAAAAAATAAATATAAAAATATAAAAAAGCTAAATAATATTATAATCTCAAAATAAATATTCAAGTTAAGTAAATAGTTAGATACATAATAAATTATGCATTTTATTGTAATACGAGAAGTGTTTTAAGGATACGGAGTTTTTCATAAAGTGGGAGGGGAAGTGGGACATTTTGTTTGATGAGGAGCTTGATGTTGCTAAGGAAGCTATTGAGAAAGAAGCTACATATGGGTTTGAGTTCATATGGTGAAAAAGGTCAGATCTTTGAGGCTTGATGGAGTAGTATTTTACGTGTTTGATGTTATGTCTCTTTGAAGTTGTTTTCTACCTCCCTTTTTTTTCGTTGCGTATAATGGGTATGGATTGTAAGGGGTGCATCTTTCCTTTCGAATAAGGTATACAGTACACCCATCCATGGTGTGATGCCTGGCCTAAGTTCTATCCTGTAAATTTGCTTTGATTTCATAAGAGGTAAGTAGTAGGTCCCCCTTTTGCCACTTGCACTTATTATGTTAGAATGAATACGTGGAGGTCGTGATGGTGGAGGAGCATGAGGTCTCTGATGGCTTTGGAAGCGATTCATTTCCACATTTGAGCATCGTGTTAGGGTTGAAGATTGAAGATCATTCACTACTAATGCGCTTCCCACGATCATCAACCCAGGTATGTATTTACCCATTCCCTAACTGCTCTCTGTGGTCCTTTAAGTGGGAATACACTCACCAGTGGATCCTAACCATATGTGAAGGTAAGGGTGGTAACTCCAACCTACCGTGTACTTACTTTTGGCATTTCAATTCCGCGAGATAATCTATTGTTATTTATAGTTTGTAGTTTTGTTAATTTGTCTTTCCCATGTCTTCTGTGTGGTATGAAGCTCTTGGTTTAGATTTCTGTTGAGGTTGCAACCAGGGTTAGATACATTTTTTCCCTCATCTACAAATATTGACTGGGTGTTTGGATTTACTGAATAAGATAAATCGGGAACATTGTGTAGGACACTATTTAAGGTACTATTATAGTTAATCACATATTCGCTATCTCCATTAGCTTTTTCGAGTCCCCTGACAAGTCTGCTACTGTCAAAAAAGAAACCATCAGTCTTTTCCTATTGCTTCCCGTTACTACCCTGCTCTTTTTGTCTCATTTTTTTGGTTTTAATGTGTTTTAATCATCATCCTCTAGAAATTTCTCTCTCTATAGACTCGCTTCTTACTAGGCACAAAGACCATTTTTCTTGCCACTTCAGAAACCTCTCAATGAGCTCTTCAACTTTGAAGAGAACGTTGTTTGTTTCTATATGTGTTTCTACTTGGACCACGTATTGTATTATGTGGGTTTCACCAGATTTTCATGACTGAGACTCCCTTCAGTTGGCAAACTATTTATTATTTATCTTAGTTTTATTTTATTACTATTTTATTTTTAATTATTTATTGATTTTTCTTATTATTTATAGTTTTATCATCATCATTGAGATGCCTTTAAATCGAGCAAATAGAATCAGTGCAAGCGGTTCGATGCGCGCAACAGGTAAGAATAAAAAGGGAGATGACTTAATAAGAATAAGCTCTTAGAACAATAGGACCCTCATAGGAAAGTCCTTGGAATTAGTATAGATTTTGGACAAGTATATGATACAAATAGTCTGGATTTAGAAGACTAAGTGGGTAGGAGTTAAAGCAAAGGAAATAGGGGGTTTCAAACTATGGTACTCGGGAAATACACGGAAGCAGAATGGGATAGTTATCTTAATAGTCAAGGAACTTATAAACTGAGTAGTGGGGATCACAAGGGTCAATGATAGGATTATGGTGGCAAAAATTGTTTTTAGCAATGTGGTTCTTAATGTTGTATATGCTTATGAACCTCAAGCTAGTTCAAACGAACAATAAAAATGTATATTTTGGGAGGCGCTAGATGGTGTGCTTCTGTAAATCTCTAATACTGAGCATATCATCGTAGGAGGTGATTTTAATGGGCATATAGGGACGGTTTCAGACGGATATACAAGACTCATAGGGGCTTCAGATACAGGACTAGAAATGATAGTGGAATGCTTTATTGGACATGGTCATAGCATATGAGTTAGTAATAACAAATTCCTTATTTAAGAAAAATGAAGTGCACTTGGTAGCATTTCAGAGTAGCTCGACCAAGATGCAAAATGATTATCTCCTTGTCAAGAAAAGAGTCAGATCATGGTGCAAGGATTGCAAAGTGCTTCCAGCAGCATGCCTATTAACCCAACATAAATTGTTAATTTTAGATTAAGGAATTAACAGATGGAGGTCATAGCAATTTACCAAGCAATGTCGTAAAATTAGATGGTGGAGGCTAAAAAGGGACATGATGAAACAATTTAGGACTTAAGTTCGGTATAATACAACATGGTTTGTGAGTGGGGATGCTAATCGGATGTGGGAGGGAGTAGCCCACGTAGTGAGAGAAACCACCACAAAATTCCTAGAGGTATCTAAAGGGTAGGGGCGGGCGGATGGAATCTTGGTGGTGGTTAGACAAGGTCCAGGGGACGGTAAAGGCAAAAGAGAGAGCTTTTAAAGATCTTTTGGCAAGCACAACAGAGGCAAAACGGGAAACTAATAGAGTAAGATATAGACTGGCAAAACAGAAGGCAAAGAAGACTATTTTAGTGGCTAAAGGAGAAGCATACAAGACTATGTACAGGGATTTGGATACGTTCAAGGGAGCATACAAATTTTCAAGCTAGTATGATATAGGGCATGTGAGACGAAGGATTTCAACCAAGTCTACTGTATACGGGATGAAGCAGGACAAGTACTCGCAGAGGCCCAAGCCATCAAGAGGAGATGGCAGAGATACTTTTATGGCCTGTATAACGAAGACATATTGGTCAACATAGAGTTAGGCAAATCCTCTGTGTTGAGGCATTTTCTTAACGGGTATTCATGGGGGAAGGGTCACAAGGGGAGAAATTACAAAGGTTTTGAGGGGGATGGAGAGCGGGAGGGCTGTAGGGCCGGAGAGATCCCTATAGAGGTATGAAACCGATTAGGAGTCGTCGGTATTGAGTGGTTAGTTCAGCTCTTTAATGTGATCCTCGAGTTAGCCAAAATGTTGGATGAATGGAGATTGAGTAGGTTGATCCCCTTATACAAGGCCAAAGGGGACATCTAACAATATCACAACTATATAGGCATCAAATTACTAAGTCACACCATGAAGCTGTGAGAGAAGGTAATTGAAAAGAGAATTCAGAGAGTTGCTTCTATATTGACCAACCAATTTGGATTTATACCTGGTAGGCCCACGACAAAAGCAATACATCTACTCCGTAGACTAATGTAATGGTACAAGGAATGAAAACGGGATTTGCATATAGTTTTTATTGATTTGAAGAAGATGTATGACAAGGTTCTTAGAGAAATCCTATAGAGGTGTTTGGAGGCAAAGGGCATTCCTATGACTTATATCAGAGTAATTAGGGATATGTATGAAGGAGCATTGATTAGCGATGATAGGAGGCGACATGGAGGATTTTTCTATTAGTGTTGGACTACACCAAGGCTTTACCTTAAGCCCTTTTTTGTTCACATTAGTGTTAGATGAACTTACCAAACATATTTAAGGAGAGGTACCTTAATGTATATTATTTGCTAACGATATTGTCTTAGTGGACGAGACCAAAGAGGGGGTCAATTTCAAGTTATAATGTTGAAGAGAAATGTTAGAATCGAAAGGTTTTAAAATGAGTAGGTATAACATAAAGTATTTAGAATGCAACTTTTCGAGAAGCCAGATGGTATATGAGGTGGTGGTAGCAATTGGTACTGACGTCATACCACAGAAATCGAGTTTTAAATACCTTAGGTCCATCATTAAGAGAGATGGTAATATCGATGTTGATATAATACACCGTATTAGATTTGGGTGGGTCAAATGACGAAGTGCATCAGGAGTTTTATGTGGTAAAAAGGTTCCTTTAAAACTCAAAGGGAAGTTTTATAAAATGATAATTTAGCCAACTATGTTATACGGGATAGAGTGTTAGCTTGCCAAATGTAGAAATACAAGACAGTTGTAGGTAGCAGAAATACTTATGCTTCGGTGGATGTGTGACATTATCAAAAGAGATAAGGTCCGAAATAGTGTGGTGAGATACAAACTACAGGTGGTTAGTATTGTCGACAAGTTGAGAGAGACCAGGCTTAGGTGGTTTGGGCATATGCGCAGGAGGCCCTTTGATGCTCTAGTATGACGCTATGAGAATATAACCCTTAGTGACTACAAGAGGAGAAAAGGGAGCCTTACAAGAACTGGAGAGAAGTGATCAAGAAAGATATGTCAAAGTTGGCCCTTATTGAGGCATGGATAGAAATAGAAAAGTCTAGCGTGATCGAATAAAGATAAAGGATTCCGTTTAAAGTTCACCAAAATAGTTGAGTAAGTTATTAAGAGATGTTTACTTTAATGCTCGCTCCATGTAGTTACCGCATAGGAAGTCTAACCAATGTCCTTTCTGCCTTTGCTAGTTGTAATTCTTGGACAAGGCTTTTAGGCCTACAACTTGGTTTTTTAGGATAGGTGTATGGGGAAAGATCCCCTAAGGCCATTTAAAACTGTAGGATTGTCATACCCTTAAGGTCTCTGAGCAAAGACCCCTATCTTAATTAGCAACAAAAAGAGTCGGACTTTACAACTTATCAGGTACTAGTAGTTCTGAACACCATCAAGTATATCATTTAGTCATATTTTATTTTTATTTGTTTATTGTAATTTTATTTACATAATTATTTAGCGCGCCAGTTTTACTTATTTACTCTTTAACCTGCATTACTCTTTTATTGTCACTTCTGTATGTGGGTCTACCAGAAACAATCTCTCTACTATGTAGAGGTAAGGTTGCGTATTATTAGACCTCCCTAGACCCCGCTTTATTGTGGGACTTCGAACTGGGTGTGATGATGATGATGATAAGAAGATTTGCAATATGTTCCCTCGCATCATTCATCTCGTTAATTTGTGGCTCGTCTAAATGATTTTCTTTAACATCTTCATTTTCATTGATTTCTTCATTTGTAAGAAGTAATTCATCATTTTCATCATAGGGAGAAAACTCTTAATCCTTTTAAGCATTTAACCTTATAAAATTATGAATGACCATTGAAGCAATTACAATTTTAACTTGCTTTCAAAAAGGAAAACTGAGCATTTGACGTAAAATTTTTCACCTATTTTCCAAATGTCAAATGTTCTTTCAATTGTGTTTCTTAAAGAAGAATGTACATGATTGAATATTTCTTTCTTTCCTCTTGGAAGACCAGCACGTTGAAAATTAGGAAGATGATACTTCTGACCTTTGTATGGTTCTAAATAACCTTGCATGTAAGGATATCCTGCATCTACCGAATAATATTTTCCTACATTCCAAATTAAAAAATAAATAAATAAAGAAGTACTGAATTATTAAGAATAAATAAAAAATGTATAAAGTTATCCTTCACAAACCTCTAGGTGGATGAGGGAAGTGTACTATATCATTACGCAAAGCCTCCATAAAAATTCGAACATCATGTGTTGTGCCTTCCTAACCAGTTTAAGCAAAAGTAAAGCATATATCAAAATCACATACAACCATTACATTTTGCATAGGAATGCCTTTTCTCCTAATATATTTTATTTTATTGGACCTTGGAAATATAACTGGTATGTGTGTTCCATCAATTGCTCCAATGCAGTCTTTAAAATAAGGCCAAAACCTTCCATCATCTTTAATTTTGCTTGGAATTTCTCTAAAAGTTGGATCTTTTGGTTTTATGAAATCAATCGAAATATGTGAAACAATCTCTAATATTATTTCAAACCATCTAGAAATTGTTTCACCAGAATGTTGAAATCTTTTTTGAAATTCTATTGCAAAGTTCATGACCTAAAGTGATCAAAAACATAGCTATAACCTCTTCTATTGTTACTTTTGTACATTTCTTTAATCCATACAACTCATTCAACAATTTACATAATTTGATAAAAACATCCTTTTCCATTCTAAATTATTGATGACATCTATCTTTATAGTTATTAAGCATCTCCATTACAAACATCCATCTAGTGTGAAGGGATGTTTTACATGGTTTTTTAATATAATATTTAATATAATGGTCTATGGTTAGTGCTCCTCCAGTTTGAACCATATATAAAATTTCTTCTTCAATCTCTTCATTATATTCATGATCATTGTCAGAATCATTATCAGAAGATGACATCTGTATTAAAATATATAAAAAAATAAATAATAAGCTTATTGTATAACAAGGTAATATAGCAATAATCATAACACAATAGTAATAAAGTACAATTTAATTAATTACAGCAAAAGAAATCTAATACAACACATTACAAGTAGCGAATTCTAATATAATACATTACAAGAAGTCCAATATTAGTAACCAAATACATGTCTAATTCATTAAAAAAATCACAATCATTTCATTTTCTTAAGCCATTCGATTTGAAGATCAACATCCTTAAGCACAACAAACATCTCTCTATTTTCCTTCTTCAAAAATAATTTGGTAGCTAACATAAATATTTCATCTCCCATTTTTATTTCATTTATACTTCGTAAGATATTCATCACCTCGAAAATGCTATATCCAAGTTCATCTTTTTTAATAGAAATTATTGAAGTTCTACTCTCTACTACAATATATGGTCCAAATGTTTACATAACCTTTCTGTTGCCCCTGTTCTAGTATCATGTTTCTTTCTTTTTTTTCCCTTTCTTTTGTAGAAGTTCCTAGAGTTGGAGTTGATGAACCAATCTCATTATTAATATTTTCAATTACTTGATTGACAGTAAAGTCTTCAAAAAAATTATCACCAGGATTGGTATCAACTAGGTTTTCTCTAGACGGAACATAAGCATCGTTTGGTACAAAACCCAAAGAAGGTCCCCAAGCTCCTTCCCTTATAGCTACAATATCTTTAAATAAGATATTTAGCTGTTCAATATGTTTCAAACCTTTAGTTCGAAATTTGGCAGTCTCGGGATTTTACTACAGTAATATTGTTTAAGTTATTAAACTATTAAGTAACATTATAACATTATAAATCTAAAGCTTAAATGCTTACCTTCAATTTCTTTTCCCACCATTCGTCAATTGCATCGATAGTTTGATTAGTAGGATCCCATCCTAGTATAGTTTTCTTACCTACTAAATTTGACGAAAGTTGACAATCCTTTTTTAATCCATCCCATTTATCCTTAAATTGTTTGTATTCATAATTCTTCTTAGTTTCATGAGCAAACTTTGAAACTATATTTTTCCATCCAATCTTGTTAAAGTGACCATTTGATCAATTTCTAACTAATGTCTCTTCCACAAAAATTTTGATTATAGTTTCAAAATTTCTATCATTCTACTCCGCTTTAACCCTTTTTTTCAATTTATCCCCACCTTGAATATCTTTACTTGGATTTAACATTTTCTGTCAACGACAAAATCCCCACCGCATATAACAATGAATTAAGCAAGTATAAGAAAATATAAAAGCATAAACGTAAAAGATCAAGCACGTTAAAGAACGTTGACAATAGAGTTGAGAAATCATCATAAAAGGGTCGATAAAAGAGACAAACACATAAGTTTTAAAAGGGTAGTCATATCCAGTTTGATCAGCTAAAGATAATTACAAGAAAAAGGAATGAAACAAAATAATCAAAAGATGAGTAAAAAGAGGATCTAAATGCCCACAACTCCACATTTCACCTCCAAAATAAAAAGTAGGGTCTCTTCATTTTTTTAGGAACCAAACTGCCCTATCTCCTCTACTCTGATTGGTACTGTATTTTGTACCATCCATATATTTAATTTATTTACCTAAATAAACAGATTATGATGACTGTAAAAATTTAATTTGGAATAGAAACAACAAGAAATATGTAAGATTGATGGTGCACTGCAGCAGAGGCTTCTAACTACGACAATTCTATATTGAATTTTTCATAATAAACATTTGTGATTGCCAAGGTCAAAAGCTATAAATGACAGTTGAAGGAAATGCTTTAACTCTTTTTTTTTCTTTCTAGCCATCTCACTTCTGCTATTAGTCTACAATAGCTGGTTCTTTATAACGACATTGTAAAGCTCTTAATATAATAAAACTAACTCAATAAAGTTCATCTTTCCTTATTAAATCCACGTGCTTCTGGTTTGATTACCTCATTGAAATAATTTCTTCTTCACTAGTCAGGTTAGTTAATGACTATGGAAACACTGAAGAATGACAATCGAGAGAAGCATTCAGAAAATATGAAATAATAGAAAATAGGGGTCTCTAACAGAAATTACTCTTTAGTGATAACTATACACCAGAAATGATTGTTCAAATGGTTTTACAACATTGAGTGATTAAACTTCCTAGAGAATAACAATAGCATGAATTTGTAGGTTGAAATATGATATTCATGAGAGCAATGAGAACAAAGATATCGTAGCACACAAATTAAGCAAAATATGCTGTTTGGAACTGAAAATCTTCTAAATCAAAGCATAAACCTCCAATCCTAAAACACATGTGGGAGAAAGTTTTATTAGAAAGATCCAGTTTCAATTGTACATGAAATCTTTACTCACTGAAATTCAAAAATAGAAATCTTCATGAAACAACAACATAATACTATGAAAAAAAGTATCCAGTCTTCTTCCTTATACCATCTTCTCTCAAATATAAGTAGCTAATCAACATTTAACGGGAACTCAGACATAATAATTAATTATGTAAACACCAGAAGCTCCATCACATAGTCACTGAGAGTATACATTTGTGAAAAACATAATGGCATACATTTAACACTAGAAGTGCTAAACCCTATTAGCTACTGCACAAAATGGCAAATCAACCTCAATTCCCTTTTGATTTATTTTTCCAGAAAACTTGCCATTAGAATTATATGTCTTGCATCAATAATCAAACATCAAAGAAGAGTTATAATCAACTTATCGGTACTAGTGTTATTGTACATAACCAAGAAAATTACAGTGGACATGAAAGCTCAAGATTAGACACATTAGTGAAATATATTCTTCACAAAGCATAGGTTGATAAATGTTAATGACCTAAACGAGAAATAGAGAGAGAGAGAGAGAGGAAGAGAAACAAAAACATGTTCACATGCTAAATGCTATTTGCGAATGGAAATTGACTGATAAGTTCAAGATAAGAGCAACCCTTAATAGAAAACTAAACAAATTTATGCAATGCAAGCCAAGACTATAGTTTTTAGCGAGTATAGTTGTATAGTAAATTAAGCCTTTTCTAAGCATGGAATTTATAGAAGGAGACTAATGGCTCAAATTGTAGCTTACTCCCTCTTCATTTAAATCGTCTTGTCATATATGTCTCTTTTATTTTTCCAACTCATTCTTTGAACCACTTAAGAGTAAGTTATAGGAATTTTTTTAATTAGAAAACCTGTGTCTTGAGGAACATACTATTGGGTTGAGAAGTGATTATTCGAAGGTTTATGTGGAGATTGATGTAAATGAAACCCTACCAGATACCCTGAAAGTTGAGAGATTAGATGGAGGAGGAGGTGTTAATGGTGTCTGAAGGAAATAACTCAAATTTGTTCACCAAATCCTAAAATTTAATCAGAGAAAGAAAAATCAAAGAACAACCCAGCACGAAGACGAAGAAGATCTAACAATGTACCATAAAGAAAGAAATATCCAAACTTAAAATGGTAGAGGGAGAGAGATGGAGACCGAGAAAATCTCAAACACAATCTTAGAGACAATTTTATAATGGCTGGCAGAAGAGATCCACAAAAGTAGAAAAAGATAGGTCAAGTCAGAATTTTTACAAACACGCCCTTTCCTGCTTCAGACTTTTAGCCTCTCTCTTTCAAACCGGACCTCAAACTCACTACTAACCCTGTCCCTCTATAACAAGATCTGGAAGCCAAAATGGAGATATTTACATCAACTACTCAATTGGAACTATCTGAGATCCATTCTATAAAAACCTCACACACTGAACTCGTATTCATACAAACTTCCTGCGGCATTAAACAATCCCTAATATACACCATCCCTACATCCTCTGACAATCAGCGTATGCATATACACCATAAGTTAACACAACACAAAACACCCATACAACAATCCCTAATATACACCATTAGTCGACGCAAACATTTCAAAATAGCTATCGGTTTGATCCAAAAGAACACAAAACACCCACATAAATTCATCGTGAATGGAGGGAACAAAAAATTGAGGAGGAGGAAAAAAACAAGAAATAGCATCCTTGAAATCCCAGAAAAAGCATCCTTTTGGGTTGATCTGTTCGTTAGATATGTCTCTTGTGAAGATAGGTTTGCAAAACAACTACGATGTCCTTGAGAAGATGAGTTGAGAGTCAGTGGTCACTTTTGCAAAACAAATAGTTTGTGATATAAACGTAAACGTCAAAAAAAGTGTACCCGAAAAAGCTAAAATGAGGGACTTTTTTGAAAAGCTCCAAAATTTAAGTTTCTTAAAAAATTGTATTTTAGCTGCCAAGAAAGCTATATCTACTAAAAAATTGGAGCAATTGGTTTTCATTTTGTAGCCAAATACTCATTTTTCTTAAAAAAAAGCTTTTGCGGTGGAAAAAAGTGCTTATTCACCTTCCAAAAACCCAACCAAACAGGCACTAAGTTAAGTTTGAGTTGATTTTAGTCCGATAACTTTGATATCTTTTTTATAGGATGATAAATGAAGTGCTTCTTTTTCTAACCTATTGGAAAAAAAAACCTATAAGTGTTACAAAATCAACTGAAGTAGCTATTAAAGAAGTTCATGGTGTTTTTATTACTTTGGAACTAGAGACAATTAAGCTCGGACACGGTCTTGCTTAAAGTCAATGAACTAGCCCATTGACCAATCTTCAGGCCCATTTTTTGAAAAAAGGCTTCGGATTGGGCTCTAGGGGCTACTTAAGACTTAACACTTACAAATAAAATGATGTCATTTTGCTTAAAATAATGTTGTTTTTGCATTTTTAATTAAAAATAGTTCAAGTCAGCCTAAGGCTAGCGTTATGGCCAAACTAAATCTAGTCCTGTGCCTCGTGCCTGGATCACAGCAACAACACCCAAGCTCGACCTCAGCACGACCTATTTTTTTGAAAAAGGGCCTCAACTACTTTAGACCTAACACTTACAAACAAAACAATGTCATTTTGCTAAAAATGAAGTTATTTTTGCATTTTTAATTAAAAAATAGTTCAAGTCAGGCTAAGGTTAGGGTTATGGCTAGATTACCTCCGACCCCGTGCCTCATGCTCGGATCATAGCAATAGCACCCAGGCTAGAGCTCAACTTGACCCATTTCCATATCTATTTAGACCCTAACATCTAAAGAGAACGAGACTCTTTTAAGACGTAGTAACGTGAGGTCCTTAATTTTTTTTGTTTTCTTTAGTGTGTTTTTTAAATTTTTTATAATTTGAAAGTTAAAGTATTGTGTTTTAAGAGTCTGACTAAATTTATTATTAAGAAGGTTTAGAATATGGTTATATTGAACACAAATAATAAAGTGTAATAAAGAGTTATATTAGTTTAATATATTATCAAAATTGAACATGATTTGATGTTTTAAACATAACTTTTCATTAAAAAATAATTGAGTTAAGATGATACAAGTAATGAAAAGTTAAAAGGAACATATACATTTCCTAAGAAGATGTTAAAGGAGATATTAAACTAAAATAAAAGAATTCCATGAAAGAAGAGTGTGGGTTCATTAAATCATCACCACCTAACACTAATTGGTATTTTTAGTATAACTTTTTACAAAAATATCGACTTAAGGCAATTCAAAAGGCTATAAAGATAAAAAGATTTTTTTATTATTTAACATTGGTTTGGGTTTATGGATCCACCAATCTAGGCTAAAATAAGGTTTTATAGGAACAATGGTTGATTGGACATTGTTTAACTAGTGTCTCATATTGTTTGATCAATTTGTTTTAAAACGTGTTTTTAAATTTTGTTTTGGCAACTTTAGTAATCATTTTTATGAGAAATCATCCTAAAAACGAATATAATAACAATAAAGACTAATGGAGAGAAATATTTAAGGGAAAGAGAAGTCATTTTTAGAGGAATACATCATTGTCCATAGGATATAGGTAACATTTAGACATCATTCAAGTACAAAAGAATGATTTAAGGTACTTTTTGTATGAAGTTAGTGGTATGTGCCACTTATGACTTTTTAGGTTAATTATTTTATTATTGATGCATAAATTGTGTTTGTTATATGTGTATCAATGTTTAAGATATTAAACTTTTGGTTTCAAGTAGTTTAATGAAGAACTCTTATTCAAGATAATAGGTTAGCTAGGTTTTTATTAAATTTATGATTTTAATGAAGAACATATAGAATTAAATGGACATGTGAATTGTAATTTTTATGTTAATGTACGCTTATAGCTACTTGTAATTAATTACGGATGTATTTTCATAGTTAGCTGCCTCATTATTCATATGTTGTATGAGTTTGTAAACTCAAAAGTCTCGTTTGGTAACTAGTAATGAAGGATTCAAAATAAAAAAAAGGGAATGGAAATGAAAAGTAAGAATTGGAAATTGGAATAAGAATAAAATTACTCTTTATGCTTGTTTGATATGAATTAACAAAGTTAATAATTATGTTAATATTTGATATTAAATATT
>JANSVA010000004.1:12018018-12033986 GCA_025504915.1 Erythroxylum reticulatum
ATTTGGATTTGTTGCTTCTGCTAGAAAAATGATTTCTTAAAAGTTTTGAAATCTACCGTTTCTCCAAATATAGCATGATTTTTTTTCGATCCAACATGTCAAACATAATATATATCAAATATACGCATTAGAAATAAAACGGAACCTCAAAAACTAGATCTACCCATGCATGTAGATATAGAAAAATACAAATATGAAATGTAAGATGTTTACGTACCTTTCTTTTGATCTTCTTCATTTTTTAATCTTCTCCATGTTGGGTTGTCGTAAACCACAACAATTAATGCAAACCATCTCTATTGAAAGTCCACACGAAGATAGAAGGATGAAACCTCACTAGCAGATGGCTAGAATTCTTTCTTTGTGCTAGTAAAGACAAGAACTATTGAGAGAGTTAAAGACAAAAAGTGTGTGTGTAAGAAAAAGAACCTTTCTTTTTCTCTTTATTTGTCTTACATAAGATGCACAAAAATCATCTCAATTTTCTGCACCACTTGGCCTTCCATAACCCCTATCACTAATGGAAAGTTATGGGAAGTTAATGGTCATGAATAACATGCATTAATGGAAGTTATGGAAAGTTAATGATTATGAATAACGTGCATTAATATAAGTTATAGGAAGTTAATGACCATGAATAACATGCATTAATGGAAACCAACAACACTTGTTTCTAATCCATTCCGTACAACATTTTCTACCACGATCACATTGTGATACAATCCTGAAACACTCTCTTTTATATTGAATCACCATTCAAAACCATTTTAGTCATCCTTCGGATCTCCTATGTGTGTGACCCATTAGGTTCCTGATTATGTTGGCCACTTGAATTAACACTTAATTTAAATAAGTCAACAGCGGTATCTAGCAATACATCATAAACCCCAATTAATTGGAAAGTTAGTGATTTGACTATGAACCCTTCCATATGCAATGTTGCTATCCAATTCATTATTTCACCATCTGTACCTCACTTGGTTCAGAATATGGTCAAAGTGTTAACACTCACTAGACTAACTATGTCACATCTAGTATAAGAGTTATTAGATCTTCTCTTGAGGATCTCATTACTCTATATATCATTGAAGACTCTCTTCATGACACATATCTGCTCTAGCCAGAGACTCCCGAGTAATGACCCTGGCAAGAGGCCATGAGTATCATCTCCTTCTATTAGAAGTGGTGAATCCTTTATTGACTACTCAATTACCTCCGAATACCTCAAGTTGTACCTAATCACCACCTTATGAGTAACCCCTAAAAGGCACCGATGAATAGAGTCAAAGCACAGGATCAGTATCTGAGATATCCTTGAGCACTTTAAGTCAAAGGATATTTGCAACATTGCTATGATGAGACTATCATTTGCACTATAATAGAATATCTATATTATTATCTCATAGTAGGTCAATCCAATGAACTTACTACGCTTGGTAAGTATCCATATGTTAACTTTAAACAACTCATGTCTGCAGCTTATGAGATTTACTGTTTGATCTAATCAAGAAGTATAACATGCGTTAGTCTATCATGATTAAAGATATCCCATCTCATTAATCTTACGACTAGCGAAAGTTTAAATACTAATATAATTACACATGATAGCAATCTCATTATCATGACCTCATTATGATTTCCTTCATTCTATGTTTTGTATCAAGGACTTCATTAAATCAATTTAAGATCAACATCAAATCTATAAACGTATGAACATCAAAATAATGAAAAATGCCTTTATTAATCATAAAATGATTTGTACAATAAGTGCTAAAGGTAACTGTCTTTAAAACACTTCTCTAACAAGATCTGTGTGGAAATAAGAGATCACCTCTTCTTCATATATCCTTACAACAACTATGTATGAGGTCTATATCTACCAGATGTCTATGGCTAAATCTTGGGAACACAATCATAGAGATAGTACAAATACTGTCTAACAACTAAAACCCTCAAAACCTAAATATACAGATTCGTGTTCTATCCTTAAGGTTTTGTACATATAAGGTGTGGAAGCAAAGGAACCTCAGACGATTTGGTGGAATCAAATTGCCCAAAGATGTTCTTGCATATAAAATAATACTAGAACTCAGAGAGCTCATCTACTGAATAATCTTAACTAAAATGTAACGGAAACATCTGAGCCTCTTTGAATGTTTAAGAGGCTAAGTGTTTCAACACAAGAGCATGCAAGATAATCAAAGGAAAGGAATAATAAGAAATCAAAAGAAAGTAGAAATAGCTTCAGGGAGAATCTAGTGCGCATGATGTAGAAAGGAAATGCAGATTAAGAAGAAATATGAAGAAACTTGATCAAAGACCCTTCTCCATTCCCCCAAAGGAAGGCGATATCTAGCGTCATGAGGTTCAAAGAGAATCTCAACATTAAACTTGACCTGAGGAAAGATGAAATTATTCATATGAAGAAGAAGCAAGGAAAGAAGAACCAAACAGAACCTTCTTAACTACAAGTGTCAATTGTGAAACAAAGCTTCCATCAACACTAAATATAACAACCCTAATTGGGGAAGATTACAGGCAGTGGACAACAGGGAGGAGGAAGATTACTTCTTTTATCCAGAACCTTCATTAATCTTGAAATGTTGTCGCCTTTTTTTAATGTAGTGGCTTAGATGCGTAGTCATTTTTGATATGTATGATGTTAGCAGTCGCTGGATGTTTTGGCAAGGGAGTCTAAAACTCCATGTATTACTATCTTTTGAAATATTTTCAATATATATACTCAATTAAAATTTTCAAATAATAATAATAATAATATAACTACTAAATCAAGCTAGGTATGAAAAAAAGTAAGTATTACCTATTTACAAGTTTAGGCTGACTATAAGAGGAAAAAGTTGAAAAACTTATTAGAACTACAAGGATGTCTTTACGAAGGATCGTTTATCTATATCCTAGTACGTCAAAATTTTCTATTACAGGTCATCTCTCCAACATTACCATATCATTCTTTGGTTGGGGAAAATTAAGTGATATTAAAATAGGACTAAAATTATTTCATTAGTTAGGGTGAATTAGTTGGCACATACCTTAGGTAGATACAAGGTTATGAGTCAGCAACAGTAATTTACATTGGTCTAATTTTAATGAAATGTTACATTTGTATTATTTCTTTTTTTGATAGGTATGTCAAGTAAGTTGTTAGTGTTATAGTTTTTTATACATATAATGATTAAAAAATTTTATGCTCGAGAAAATAATTACAAAGTTCTAATTTTTTAAAATTTAAAGTTTTACCTTATAAAACTAAAATAGTTTTTTATACATACAATGATTAAGATTATTCTTATTCGAGAAAATAAATTACAAAGTTCTAAACTTTTTAAATTTTTAGAATTTAAAGTTTAATCTTTTAAAAATTTCAAGTGAGTGTCATAATGTGTAAAAATCGGACAACTCAATTCAAAAGGTTGTTTTTGTTAATATTTTATTAGTGGGCCTAACAAAGTAATGTAAAAACTGATATTTGGAGGGATTACTTGATATCTTCTTTCCTACATAGTTTTTTAAGAGTCAAATAATTTGTTGTATTTTACATGCATAACCACACATATATTTGCTAAAAGAGGCTAAAAAATCATGATGATAAAAATGAAGAGCTGCATAACCTTGCTAGATATTAGTCTTTATAGTTCTCTATTAGCTACATAAGTAAAATATTTTTAAAATTTTGGATATTTGATTGAAAACTTTAAAAGATTAGACACTAAAATAAAGTTTTTAAAAAATGTTTGATACTTTTCAATTCATTATCCCTTTTTATTTATTAATTATTTTGAATTTTTTTCTTATTTGACAATTTACTATTTAACTTTGTGTATGTTATGTGAGGATCCAACAAAAGAGGAGTTCCAAGGCATAGTTTCTTTATTTCTAGTACTCTTTTGAGAATTATTATATTGTGCATTACTTTGGATTTAAGTTATGGAAAGCTTAGTTTTATTTTATAGTTAAGAGGGATATGTTTTTTTTTAGAATTTTAGTATTTATGATTTCATAAAGACACGATAATAGGTAGCTAACCTTAACTCAGTATTGGCTTAGAAGTTTAGGTTCCATTATTGAGTGATGATATATCATAGGTTTAGTAAGAATACCCAAGCTCAAGGTAGGACATATTTTATAGTATTAGAGTCATAGGTATAGGAATAAGAGTTGGATCTTAAAAAGTAGTGAGATGAATAGAGGTAGACGAAGTGTTTATTCTTGTAAGTTTATGTTGATTTTTTAGAAAATGTCAAACATATTTAGGCATATTAAGGAGATTATGTAATGAAGTACTAGAGAGGTCAGTAGTAGGGATGGCCAACAACCATCGTTTCTCTCTAAACCATTAAAGACGTTCTTTTTCTCTGAGTTGGTCAAGTTGCTAGGTATGGGTTCCACTATCTTGCTTCTCACCTTTTCTTCTATTTTTTTTTAACCTTTGGTCATTGTTCTATAGTAGGTAGTTATTATATTTCTCTTGAAGGAGTGATAGATCACTCCCATCCTAAATGAAAGCCAACATTGAGGTATGAAATTACTTGATTCTTCTGTACTAACTAACTTAGTGTCTTCTTGCTTAATCTAAATTTCCAGCTAGTAGCTAGAGATCATATGGTCTTGGTTTAGAGAGATAACTTCAGTCCTTAGGCTTCATTAACTCTTTAGTTAAGTCTTCCCACTTTGTAAATTTGTGCATAACTGCTCTAAAGTTGATCTGTTAATCTTCTTGGATTTCTTGCATTCATTTCTTCATGATATTTTTGCATCTTATTGATTACCTATGGTTGGCCTCACTATTTATGTACTTCATTCTGCTATGAAGATTGGATTTAAGAAATTCACGAAACTGTAACTTATTGTAAATGTAAAAAATTGCTTTGTTTATTATTGATGTAATTTTGTTAGATCTCCATTCCTTCTCTTTTAGACTTAGTGAAACTTAAATTCATTTTGAATTAGAAGTATTAGTGGAACTGTAGTAGAATTTTAAGACTCTTCTAACTTGCATTTCTTTTTTTAAAAAATATTACGTGAGCCTTTATTTTTAAGGATATAAAGAGATTTTGTAATATAGTTTAGATGTCAAGAGCCATCTTGTAATTGATTATAAGATTCTTTTCTTTTTATTTAAATACCCCTTCACTTATGAAATCAATTGTAAATTATCCAAGGTGAAGCTTGTAACTATATAAGGCAATGAAACTTTTTTTTAGCTGAAATTTCTGGATCACTGTTCAACAAGCCATCCATTCACTGTGAGATTATTTTACGAACTGTGAGATTATTTTAAGACATATTTACATATAATATAAAATAAATTTATTACTTCAACAATATTTACTAATATTCCTCGAGTGCTTAAGTCGACCACTCATTTCATAATAGGCATCAATATATGATGGATTTATTTTTTATCTAAAAGATCTATATTATGACATTCAAAGAATTTTTTCCTTTCATTAAATATAATAGTATAATTATATTCTCTTAATTTTGTTCTTAGTATTTAAAACAGAATGAAGTGCAGAAATAGTGATCCAAAGTAACATATACCAAGTTAACATTCTCAACTTTACCATATGAAGTTGTTTCAGTTAATAGATCACAGAATTTGGGATTGTAGAATGTTAAAACATTCAAATAATAAGTCTTCTATTCTTAAAGATATCAGATCACTTATTAATCTTTTCCTTCTACTTTAGGTTTTTATTTATCTTTAATGGTGACTGACAAACATAAAATGCACTTATGTAAGGGATTTTTGGATTGATAAAAGAATAAAGTTATGATTGATTTTGTTTCTTCTATGAATACTTCGTTAATTGCATATATATAGTTTTTCCTTTCCTCATTAAATTGTACACTTTGCATCTATATTGATTATGTTTATGACTTATTTTTCTTTTTATTGACTTTTCATAATAAAATTGTTAACATAAATTCATCATGGAATGTTGACGCGATGACTAATTTCTGATAGCAGAAATGAGCTCCAATGGGAGGAGTGTGGTAAAATTCTCTCTAATGAAGAACAAATCAATGTACAACAAATCTCCTAATGAAAGACTAATCACCCTTTGCCTTCAATGGTCAATTTTCTTCTTCAAGGTTTTTAATAGCATCCAAATTAGCTCTCTTTCTTTATTATCTTATCTCGTTTTTTGTTAGGAAGCTATTAGATGAGTGTCTGATTGTCTATAATTTGTGTTTTGTAAAGCTTCCTCAAATCTTCAAGAGAACATAGATGGAAATGGAGGTGGTGGTGATGTCCCAATAGTTCGTACATGATTACAGAAATCGGTTGTTTTTGGAACAGTCGTTGATTGAAAAGACTATGTTTGTTTATTGTGACGATGCTGAAGTCATTCAATTGGGTATGATTGTGTTTGAATTTGGGTTACTTATACCATTTGATTTAGCTTTGATTATTCTATACTGTTTGTTCCTTAGGTAAAATGCATGGGACATGTAGTTTATCTAATTTAGTGATCCATACTACATCTAAGAAATCATTCACTGTATCTTCTACTAGTTTAGTTAAAGTCAAGAAGTTGTTAAAAGAGGGTGTCAATAAACCAAATCTTGAGAGGGGATCTTTAACTATTTCAATTGATGGTTTTGAACATTCAAGGAGCCTTTTTAGGAATCCAGATATAGGGAACTCTTTTACCTTATCTACTGGGTCTCATGTCACTTGAAATCTAGACAAATAATTTCTTTTTTTGAAGAAATAAACGTGAAACTTTATTTGTTGCTTTGTCTGTAAAAATAGTTAAACTTTTAATTAAAATATTGTATTACTTACTATATATCATTACATTATATTTCTCACTATATATCAATATATTACTTTTTCTATAATAATTATATATCATTATATTACAAATTTCATGTTAACACTGTTTGAAAATTTTGTGACACCATATATAATTGTCAAATCATATAATTTAAAATAGAAAAGTAAAAATTTTAAATCTATGTAATTTTAAATAATTATAACTTTATAGTTTCATAAATTATTAAAATGATTTGACCTTTTTGTTATGTAAATTTATTTTTAAATTTACAATCATTATCAATAACATTAAATTTGATTTTTCTCAATATAATAATGTAATGATATATAGTAATAGCGCTGCAAGAGGTCACGGCAAAGTTGCCTCAAGTCACGGCAAAGGCATACCTTCATAAATGCACACATACAT
Source organism: Erythroxylum reticulatum (assembly GCA_025504915.1). Taxonomy (NCBI): domain Eukaryota; kingdom Viridiplantae; phylum Streptophyta; class Magnoliopsida; order Malpighiales; family Erythroxylaceae; genus Erythroxylum; species Erythroxylum reticulatum. The sequence continues at coordinate 12,025,233 of JANSVA010000004.1, forward strand.
CACTACTAGTAATAGCGCTGACGCATAACAGAGGGTGTGACGTAAAGGTAGGTGAGTGGCAATGAGTAGTTGGGCCTAGCGGGGCTGTCTACAACATAGTGACAACAACTTTTGGATCTTTAAAATCTTTCTAAAAGGCCCTCCGATTGGTTGAATGGTAAGAGTATTATGTCTTCCTGGATAATTGACACAAAAGCCACAAGAACCATATGACAGGAGATTTATCTTGTATGATAGATGTGAGGAAAATTGTGAATTGTCTAGTGAGATAGTGAGATGGGAAGAAGGTCAATGCAAATCAAGAGGGAAGCGTGATATTGGATGGAGGATTAAAACTTGATCATGTTCTTTATGTGCCTAAATTGACATGCAGTTTAATTTATGTGCCTCAGTTGATAGATGAGTCAAATTGTATCATTCAATTACTGATAACCTATGTTTTATACAGGGCCATATGACGAGAATGTTGATTGGAGTACGTGTACAAAGGGATATACTCTATTTTTTCCATGGTTTTCCTTAAGTGCAAGCTTTGACTGTTGATAGAGAGAGTTCAATGGACTTATGACATAGACGATTGGGACATTTGTTAGACTCATTGTTGTATAAGAAGAAACAGAGCATGTGATGTATGTCAACGTGTAAAGTAGACTAGAGATAAGTTTCCCATTAGTGAACATAAAGATGATGGTGTTTTTGATTTGATACACTGTGATTTGTAGGGGACTTATAAGAAACCTTCGTCTTGTGGTGCATCATATTTTTTGACTATAGTAGATGATTATTCTCGTTCAACTTGGGTTTATTTGTTATATGACAAAACAAAAGTTAAAAACATGTTTTTGAATTTTGTTGCTATATTGGATCGTCAATTTAATAAAAATGTGAAGTTTGTGTGTAGTGATAATGGAATCGAATTTCTTTGCTTACTTGACTATTTTAATGAAAATGGGAGCATATTCGAGACATCTTGTATTGGAATCCCACAATAGAATGGAAGGGTTGAACGTAACCATAGAAATATTTTGAATGTTGCTACAACTCTCAAATTTCAGGGACATTTATCTGTATCTTTTTGGGGAGAATGTGTCTTAGTGGTTTGTTACTTGATAAATAGAACTCCCTTTGGCCTTAGAAATAAAACTTATTATGAATTGTTGTTTGGAAAAATTCCATCTTATGATCAGTTGTGTGTGTTTGGTTCTCTTTGCTATGCCCATAATCAACATCATAAAGGTGACAAATTTGCTAGTAGAAGTCGAAAGTGTGTATTTGTGGGATATCCTTTTGAAAAGATAGGGTGGAAGATGTATGACTTAGAGACAGGTGAATAGTTTGTCTCTTGGGATGTCAAATTTTTTGAGGATGAATTTCAGTTTGCGAATGAGTAAAAGTCTACAGAACATTCACCATAGGTTCATAATAAGTTGATTCTTGAGGATGATGATCAATTTTTGGGAACATATGGTTCCGAGGAGGCAGGTGGGACCAAGGATGGTGGTGCAATGGTAGGTGAGGCGAAGTCAACAAGCATTCCCACGACGGTGGCGGAAGGCAGGACATCTTAAGCTAGGGTGTTTGCAGAGGTGGTGGAACCGGATGCAAGTAATACACCTTTGAGTGGTGTTGAGGAGAGCACAGGCGAGCTAGGAAGGGGGATGAGACCAAAAATCCCTTCGATTCATACAATATAAAAAATGAGTCCTCCTTCTTAACTTTCACTAGCTTCACAACAATCCTCAGGTACTCCTTATCCTATAACACATCATGTTAATTATGAATGATTTTTTGCATGACATAGAAATTTTCTTGTAGCCATAACTGTAGGACATTAATCAAAATGTTTTAAGGAAGCAGTAGGAGATCCTAGTTGGAGGGAGGCAATCACAAAGGATATTAAAGCACTTGGAGATAATGCAACTTGGTCTATAGAGATACTACCTCTAGGGAAGAAAGCATTAGGGAGCAAATAGGTGTACAAAATAAAATATAACTCAAATGGTAGCATTGAAAGATTCAAAGCTAGGCTTGGGATTTTTGGGCATCATTAGAATGAGGAAATTGACTATACAGAGACATTTGCTCCGGTGGCTAAAATGGTGACAGTTTGGGTGTTCCTTGCTATTGTTGCAATCAAAATTAGGAAGTCCACCAAATGGAAGTGCATAATGCATTCTTGCATGGTGATTTAGATGAGGAAGTGTACATGAAGGTTCCTCCAGGTTTCTCAGTTTCTAAACCAAATCAAGTTTGCAGGCTTCAGAAATCTTTATATGATCTCTGTCAAGTTTCGTAGTGTTGGTTTGCTAAGTTGATTGCGATATTGAGCTATGGTTTTATTGAATCATACTCTGATTATTCCCTATTTACCTTGTTTAAAGGAAAATTTTAGATCAGTGTTCTAGTCTATGTTGATGGTTTGATCATTGTAGGGAACGATAGTGTAGCATTGACTGCATTTAAAGATTATTTGAGCAAATGCTTTTATATGAAGGATTTAGGTGTTTTGAAGTACTTTTTGGGCCTTGAGATAGCCTGAAATCAAAAGGAAAAATTTTCTTTGTCAGCGAAAATATAACCTTGAAATTATTTTAGAGGCCAACCTGTTGGGTGCCAAACTAGTTGGTTTTTCCATTGAGCAAAATCATAAGCTGACAATTGAAAAAAGGCCACTTCTTGATGACTCAGAGAAGTATAGGAGGCTCATTGGTCATCTTATTTATTTATCTGTGACTCGGTTGGATCTTTCATATTTGGTCCATATTTTATCTTAGCTCGTGCAACATCCTAAGTAAGAGCATTGAGAATCTGCTCTACGGGTTGTTCATTACTTGAAGGGGAATTTGGGGCTGGGTATCTTGCTTCATTCTGATAGTGAGCTAGCTTTGTCAGGTTGGTATGATTCTGATTGGGCTAGTTGTCCTCTTACACGCAACTAATTGACGGGATGGATTGTGTTACTTAGTTATTATTGGATCCTGCTTCTGGAGCCCAACATTCGAAATAATAAAATGTGTGCAAACACATTTCTTCAATTTCAGAATATATTTTGGGAAACCTTAAACTGGAATCACAATTTGACTTCTTCATAACATTTGTTTCCCATTGTCTTAAGTGTCTAATGAATACTCAAAATTCATCCAGAAATTGAACATTTTAGAGGCTGAATCAGAATTCAAATTCTTCATATAATTGGTAAACCTATGTGTCTAGTTTACTCCACAATAAAAATCATATCAATTGGAACACTACAAATCCAGAAATGTTCAAAATGCCGAAATATGTTCAGTAAAATAACACTAGTTCATACTATTCCAACATATTCCCTCATTTTCCTTCAATCAAACTTTTTTTCAATCAATTCATAATGCTGCCAATTTTTTTGGAGAGATATCATAATGTGATAGGAATCTACTGGCTCAAGGATCATATCATTTAGAGGTCGGATAACAAAGCTATGGCCGAAAGAATCAAACAAGGTTTTGTCCTCAATCATATTGAACCTATTTTGGGAAAATTAGCATAACTTGCTCTAGAGATATCAAATCAAGGTAATTCTTAGATGTTTAGAAAGAGTACTTCAAGATATACAACTTTTGCAAAGATCTTAAAGATAGATTTTTTCATAAAAACTAGACCAGATGATACAAAATGAACAGTACCCAGAAGAAGTTTATGAATAGTACACAGAAGATGTTTTACAATTATAACTTTCTCTAGAGATATTAGATCAAGGTAATTATTAGATGGTTTTAAAGAAGAATTCAATATCTACAACTTTTATGAAGACATTAAAGAGATATTTTGTCATCTATATGGTGAGAACTGGACCAAACAATACAAGATGAATAGTACCCAGAAGAAGTTTATGAATAGTATACAAAAGATGTTTTACAATTAGCATAACTTTCTCTAAAGATATTGGATCAAGGTAATTACTATATGGTTTGAAATAATAATTCAATATATAAAACTTTCATGAAGACATTAAAGAGATATTTTGTTATCTAAATGGTCAAAATTGGACCAGACAATACAAGATGAACAGTACCCAGAAGAAGTTTCAATCTAAGACCTATTTAGAATAATTAGTATAACTTTATCTAGGGGCATCAGATCAAAGTCATTCTTAGAGGGTTAGAAAGTAGACTTCAAGATCTACAACTTTTATTAAGACCTTGAAGATATATTCTACCATCTATAGGGACAAAATTGGACTAGAATGTGTAAGATGAACAGTGCATAGAAGATACACGTCATCACCAAATGACACGTCATTACTAAACGACAAGTCATTGCTAGACGACACCAGACGACATGTCATCATCAAAAGAAACAGTTTATACTCCTGAGCATCTGCACTTATAAGGATCATAACTTTCGACTCCGATGTCCAAATATTTTATACTATATATCGTTGGAAAGCTAGAAAGATAAGCTATAACTTTCTAGAAGATAACTTCATCTAACCTAGATAAATTCGTGTAACCTAAATTAATCCAGATTTTCCTTTGAAGTCAGAACACAAATTTTTCCCTATGGAAGAATTGAAGTATTACACTGTGCAGACTTGGAATGTCCTAAGCATAACCATTCAGTTACAAAATTGACTTCATTAAACTCTTAAATCTTAACTTATTTGTTTCGTCACATTCAGCTACATCTGAACAGTCAAAAAACCTATCTTTCCTTTCCATAACATCTCACTTATGTGTTTATATATATGTGTGTGTGTATATATATATATATATATATCAGTCATTCATACTCGAAATCATCATCTCAAGTTGATAACTTCTTCATGTATATCTAATTTCAGCTCACACCATCCATACACCATTCATATTTCATTAACATCGAAAGAATAAAGTTTTACAAATCCTTAATGGCATTTCAAGCCACAATACATCATCGTCTCAAAACCTCAAACTATAAAAGATTATTGAACTAATAAACTTGAAATGCAACTAAAATACGTGCTTTCCCAAAACTAACTCAAAATACAAATTAAGCAATTTGGAGAAATTCACTTAGACTCTTGATTACTTGATCTCTTAGCTATCACCTGAAAATGGGATAAAAAGGGGATGAGCTTAAAAGCTCGTGGGTAACATTTATAACAGAATAATAAGCAAAACCCTTGAAAACAATTTTACTTGTCATAAAAAATTTTCATTGAGTTCATAAAACACATGTTTCTCAAATTCTCATCATTTAGTCAAATTCACAAACCATAAAACATGAATGCATTAAACTTGCTCACAGATCATAAGCACACAAGCACATTAGAATGGTTTGGGTGGATCCAAAACAGAACGTACTACACATTTCCCCTAAGGGTCCTGTGTAGTCGTGAACAGAACATCCTAACGTAATCCTAGATAATGGTTTTTGTGTAGCCATGAACTTATAGGATTCCATAAAGGAGCTCCATGCCACTAGCGGGCTAGCGGAAGAAGCCTTTTATCAAAGTATACTTGACATACTTAAGGGACCACCACAAACCCATATAATATGTAATTCATGACTTGTAAACTTGTTACCCAAAAGGGCACTTTTCTGAATTTTGACTTTTCATAGACATGATATATTTCGAAAACATGATTTCATAAACGTGATATCTTCTCAAAAATCACTTTTAAGCCTTTTCATAAATCATCACACAATTCATAAAATCACATATTGAAATTTCTCAAATCATTCAAAAGCAATAAATGTAACACTTATGATGCAATTGAAATCATTAAACTTCTTTGATTTAAAGAAAACATTAGTGGCTTATTTACTCTATTATAAACATGTACTCACCTTGATTTCCTTGCTTAAAATGTCTCTACTCTTGCTTTTCTTGCCTTTCTTGATTTCTTTCTTGATTCTTCACCAAATGAAGAGATATTTAGCTCAAATGGAAGCTCTTCTCTTCCTCTACATTTGTCTCTTCTTGAACCACTTCAAAATCTCTCTCAAAAGCTAAGAAATGAAGAAATCCTAGTTCAACTCTCTTCTTTTCTCTCAACCACTGAAATTCTCTTCTCTTTCTTTCTTAGTTTCTCTTCTTCTCTCCCAATTCACGTTTTTCCTTCTCTTAAATGCAAGTCTACATTTCTTTCTTCTATTTCTACCCTTAATGAGTGTAAAAATTCCATTTTACCCTTCCTTATAGGCTTATGTTCTTTTAACCTTAAGTGTCTTGCCAAAAATACCCTTGAACATTCTTTTAACTTTTACAATTTAACTTCATTAATCCATGAAATAAAATCCTATTAACCTTGACCTGATAATTAACTCAAAAAATGTTAATCTATCAGAACCACAAAATTATTTAAATCATGCTCATTCATCAAGAAAAAATTTAGGGGCCAACATTTCTCCCCCTCTTAAAAGAATTTTGTCCTCGAAATTCTTACCTAACTGATCTAAGGGCAGGGGTATCTCTCATTCTCTTATGCTCCTCCGTTTTCTATTTAACTTCATCACTCAAATAATTTCTTTCAAATGACCCTAGTTAACAGATTTAATCAATCCCTTCATGACTTATTCAGATATCACATTACGAATCTAAGTCATCTTTCATCAGTAGCACTTCTTGTAACTATTTCATACAGACCTATTCATGTCGGGCTTAGCTAATCATTTTTCCTAACCTGAGCACACCTTGGCACGGTGATACTCTCAGAAATAATTTATCTTTCACTTAATAATTCACATCAGTGTAATGTTAATACATTTAATTCTTATGTCTATCTCATTATATTCCATACCCTTGGTGTTGATCTACCTAAATCATTTATCTTTCTTGAATCACTTAATTTCTAATACAGATAAATTTCACTTATCAACAATCCCTAATCAATTCTGGCCTTCAACCATTTTTAGGCCTTAATCATCACAATACAAAAGCAAATGATTCTTTCTATCGTCTAACTACTCAGATAGTATTATAATGAAATCACCATAATGATGGTGATGCTTGAAGTCAAATAGAACTATACGTTGATCCCATGCTCCTATGGACTCAAAAATATAAGCTTTAAACATATCTCTGACAATTAAGACAACCAGGAATTTAAACATTAAGTCACTTGATTTTACATTCTTAGCTGCTAAATGATGTTCCGGTGTATTCCTACTAGGATGCATAACTCACGTTATCGTTTGTAATTTTCTCACAATCTCTTTGCTCTATCACCTTTATCGATTACACATACTTCTTATTTCAATCACAATTATATCATTTTTCCTATTAGAACCCAAAATTCAGATCCGTTTTCAATCTCTCAATAAGATTCACAATTTTTAAATCCTCAATTTGAGTTTAGTTAATCTTTCCATGTGATATTGATCTTCAATTCCATAGTAAATAGCACTTTGATTTGTCCAAAATTCAACTCCACATTCTATGCTCCTCTTTGCACTAGATCTGATAACCTCAATATCTGAATTAGTCTTTATGTACTTCTATCCACCGTTTCAGTCTCATATTCAATTTTTCTCAACTCAATAATTACCTCAAACTTTAATGATTTATATATGCGTATATATATTCAGGATGTTTCTATATATATACTGTCTCCAAACTTTCAAAGCAATCCTTACTATAGTAGCTCTAAATCATATATCGAATAGTCAACTCATAGGACCTTAGTTGTCTCCATACATATGAAATCACTTTATTATGCTGCATTGGATTTTATCCAAATCTCTTATACAACATCATTGTATACTATAGATCTCTAAATCCATACGATATGATTAATATTAGCATAATTCCTAAAAATTTCTCTTTGCTTTCATTACTCATATGATTTACGCATTTTTCTTCAAGTATTCAACTATTCTTCTCAACTTTTCGAATCATTAATATATAATCAAATTTTGCCTAGATCGCTTTAATCTTCAATACCATAGTACTCTATTGGAACAATTGTTAACTTCAAACAATTATTATCAAACTCCATATGCCCCCTAATTTTGTTATCGTAATTCCTTAAATAACTAATTCCTTAATGAGGTAAGATTGTCTCATGTTATTTTCAATTTTCCAATTAACTTCCTTTCTAGAATGATTTTCTCAATTCATTCGATTTCATTTAATTTCACATTGAATTTTTCTAAGGTTTCCTTATTCATACTAGTTGCTTCACACATTTCAATTTATTTGCAAACTTAACTTCCTATGTGGGTAACACATTCATCAAAACCTAATGTATATATCCCGTGCATACTCATAGAGAATATAATGTGGATCTAAATTCTCCTCACATTAGCAATAGTGTTACCAAAAATCCACGCATGTAGTTGGATACTTTACATCAAACAAAATACATACATTCTTAGTAGCAGACTCTACCTCCTATGCTTGAGTTTCCACTAGGGATATGACTCCAATATTAATTTTTGATTCATTATAGATTCATTTCTGTTTGGTTCTTTCATTGATCATCCTTAATATAAACTATTCGATCTGCTTAATTTAATTTAGTGAAATTCTTCTTTGAAAGAAGATTTCTTACTACTATCACCTATACTATTCATGCAATCTTTATCAATCATCTGTTATCATCATTACATGATCATCCATTCTTAATACCTCGAGAAGACCAATTTCTATTGTTCTTACAAGGCCATACATTCTAATTACCAAAACATAATGAAGTAGTAAATGTAATTACTGTCCCATATACTTAGAGGTGCATTATCAAAGTCATCCCATTGTGTCCACATATTTATCTCCAACAATTCACCAATTTATAT
>JANSVA010000004.1:12049241-12060463 GCA_025504915.1 Erythroxylum reticulatum
AACCTATAACATAATATCTTACTCACATTAGCATGCTAATTAACTCCAACACAATTTAATCTAGCAAAACTCCAAAATTAATTTAGTCATGCTTATTAATAAAAAAATATCCAGGGGCCGACACTTTGAGAATACAAGAGTCAAATTCAACAAACTCGGCCAGAAGGTTGTTGAATCTAAAAGGAAATATGACTCTTTATAAATATAGATGTACTGTTATATCTAAATGATCTAAAAGGCTTTGATTACTGAAGTGAGAGAAGTAGTTTGTAGAGGTTGTAACCATAACTAGTTTGCCAAGCATCTATCTCACTTCTTTTGAATGAAAATTTAACCATCTTGCTTATTGCACCAATTGAAAAAGTTGCCACCCCTAGGGATATCTGTGACTTAGATATCAACCAAGCATTATCTCATCTCATTACAAGGAATAACAATAGATTTGGCCCCTTATGTTTACTTAGGGTTAATAAAGACACTGAAGTCTCCAAGTTTGATCTAGGGTCGAGATATAAAATCTGTTAAGGATTTGAGTTGGATCTATAGTGTAGATCTTTGATATTCATTGTTATGAGCATAAAAAAGTAGTGTAGAAGGACATCCTTGATTCCCCTAGACAACTTCAAGGCATATCATCTAGTCAGATGTGAAACTAATAATGGTGATGATTTCCTAAGTATTGTGAATAAACAAGATTCTCCCATTTGGATGATGGCTATAATTAGATATCAAGTTATAGTTACTACGTAAAAATTGGATAATGTTACATTTTGAGGATTTTATACGATTTTCTAAGAAACCAACTACAAAAGATTTATTTTGTAGGACAAAGTTCCTCATCAAAAGTTTTTGTGAGGGGCCACCAAGCTACTATGGTCATATTTTGGTTTCCTTAGCGGGAACCTTTTCTTTCTACTCGACCTCCTTTTAACAACAATTTCAAACTCATCTTGAGTGGGATTTTTTCTTAGTGTAATTTGAGTACTCCTTCTAGGTTCATCTTGTATAGGTATCACAAAAGAATTTGAACCATTCAGAGAGTGTACATCTACCTTATTCGAAGGGATGACATTTATAACAACTAGAGGCTAATAATGTATAGATATTTGAGGGGTTGCCTATAAATCAGCTTCCATATGAGTTTCCATTGTCAAAGTAGGTGTTTGTATAAGACGTTGTATTTCAATTTATGCTTTTGTTTTAGAAGTAAGTCATATAACTTCCTCATAACCACCTGAATTGAATAGTCTACCTGTTGGTTTCCACACTTTCTTAACATTAAGTTAGGGCTTTCAAGTATAAGATATAGTAATATGATCTTCAAAAGGTTCCATATCTTCATCCAATCTAATAATTGGTATGCTATCAATAAGATCAATCATAAATGACACCAAAACTCATATTCTAGTCAATTAAACCCTCCTTACCTCAGCAGTTGTTTGATCCAAGAAAATAAGCTTGTTTAGATAGCTAGCAATGTAACTGTGTCCGGAAATGGTCTAACATTCCAGTGGGACTCCATATAAGATGATCTAGATGGGTATATTTTCCTGCTTGATGCCTGTCGTCTTTATTCCAAGTCTCCAAGTTTGTAAAAAAAGTGGCTTGTTCTGGATGTGCCAAAGACCAGTTTGGAGAACTTTTTTTTGTCATCCTCTACATTAGAGAATTTAAATAGAAATACTTCATCCCTATTAATGAGGACCTACGACAATCCCAATTTTTTCCAATTACTCATGGCCTAATGTTTCATAATAGTGTAAGTGACCCTCTTGTCAATGAAGAACCCCACAAGGGTTAAGTTTTATTTGGATGCACTTGCTCTGAGTACCTCAAGAGGGGGAGCTACAATTGAGTTATCTAAAGTGGATGAAGGAGGGTAGTAACATATTTTCACCCCGTGATAAGAAAGAGTTTAAGTTCATGTAGTCTGGTGAGATGAAATGAGGTTAGAAAGGGAGCAATGGGGAAACAGTAAAGGATGGGTTAGTAGGTAGAGATTGTAATGCAGTAGAAGGGCAAGGGTTAACATAGAAGCAACAGTGCTAGCAGGGCAAGGGTAGGCTGTAGAAAAAGAGAGGTGAATAGTGCTAAGGAACCTCTGTTCCAGATCTAACTTAGTATTGCTAGTTGACTTTCTTTCCTGTTAGCATTTGTATTAATTTATCCTAGCATAAATTATTAGTAAACTAAATTCATACTTATCTAATAGTTAACTAAATCGAAAACAATTCATATCCATCAATGAAAATTTACAAGTTTAAAAAGAATTTTAAGATATTTTACGTCTGGACATCTCCACAACCCGCATCTCAGTAGAATGCCTATTGGGATGTTACTGTTATCATTATTTTACTATCTTATAAAAGAAAGAACAATATTAATTGTTATTATACTAGAACAAAGGTAACTATTATTACTAATTTAACTATAATTGTACTTAATAAATTTACAAAATTGTTGTAATTATTTATAATTCAACTAACTAATTACTATAATTGACTAGTTGAAATAATTTAATGTTTCCACTTCCCCTCCAAGATGGAGTTTGGTGCTAATCATACAAGACCAATTTAGAAGTATACAATGGAATATAACATACAAGGAATTGATGAAGACGTCCACGATCTACGATTTTGACGAAGTGAATCATGAATTGATGAATCATTATTCAAACTTGTCATGCCAAATCACAATCTATCTCCAAGTATTATAATGTGTAATTTAACTTAGTTATTACACCAAATAGGAATATGCAGTTTGACACAAACTAAAAATATTTGAGGATAAATGTAAGCTACTAAAACTCACAAATAATAGCCTTTATACTTTGATATTCAACTTATACAAATAAATAAGAAATTGTATACCATTTCTTTGTCTTTCCATGAAATTAGTGATTATCCTAAGAAAATATAATAGTCTATAAGATAACTCTTTGTCTGAGGACAAAAGGCAAAGCATACATCATAATAGGTTGCAAGTTGAAATGTATTAAAAATTAAAAAGATCCTTTCAAATGACATCTCTTGAGATACTTAAGGATATGAATGGCAACAAATCAATGTCATTAAATAGGAGTTTAGATAAACTAACTTAATTTTTACATGATGTGTCATATCAAGTCTAGTAAAATTGAGAAATAAAAGGCTACTAACCATCCTTCTATATTTCTCTAGTTATGACAATAAAGGAGTAACTGAATCAAGGAACTTATAAGCTTTAAGTAATAGAGTCATGGCTTTTTTGGCCTTGTTAATCCTATATCACTAATAATATTCATTGTATATTTGAATTGATTCACACATACTTGTTTTTTTATCAAAATATTTCTAATCCAAGAAAATATTTAACATGTCTAAATCTTTAATGGTGAATTTTTCATGCAATAATTCTTTCACATCAATGATATCTTTCTTTAAAAAATTGGTAACTAAAATATCATCTAAAATTCTTTTTTACCAATAAAAATTAAGGTCTAATGTTTGATAATCAAACACTTGTCACTAACTGAGTGTTTAAAACCATAACTTTAAACCCAGGTAGTGAATTCATGGTTTCATTAGCGAAAGGCCTACTTAAAGTTATAAAGAGACCTTTTTAAGCTACATCTTTAAAATCGTAACTTTGAACCCAAGTAGTGAATTCATGGTTTCATTGGTGAGAGGCCTGCTTAACGATATAAAGAGACCTTTTTAAGCTACAAATTTAATTTAGATGATCTTTATCAAAGCGTTTAGGGGTGTCATATACATATTTTTACCAAGGTAATCATGTAAAAAGTATTATTTACATTTAATTTATGTAAATAAGGATGACAACAAGTTGGATCAAGTTCAAGCCCCAAACCCAAAATTTTTCCCTAAACTAGGCCCAACTTGAAGCTCATTCAGATCAAATTTGTTTAACTCGAGCTGGATCTAATCAAATATAAGATAACTTAAATGGCTCAAAACTTGAGCAAACTAGACTAAGCCCAAAGAGCTCAAACTTATTTACTGCATAAGACTTGACTCTCTTCTTTTTCTTTTGACGTTCAATTCCCAAGTTGGTTGCTCTAAAGAATTCTTCAATGCATTTTAGTAAACATTGTCTCTATAACATTTTATCTCTCTTATCCCCAAGAATTTTATCAATATTAAACTAATAACCTTCTTACGTCCTTCTATGCTTAATTGTACTATAGCACTTTATAAGCTTAATTTCCAAGTACAAATATCTAATGGTTAAGGGCTAAGGGGATATCCAAGGCATTTGTTAGCTATTTCGCTAAAAAATAAATTTGGAAAAGCTAGAGCAAACCCAAGATTGAACTAATCTCCCAGATAAAACATGATGTTAAAGGCAAAAATATAATTTTCAACTTAATTTCTCGAATAAAATGTAAATTTCAATTTTTTGAATGACAAAAGTTAGGCACTTATATATTGACACTTCTAAAGATACCTAATACAATCAAAAGAAACAAACACTAAGTTTGACAATTGATGAATAAGAATTTAGAAGAAGCTGACTTCCCAAATAATGGTTATGGAATTAGATAGGGAATCAAGAAAAAGGTAGATGGTGACAAGAAAACTAAGTAAGTAGATAAGAGGTAAGCGAGTAGGAAGTGGCAACGACCATAGGGAGAGAGAAGGGGAGAGAAAAAATTAGAGAGATAGATGGCTACTGACTAGGGTGAGTGTTCGGTGGAGTTGTATAGTGGAAAGATAAAAAATAAAATCATTTTATATAATACAAGAGGTTCACGATTTTAATCTAGTCATAAAGCCCAAGTTTGAGCCAGCCCTAAGCCTAATTTTTTAAAAACAATTTCTATACTAGTCTAAAATTTGATCAACTCATATCAAACCAAACCAAGCTAGTTTTTCCACTCCTGGATGTAAAGATTATGATCTTATAGTTGCAATGGATAAGAAAGTTTTTATTCTGATTACTAGTCCCTAATGGCACCCAAGAGTAGGATGAATTAGGTATTTATAAACTTTTAACAAAAAGTTACTAACTTAATATAAAAAAGATCACAATTTATATAGGATGAAAATATAAAGTAAAATAATGAAATTTTAAAATCTCTTAAATAATAAAGTAAAAAAGAGAGGAAAGAGAGATATAAACTTATTTATAGTGGTTCATTAACAATTCTTGCCTACATCCACTCTTAAGAATCCATTTAAATTTTTACTTTAATTCTTCTTTCAAGGTATAGATTAACTTTTGAATAATATTTTCTTGGCAAAGAAATAGTCTTCATTCATAGTGAAGAGGAACCTTGATGTCACCTAGAAAATCCTAAGATACAATAATATAATGCCGCAACCAAATCTTACAATTTAAAATACCTCACTTTATTACTTGATAACTCCAAATCTTACAACTTAAAATACCTCTCTTTAACCCAAAGATTATGCAATGAAGTCAGATGAGATACTCATATATGGTAAGCCTTTAAAATTACCAAATTAACAAAGTGAGGATAAAATTAATAATACAAAATATAAAAATCACTTTTATGCCTATTGATCTTCTTCTTTTTTTCTTTCTTGATTTTCATTTTGTAAGTTGCAAACTTCATCTTTTCTTTTATAATCTTCATACAACATCTTCTTAAGTTTATGACTACATCTTATTTTCATATTTTTTCTCATTAAAATAATAAACTCATTGGTATTACTTATATTTTGATATCATCAAAACATCAATTGGAACCTCTCTCGGTTCAAATATCTCTCATTATGATGACAAAACATTTGTGATATAAGAGAGAAATAATAATGTAACATCACCTATACGGAACCTACAACCATCCACATACATTTCTATTCATTTATAAGGACTATCCTTACACAATTTTCTATTCAATGCTACACATATACATATTACAAAATTTCATATCATTTAACATTATCATTGCAAAGTAGTATTACATCTTTATATTTACATGTTAATCCAAAAGGAAAACATAGAATTTCCTTGATTACATATATAATCATTCTTTAATTAAAAGACACATCTAAAGGTACTTTTACTCCTAGCTATTGGCCTTGGTCCCTGCAGATGTTCCCTGTTCCTTACTCCTATGACTTGGACCTACATGGATTAACACCCATGCTAAGCTTGAAAGTTAAGTGGGGAAAACACTTAGTTTGGATGACTACTCACAGCAATCATCCGTTAAGCACACACATTCAGAAATATCACAACTCACATACCATAAATTTACATTCATGAACCAAACATTGATATTCAATTCTCATGTAAACAATGATGGCATACTTAAGCAAAGTACATTATGCAAATATGCTTCAATATATTATCCATGTACCAAAAATGCACATTTATAAACCAAATATTGATATTCAACACTGATTGATACAAATTATTAATATAAATGGAAATGCTCATCAATATCAATTATTTATGTTTCCATGTTGTATTTCTTATTTATAACCATTTACTTTACTTTTATGTTAAGCCTTCATATTTCCATAGGTGTGGATAATGAGAGCTATAGATATTTGAAGATATAAAAACTATGGATACTTTAAAGTATCAAACTGTGAATACCCAAAGGTATCAAATTGTGGATACCCAAAGGTATCAAACTGTAAAGACATTATAGTCTCGAAATAAAGACACCATTAGTGTCACACTGTAGAAGTTGCATTGTATCCCTATAGGCATGCCTATCTATCCACCACCAAGATAATAGAGCAAGCACTGTAACATTTCCTTTGACCATTTGCCAATTTCACAATTCACATATTGACAAGTCATAAAATATGTATCTGTATTCATATATTCAAGACATAACTTACCACCATTAGAAGGGTGTCAAAATCACACTTGTATAATCATACTATACACATATGAGCAATAAATATGCATACAAATCATTTATGTACATGTAGTTTTTTTGGAATGCACTATGGTCAATCTTAAATTCCAATATTTAATTACTTGATTCATATATGGTAAGTCCTATTTTGGTTATTTCTGGGTATTTGAAACGTTTCATACACATTCAAAAAGGATTGGATAAGATTCAGTAAAAATTAAAAACAAAAACAAGCTCAAAATGTGCAATTTGGCCTAAGCCTATAATGGTCTAAAAATAAGCAAAGAATCAGTCCAGAAGCAAATCACATGACGGACTCTAGTTGTTCCTTAATACGCATATAGAAAACATTCGAATTAGGTTTTGAATCTTCTATACATTTGTTCCCCTATGTCTTTAGTTTCCATAGAATGAACAATCAGATCATTTGACCTTTCCAATCATAAGATATAGACCAAATATCACAAACCACTCCAAAACAGGGGCAACATTAGGTCACCATTTTCTATCCCAATTCCTAATGTGAAAAAGCCATAATTAAGTTAGTCACTTCTATATTTTTTATTTATATGTCTTAAGTTTCATATGCAACTGAAATCACCTAATTTAGAGGTATTTAGGCTGAGTTATGACTCAAACAATGTAACTGGTTCAAACAAACCTAAGACAGAATTTTACTACATGATATACTCTTGTCATATACAACCATTTCCATGAAAAGTAACACAAATATAACACCAAAAATAAACCCAAAAAAACATTACATATTCAATTGAATCTGTATATCCATTCAAACATACACATAAAGGAGAATTAAAATAAGTGTAGTCCTAAATCCTAAAATTTGCCAATTAGCTTTTCTTTTAGTACTCTTCCTTCTCTTCCCCTTTGGATTTACTTGATTCACTAGCTAGAACATCAAAAATACATATCTCAATCCCATATCCAACCTTATAATTCTAGTTCTTGATGAGTAAAGCAAGAAAGATGAAGATGAGAAAATAAACCATACAGTTTTACCTTGATTTTTCACCAAGGAGTAGCTTAATTTCTTACATGAAATGTTGGCTCCCATTCCAGAACCCAACTCTTACGAAATCATAACATAATCACTGAACTTATTCCCTCGAAGTCTCCTTAACCATCATCGATTCCTCTTCTTGCTTTGATACCATAACTGTTGGTCACCGATTTTAGAGCCCAACATTCTTTATCATAAACCGTGTACTTGCGATTGATATCATGCATAATTATTCCCATTTAACTCTCATTATTCATCCTCGGTTCATCCTCATTCTCTAATATCGTAATATTAATCCCTATCTTCCAAATCTTTCTCATACTAAAGCAAACATTCTATGCTCAACTTCCATCCAGATATTGAATATCTTATAGGCTGGTTTAAACTTCTATTCCTTTATATCGTTTGATAGCTCTATGTCTCTAGTTTATCTAGACATAGGATTCACCTCATTTGGAGGTCAGATAACAAAGTTATGGTTGAAAGAATCAAACAGGGTTTTGACCACCACCATATTGCACCTATCTTGGTACAAAAGGCATCACTTGCTCTAGGGATATCAGATCAAGATCATTCTAGGAGGGTTTGAAAGAGGGCTTCAAGATCTGCAACTTTTATAAAGACCTTGAAGACAAATTCTATCGTCTGAAGGGTCAAAAATTGAACGGACAATAGAATTAAATGAATAGTGCACAAAAGAAGAAGTTTAGTTCACATAAGTAGAAAACAGATGAAGTAAAAAGCAGAAGAAACAAAAAGCAGATGAAACAAAAAGCAAACAAAGCAGAAAGTAGATGAAGCAAAAGGGTAAACAAAACAAAAAGCAGACGAAACAAAAAGCAGACGAAACAAAAAGCAAACGAAGCAGAAAATAGATGAAGCAAAAAGCAGATGAAGTGAAAGGCAGACGAAGCAGAAAGTAGACGAAGCGAAAAGCAGACGAAGCAAAGTCTTAAGACGAAGCGGGGTCAACTTAAGATGATGCAACTCTTAAAACAAAGGGGAGTAAACTTAAGATGAAGAAAAGTTAACTTAAGATGATGTAACTCTTAAGACGAAGCAGAGTCAACTTAAGACGAAGTAAAGTCAACTTAAGACGATGCAACTCTTAAGGCGAAACATAGTTAACTTAAGACGATGCCACTCTTAAGACGAAGCGACTTTATAGATGATACAACTCTATAGACGATATGATGTCATCACAGACAATATGACATCATCACAGACGATACGTCTTTACAGATGATATATATTTACAGACGATGCATCTCTTAAGATGAATGATGTCATCATAGATGATATGACATCATCACAGATGATACATCTTTACAGACGATGCATCTTTATAGCCAATACATCCATATAGAAGAAATGACGTCATTACAGACAATGTGACGTCATCACAGACCATGCGTCTTTATAGACGATACATCTTTATACTCCTAAGAATTTTTCTTTCTAAGGACCATGATTTTCGATCCAGAGGTCTAAAAATTCTATAGTATATACTGTTGGAAAGTCAAAAGAAAGACCTATAACTTTCTAGAAGACAACTTGATCTACTTTAGCCTAGATCAATCCAGGCTTTTCCTTTAATTCATAACACAAATTTTACCCTATGGAAGGCTTGTAAGTTCGCACAGTGCAACCTTGGAATGTCCTGAGCACAACCATTCAACTACTTATTTGACTTCATGAAACTCTCAAATCTTAACTCATTTTTCTCATCACATCTAACTACATTTCATCGATCATAATTCCTGTCTTTCCTTTCCACAAATCTCACTTAGGCATACGTATGTATACATACATATATATATATCCACAATTTATGCTCAAAACCATATGTTCAAGCTGATAATCATCCATACACAATTCATATTTCCTTAACCTGAAAAGAATAAAGTTTTTACAAATCTTTGATGACATTCTAAGCCACATTACAACCTCATCTCAAAGTATCAAATTACAACAATTCTCAAACAAATAAACTGGGTATGCAACTATAACATTTTGCATTCCCAAAACCAACTCAAACTACAAATTAAGCAAATTCGAAGAGTTTCCCTTAAGTTCTTGAAAACTTGATTTCTTAGCTATCACCTGAAGATAAGGTAAAAAGGGGGTGAGCTTGAAAGCTCGTGGGTAACAGTTTATAACAAAAAGATAAACAAAACTTTTGAAACCATTTTTCTTGTCATAGAAAATTTTCATTGAGTTTATAGAACACATGTTTCTTAGGCTTTCAGCCAAAATCCACAAGTCACAAAACATGAATGCATCAAACTTGCTAACATAATATGAGCACATAAGCAGATCAGAATGATTTGGGTGGATTCAAAAATAGAACGCGCTACACAATTCTCGTAAGGGTCTTGTATAGATGTGAACTTAGAGGCTTTCATAAAGGAGCTCCATACCACTAGCGAGCAGGCGGGAGAAGCCTTTAACTTGGTCAATGTGCACGTGACTGAACTTAGGGGACCACCACAAACCCACATAACACATAATTCATTACTTGCAAACTTGTTGCCCAAAATGGCACTTTTTTGAAAGCTTGCTTTTCATATACTTGATATATATCTTGAAAACCATTCTTGAAAACTGATTCCATAAATATGTAGCTTTTCAGAAATCATTTGCGAAGTCTTTTTATAAAACATCAACACAATTCACGGAGCAATATATAGCAGATTTCATAAATCATTCAAGAACAATGAATGCAGCACTATGATGCAATTAAAATCAATAAATGTCTTTAATTTAAAGAAAAATAGTAGTGGATTATTTACTCTATTATAAACATGTACCCACTTTGATTTCCTTGCTTAGAGACTTGCTCAAAAATGCTTCTTCTCTTGTTCCTCTTGCCTCTATTAATCCCTTGCTTTTTTTGTCTTTCTTGATTTCCTTGATTCTTCACCAAGTTAAGATATCCTTGGCTCAAATGGAAGCTCTTCTCTTCCTCTACCTTTTTCCCTTCTTGAAAAACCTCCAAATTTCTCTTGAAGGCTTAGAAAATAGAAACCTAGCTCGTTTTCTCTTCTTTCTCTCTCTTCTCTTTTTTGTGCTTTTCTCCCTTTTCTCTTTTTTTAATCCATGCATCTAAATTCTTCTGAAATGCAAGACAACAAATCTTCCTCCCTTTTATACCTTTAACGATTGCGCAATATCCATTTTACCCTTCCTTATGTGTCTTATGTTCTTTATCCTTAAGTGTCTTGCCAAAAACACCTTTGAACATTCTTATAACCTTAATACTTTAATTCAATCAACCCATATCATATAATCTTTCTAATATCAACATAATAATTAACTCCAAAACTTTCATAAAGATCTTATAATTGATGTAAATCATAC
>JANSVA010000004.1:12060777-12089048 GCA_025504915.1 Erythroxylum reticulatum
AATTCAGCCGCGCCCCCCCCCCCCCCGCTTTTGTGTATTCTACATATTATACGTGATTTACTTTAGAAATGTCCCCTCATGATTATAATGTGATGCCTACTATAAATGAAAGTTTGATGTAGGCTTTCTTAAGGCCTAAAAGGCAATGAGTGGATTTACATGTTATCATAGAAGTTAGGTCAATTTTTCCTTTAAAATTTTTGAAACCTATGTGCATATTATAAGTCGTAGATGAAAGCATGATGCTTACTTTTAGAATTAGTCTTAGTGGATGTGGCATGTTCATGTATATGTTTAGATGTGGATGCTTTATACTCATTTTCCATATTAAGCAATAGTTATTCACTATGAAAATATTTTCCTTTACAAATGTGGTTACAAAATTGGTTTTACTTCCATGGTTGTATCTTATTCCATCGTATCATTGGAATTCTTTTGAGCTTCTAGAATGTTTTCTAGTTTTTTTACTTTCTTTAGAGAAATTGGATAATGAATTTTTGAAAATAGGTATTGTAAGGTTCCAAACTATACCCTAATAGAAAGGGTATATGTTCATGAAAGTACATCTATGATAGGCGTTAAAAATTGTGATATGAATGAGAATTTCATATGACTTGAATTTTGGTATTGATGGACTATAGTTAGTAACTTTGGATTAATTGATGCCATTAGAGCATTGAGGTATTAAATTAAAAGGTAAACTTGGACTAGGAAAATTGTCAAGTGACAAGATAACTTAGTACATGAAAGTTTGAATAATTAAGCCTATGAGTTAGTGACATTTGGCATAATTGATACATTGACAAATGGCCTAGTTAATAAAGTGACAAGTGGCCTAATTAAATTGTGGCATTTGGTAGCATTCATTAAGTGACAAATGGTTTAATAGAAGTGTGATAAATGGTAGCTTAAGTGCAGGACATATGTGACACATGCAAAGAAGACATATGCCTTATGGTGGGAGTGACACCTAGATGATGATGAAGCAAGTTTCTGCTAGAAACATTTTATGTTTTGTTCTTTCTTCACTTTGCTTTCTTCTCTCCACTGAAACTCCCATTTTCTCTAACTTCTAGAATTTTTCTAGACATTGGATTGTCATTACTTAAAATTTGGTAAGCTATTGAATCTAGAAAAAGGTCCTACTAATTTTCTATATTATTGTTATGTTAAGGCTAAAAGTTGCACATTAAACTTTGGTATGTGCTGGTTGTTTGGAAGCTTGGTTTAGCTGGATTCTTAGAGTTGGTTTTGAAGTTTAGTGAGGTAAGTGAATTATAAACTTGGTATCCTATTATAACATGTATTGTTTGATGTTTGAAATGGATCAAATGTGTACTGAATTAAGGAATAATTAAGGTTAGATACATGTTGGATACTAGTTAGAAAGGGTAGTTTCACTACATAGGTATCAGTATTTTGTCCATATCTTGACCTATGGGTATCCAAATGGGATGAATTTAAATGAAGATTAAACTAGATAATTATATATACAGTTTTCATGAAGGAGTAGAATTTGATTTCTGTCATTAAGAGTGTTAACATTTGGATTGAAGTTGAGTTTCTAGATTCTGTCACTGTTTAAGGATAGTCTGTAGTATTTTAGGTATAACTTTCAAAATACTGAACAAAATTGCATAAAGTGTATATCATTAGAAACTTAAGAAATAAAGGAACAATTGGTTAGAAGAATATTTAGCCTAAATCCTTCATTTTTATTGTCAAAATGGCCATGTAAAATTGACTTGAAAGTTTGTTTTGGGAAGAGATGGAAGAAGTTGGAATAAAAGGTAGTGCACGATTGTGGAGGTATCCTACTATTTGACAACTTTGAACATCCTTCACTCCTGTGATCATAACTTCTTCTCCGAACCTTCGATTGACTTGAAATTTGGACCACAAACTCCTCACACATTGCTCTTCCTCTCTTTAAAGTTTCATTGTCATCTGAAATCATTAAGAATGAATTGTTGTTTACCAAATGTTTAGATTTAGAATTTTGGAGATGTTATATAAATGAATGAAAGTTTGGATATTGTATGACATGTTAGTTTGTTTGGAATCTATGATTATGTCAAGTTGAACAATGTTGAATATTTTTCAATATGTTCCTCACATGAGGATTCTGAAATGAACTTGTTTTGTTTTAAAATTGTTAAGTCCTAGTTATGGGTAAATAGGCGTGCATAGAAGGGTCTGCAGTTGTTCATGTGACACTTCTGTGTCTCCTACTATTGACACTTCAGTGTCTCCTGTTACTGACACTTCGATGTCTTCTGTTATTGACACTTTGATGTCTCCTATTATTAAGATATAAGTCTCTCCTATTCTATGATACTGATCACGGTATCTCTTGTATGAGTCCCGTTATCCACTTCTGTAAAACGGATTAGCAGTCTAACTTGTTTTGTGTTTTGATACATGTTTAGTTTTGATATAAATAAAGACTATTTTGGTTCAAATCATGTTCTGTTATGAAGGGTTTATACCCTATTATGATATTCAGTTATGACATTTGTACATTTTGATATAGAATTTAAACGATTTGCTTTAAATAAGAAATATTTTCTATTGTTAAGTTATAGTTGGTTCTAAAATACATTGTATTTAAATTCAGATATTGGTGAGTTTTGCTTTGGAAAAAATATATATTATGTTATGTGATTCATGGTATTTGGATTGCTTTTAAATATGTGAATGTTTAGATGACTGTTAGAGGCAGTTGTCAATATGTATCCTATTTAGTTATTCTCCGCTAAGTTATATGCTTAGCAAGGTGGATTTGCCCCGTGTAGGTTTAGATAGAAGGGTATAAAGACTAGGACAAAGAAAACTACAGTGGCCAATAAAGATTGTGTTTTGTTGCGAATGCTGTCAGTTTGTTGATGTTACTGACTTGTATTCAGTATGATGAGACAATTTATATTTTGCGTGTATGGTTTATAATATTTATACACAAAAAGACATTTGAATTTTCAAGGCACGTAATATATTTGTGTTATGTCATTGCATATTGTATAGTATGTTTAAAACATAATGAAATGTAAAGTAATATATGGTGTTTGAGTTTGTGGGAATGCTTGGAATTGTTGGTATGATATGTTTTGGGTGTTATTATGTGTAGCATCTACATATCCTCCCAGGGGGTATGTGGGTGTTATAAGGATCTCCTTTTTTAATGTCTTATTTTCATGATTTGATATGCCTAATGTACATTTGTTATTAATGATCTTCTTACTTTTATTGTTGTTTTTCGTATGAAAAATCAAATTTTTAACTTGAAAGGCTTGCTATTTTGTGAGGTTTATTACATGATTCTTCTCCAGGTAACTTTCATCCACTACTCTTAACACATAGTATTTGATTCTGTCATGAACCTTTTGATTCATGATAATTTTGACCCTTGTTGCATCTCTTTTTCAAGACCTCTCCCTTCCAGAAACACTCTGATATGAATCCTAAAGTTGTTAAAGATGGCAGCCATAAGAGATGAGCAAGGTAGGGCTCTATCAGTAAAGATCCTTTTATTTCTCTCTTCCTAGATGTCCTTACTAGGTAAGTCAATGCTATTATGTAAATCCATGCCTTGTTGTTGTTTTGTGCCTTTATCCATTGTATACTCCAGCTAATAACATCTTCCTATACATATGGGGAATCCTCAGCCTTACATCTTCTTGTGATTTTTTTTTTCCATATACTGCTTGTATACTGGCATATGAAAACATATGCTTGATAGATTCACTATCTTTTTCACACAATCTGCACCTTTCTGGCATTGACATGTATCTATTAAGTCTGTCTTGCATAGGTAACCATCTTCGAATAGCCATCCAGAGGGTTAGGGACATCCTTGGGAGGTATTTGTTACTGTAAACTAATTTATACCAGCTCACATTATTTTCCACTCCATTTTGTTACTAAATAAGCCATTATGGGTCCTCATCCATATCACTTCATCTTCCTCCTCTAAAATATTGAAATTAAGGAGAAGATTGTTCACCGATGTGTCTAGAAGTATCATTTGTATAATTTCTTTGTTGCTAAGTCCATTTTGGACAGTGTATTCCCTCAAGAAATGTTGTTTAACTCTTAAAGATGTGTTTGTTCATATAGAACTCCTATCTTCAACCATTTATGAAAGCAAAAGCTTGTTTCCTTCCCATCTTCAAATAAGGTTTGATTATCTCCCTTATCCCTATTATCTTCTTAAGAGTACTTGAACCCCTCTCTAGAATCTTGACATTCTAGATGTTGTCCTTTGTTAGGTATTCACTCCTAACCCAACTCACTTAGAAGGAATTTTCCTTCTTGATTAATCTTCAGCATCTTCTTGCTAACATTGTTAAATTCACTACTTTAATCAAAATAAGACCAAGTCCCCCTCATTTTCTATGCTTACAAATATTTGACCAATTAATCTTTGCTATAGTCTTGCCTTGTCTATTTCCATTTTACAAAAAAATCCTCAGAATCTTATTAATGGTTTTTATTACCATGCTTAGTAAAACCTAGTGTGAGGCCCAGTAAATATTGATTAAAGAAAGGATAGATTCAATCAATTATAGGTCGCCTACCATAGAAAGGAAATTTGTCCTCAAATTCTAAATTCTCCTCCTAATCTTCTCCTCAAGTGGTTTGAAGTATGAATATCTATACTTTGTACAGTTTACAGGTATTAAAAGGTATGTAAAAGGTAATTGAACTACCTTTATATCTATAATATTAGAAAACCAACTGATCATTTTGTATTGCATTAGCAGACAAGTACATCCCACTCTTTTAGTTGTTTACTTCAAGCCTCAAAACATTTTTGAATATTCCTAGAGCTGTAGCAAGTGAAGTAATAAAGTGATGATTAGCTCTCGATAATAAGAGTAGGTCATATACAAAATTGAGGTTTAAGATTCTACATTTCTTACACTTTTAGTGAAATTTAAAGAGGGAGCTCCTCTTTATAATCTCGACTAGCAACCTGTTCAGAAACTCTATTGTTATAGAGAAAAGAAGACGTGACATAGGGTCCCCTTTTCACAATCCTTTAGCCCTTTTAATTTTGTTAAAGGGTTCACCATTGATTAACACATTGTAAGAGACTCTTATTATACATTATGTGATCCATCCTATAAAGATTATAGGAAAGTTGTACTCTTTCGTAAAATTGAGGATGAAATTCCAATCTAAAGAAATCACATGCTTTTTTGGAATCTATATTGATTGTGCAATTCCTCTTTCCTCTTTTTCTGAATAATTCCTCAATATCTCCTGTACTAGTAAAATATTATTTGGTATCAGCCCAACTGAAATAAATGCACCTTGCTACTTTCCTTTATGCTTAGGAAGCACACTTTTCATTCTTTCTAAGAGCACCTTTTCTATGATTTTAGAGAATGAGATGTAGCATGCTATAGGAAAAAATCACTGACCTTTTCTTGTTTCCCCTTTGGTATTAGGCAAATATTGTGAATTTTGTACTCTACTGGCTAGTACCGACGACCAAAAAATGGTACAAAATCTCCTTCTTCAGTACCAACCTTAGGTACCGACTAATACTAGAAGTTTTGTTTGGTATTAGTAGGCACCAGTTGGTATTTAAAATACTGGCCAAATATCAATCAGTACCGTAAATTTTGACTATTTTAAAGACTAAATTGCAAAAAAAACAAAAATACCAATCCTCGCAAAGACTCTCTCTCCCTCACAAAACCTCAAAAAATTTTCTCCCTCCCCTATCTAATGTTCTCGGTTCTCCTTACCTCTCACTGTCGCTGTCGTTTGTCCTAGGTCTCCCTTCGGCCACCACTGCGATGCCACCCCCCCTGATCACTAGTCTCCCCTTACCATATCTGCTGGCTACTGCTCTCCCTCTCCACTGCACCTCCCTACCTGCTGCTCTCCCTCACCACCATACCTAGCCTCTACTTAGCTACTCTCCTCTACCATTGATGGTCATTACTTGTTGAAACCAGAATTTTCAAATCTGGTTTTTAACCTATCCTGACCACTAAACTGACTCAACCCACTACACCAAATTGGAATTTTGATTTTAGTGTGTTTTGAATTGCTTTTTTCATGCTCCTGAATTGCATTTGAATGGTGTTTTGGTTTGATGAAAGTTGTTAATGGTGTGATGAAAGTTGGAACCAAATTGGAATTGTGAATTGTTTGATGAAAGTTGGAAATTGGAATTGTTGGAATTGTTTGTGTGACTTAAGATTTGAGAAATTTGAGTTTGAAAGTTAGAAATATTTACATAAGTTGGTTCAATTTGAATGTAATTTAGGCAATGTCAATTTATAAAGAAAATAAATGGATTGGAAAATTTAAGTTTGAAACTTGAAAGTTGTAATTGTTTATATATATTTATATTTTACAAGATATTATTCAAATTTAACATAATGATTTTTTTAAAAAATGTTGATCAAGTTTATCCTCTTCAATTTTGTTTTTAAAAGTGTTGAACGTACAACATTAAATAAGCATGTACTTGTTATTAATTAAATTAAATTAAATATGATTTTAATTTTTTAAATTCTAATCAAATTTTTATAAAATTTTTGAAATTTATAAAGTTTTGTTTACTTTTTTTATTGCATTAAATTATCTTATATAAAAAGACTTTCCATTTATGATACTTGTTATTGCGAAATGAATCAAATTGAAATGAACTGGTTAAATATTTGAGAGTTTAATCTTAAACATCAACAAAGTATTTCTCCAGTATTTTAATAAGTATTTAAAGTTAAACTTTGTTTTGTAAATTAGGTAAAAAGAAGACAAGTTTTTCGCTAGACATAAGTTGGCATTTTTAATCCTCAATACTCAATATATTTGTGAACTTAAGGGAATGGCCAAACTCATTTATGTTACAAGAATAAATGACTAATTTCATATTTAAGTCATACATGATGAAGCAAACACTTTTCTTTATTTATTAAGTTCAATTCACTTATTGCATGTAATTTTTTAAATCTGTCTTCAAACATATTCAAGTTGATAACTATTAAGTGTATTGTGTTATTATATATGTTGAATACTTAAATTATTGGTTTTTGACTTATGGTGAATTGTGTTGGATGAAATTGATTTGTGTACGATGTAATCATACAAAATGAGTTATATTATATAAGATGGGCGTACGTATTGTGTAATTGTGTATGTTGAATACTTTCATTGTTAGTTTTTGACTTAATGGTGAATTGTCTTGGATGAAATTGAATTGTGTATGATGTAATCATACAAAATGAGTTATATTATATAAGATGGACGTGCGTAATTTGTAATTATGTATGTTGAATAATTGAATTGTTGGTTTTTGAATTTTAATTTATTGATCAATTGTGTTATATAAAATTGAATTGTATATGACGCAATCATATAAAATGAGTTATATTATATATGATGGACATAAATATTGCGTAATTATATGTGTTGAATACTTGAATTATTGGTTTTTGACTTTTAACTTATTCGTGAATTGTGTTGGATAAAATTAAATTGTGTGTGACGTAATCATACAAAATGAGTTATATTATATAAGATGGACATATGTATTGTATAATTGTATTAGTTTGAATTTTGAGTTAAACAATACATATTTTATGACAGTAGTTAATAATGAATTTATGTATTCTTTATTTTGATATATTTCTTCTTTTATTTTTACAGATAAATGGAAGGAAGTTCAAGTACTCCTGATCATTTAACCACTCCAGGAAGATATAATGATCTAACTTGGGCTCATGCTACATTGGTCCCTGATATGAAGAATCATACTATTTGCTTGTTTTGTAACAAGTATTTGAAAGGTGGAGGAATCACTTGATTAAAGAAGCATTTTGTTAGGGTTAAAGGAGATATGAAACCTTGTAAAAAAATGAGATATGATGTGAAGTGGAAAATTAAAACTTTTCTTGAAGCTTATCAACACGAGAAAGATATAAGAGAGAGAATGAATTATGAAATTGATAGTGGAGGTTCGTTTATTGATGTTCATGATGATAGTAGAAATGTTGAAAGTGGTAGTATTCCTTCCCAGCAAAAAGTGAATGTTGCATATGAACTTGATGTTAGGAAAAGAAGAAGGCATGTGCCAAATTTTTTTGGACCACAAGCAACTTCTAAAGCTCAACATTCAATTCGTAGTGCCATGCAATTAAGAGAAGCAACTCACAATATAGATATGACAATAAGTAGATGGTGGTATAATTCAGGTGTAACATTCAATGTTTCCCAAACTTATTATGATCAGCCTATAGTGGATGCTATAGCCTCTTACGGTCCGGGATACAAAGCTCCTTTTACTGATAACTATAGAGATAAACTTTTGAGCTGCTCAGTTCATGAAATTAAAAGTTATTTAGAAGAAATAATAATGGATTGTGCTACTTATGGGTGTTCAATCATATATGATGATTAGATAAATAGGAGACTGATGAGATTCGGCAATAATAAGAGCCAAACAAGCACCCTGGGTTTCAAAAGAACAGTAGCCGAGGACAACTAGCAGTAAAGAAACGACAGAACAGAGTAATAGAGTAGAATATTGGATATTATATTGTATTGAGAATGTTGTAATTGTTGACAAAAGAGTAAACAACAATTTGAGAGGCTGAATCTCTCTTAACACCAATTCGAGAGGGTGTAGCTCTCCAAAAAACTCATTGTAATTTCTTTTGAGTAAAAAAATATGATCCCCCCATTTTCCCTATCCTCTGATATATATATTACTCAATGATAACAGAATTCTCCTTCTTACTCGTACGTAACAAACACAAGTTAGCATGCCCATAACAAACTTCTCTCCCTCTCATGTCACTGGCCCACCTTCTCTAGCCCCACGTTCCTCTTCTTGCGTCTACAATAATGCTTATTCACCAGAGGCCTATCAATACCTTCCCCAAGAAGACGAACATTGTCCTCAGGGTTGAAAGCTGGAAACTGCTGGTTGATCAAATCAAATGGTTCCCAAGTACCCTCAAAACGCGGTAAGTACTTCTAAGAAATCAACACTTCTATTCCGGAGCCTCCACTTCCATAGCGCACATTCAGCACTACTTCTGGCTCCATATTCCATTCTAAATCCGTAGTAAAAAAGGGGAGTAATTCTTAGCAAGGAGTGTCAACTCCTAAAGCTGCCCGAAGTTGACAGATATGAAATGTAGGATGACACTTAAAGTTTCTGGGAGTTTGAGTTTATAAGCTACAGGTCTTATCCTCTGCACCACTTCATAAGGCCCAAAATAATGAGGAGAGAACTTTTCATTCTATTTCCGTGCCAATGACTTAGACCAATAAGGTCGAATTTTGAGGTACACCAAATTTCTTACTACAAATTCAACATCACGCCGCTTCAAATCAGTAGCTTTCTTCATCCTATTTTGGGCGATCAACAAATGGTCCTTCAACTCATCTAGCACTCGATCTCTAGCCTGAAGTTGTTCCTCCAATTTAGAAATAGGAGTCAAAGTTGAGCCATAGCGTATTATAGGCGGGGGGTCACGACCATACAACGCCTTAAACGGAGTGCATTGGGCAGCCGTAGGAAAGCTACTGTTATACCATAATTCAGCCCATGCAACCCACTTCGGCAAGTCTTAGGTTTCATATTCGCAAAGCATCGCAAATAAGTTTCCACGCAACAGTTTACCACTTTGGTTTGGCCATCTAATTGTGGATGATACGCGATGCTCCGACGCAAAATAGTGCCCTGCAATCTAAAAAATTCAGTCTAAAAATGGCTAATGAAAATTTTGTCTCGATTGAAGACAATGAATCGAGGAAATCCATGTAGGCAAACCACATTCTGCACAAAAATGTCCGCAACCTTAGCTACCGTGAAAGGGTGTTTCAGGGGCACAAAATGAATGTATTTTGTTAACCGATCCACCACAACCATGATAGCATTAAACCTATGTGAGTTCGGAAGTCCCTCGATGAAATCCATCAAGATGTCTTCCAAACAACTTTTGGAATAGGTAGGGGTTGGAGTAGCCCAGTAGGAGACAAAGTAAGATACTTGTTTTGCTGACAAATGGAATATTTTGTCACAAACACCTGCATATCTTTTTTCATTCCCTCCCAAAACAATTCAGAGGCAATCCGCTTGTATGTTTTAAAAAATCCTGAATGGCCCCCAAACACACTACTGTGGTACTCTTTCAGTACAACATTAATAAGTTCCGGATCTTGGGGTAAAACTAACCTTCCCTTCCACCGCAGCTGTCCCTGAATTAAACTCCATCCTAGCTTGGCAGTCGGATCTTGCTTTAATATTTCAATAATGGTTGCACATTTGGGATCTTGCTGGACTTTTTCAGAAATTCCAGCTAAGTCGAGAACCCCTGCCACTGTTATGGCCTGCAATGTCTTTTCCTCTCCTTGGTCTTCATGAACACGAGACAAGGCATCAGCCACCCGATTTTGCACCCCTAGGATGTATTGGATATCAAACTTAAATCCCAATAGTTTGGACAGCCACTTTTGGTACTCCATAGACACTAGCCTTTGCTCCAAAAGGAATTTAAGGCTACTTTCATCATTCCGCATCGTGAACTTCCTCCCAAGCAAGTAATGACGCCACTTCTGGATTGCGAAGACAGTCGCCATAAGCTCCCTTTCATAAACTGATTTAAATTGAGCCCTACCTATTAAAGCTTGACTGTAGTAAGCTATAGGGTGTCTATTTTACATTAAAATGGCCCCCAATCTAGTCCCTAAAGCATCGATTTCTAGTTTAAAGGGTTCAGCAAAATTGGGTAGAGCAAGAACCGACACCTTCGTTATAGCTGCTTTTAGTTTCTCAAAAGTAATTATAGCTCCTTCCATCCAATTGAGTCCATCTTTTTTCAGGAGTTGCGTGAGCGGTAAGGCTATCTTTCCATAATCTTTAACGAATCAACAGTAGTACCTGATTAATCCCAAGAATCTATGGAGCCTTTTAAGATTCTGCAGAAGTGGCCAATTTGTCATGGATTTAATTTTCTCCTGATCAGTTGCAACTCCCTTACTAGAAATTACATGCCCCAAATATTCAACCTGCTTTTTTCCAAAATGACATTTTTTTCGGTTAGCATACAACTTATGAGTATGAAGCAGAGAAAGTACCTCTTGGAGGTGCTCCAAGTGAGCTTCCAATGAAGAACTATACACCAGGATGTCGTCAAAGAACACCAATACACATTTTCGCAACATACTCCTGAAAATAGAGTTCATTAAGGATTGAAAAGTCGCTGGCGCATTGGTTAGACCGAAAGGCATAACTAAGAACTCAGCTCGTGAGTTCGAAATGCTATTATTGGTACATCCTCAGCCTTTACACGAATCTATTAATAACCCGATTTTAAATCCAGCTTGGAGAAAAACTGCGCTCCATGCAACTTGTCAAGTAACTCATCGATGACCGGAATAGGAAACCTATCCAAAATTGTAGCCTTATTCAAGGCACGATAGTCCACACAGAATCGCCAACTACTATCCTTCTTTTTAACCAGCAATACTGGGATTAAAAACGGGCTCCCACTCTCCTTAATAATATCGGTTGCTAGCATTTCACCAACAAGTTTTTAAATCTCTAACTTCTGATAGTGCGGGTACCGATATGGACGCATATTAATTGGTTCAACGCCCTCTTTTAAGATGATGCCATGTTTCTTCTCCCTTATTGGTGGTAATCCCATAAGCATGTTGAACACATCTTCAAACTCATTCAAAAGAGACTGAACTGCTAGTTCCACCACTTCCTCCGTATGCCCTGCCTCAGCTTGCAACTGGCCTAATTCAACCCAGACTCCCTGACCTTTAGCATGACATACTTTCCACAGAGACTTGAGGGACATGGCTGACTTGCATAAAACTGGGTCACCACGCAAAAGCACCTTACTACTTCCTACCTTCAATCTCATCG
Source organism: Erythroxylum reticulatum (assembly GCA_025504915.1). Lineage (NCBI taxonomy): Eukaryota > Viridiplantae > Streptophyta > Magnoliopsida > Malpighiales > Erythroxylaceae > Erythroxylum > Erythroxylum reticulatum. The sequence goes on from JANSVA010000004.1 coordinate 12,072,680, forward strand.
TGAACTCCTGCCAATTATTGCTTGTTTCCCCCAAGGTTGTAAGCCATTTCATTCCTAAAATTACATCGGAGCTGCCCAATTTAAGAGGTAAAAAATCCTCTAACACCACAAGTTCCTGCAATCTCACCGCCACACCTTTACACACACCTTCACTTCCCACCATTATTCCTATCCCCATCACTACCCCATAACCTCCCGTAGCTGATTTAGGCAAATCTAACTCCTCCACTAATCTGGTAGAAATAAAGTTATGGGATCGACCACTATCTATCAACACAACTACCTCCCGTCTCGCAACTTCTCCCAACAACCGGAGTGATTTAGGTGAGGTCAATCCCACTACAGAATTTAGGGATACCTCCATAATACCCATAGTAGGTTCATCTCCCTCTGCTTGCGTAGAAGCCATTTCTGGAGCTTCCTCCCCAGTCGAGTCATCATTAACCAACAGCACCTACAACTGGCGATTCTTACATATATGCCCAGGGTGGTATTTTTCATCACATTTAAAACACAATCCTTTCTCTCTTTGTGATTGCACCTCTGCTTCAGTGACCTGTTTGAAAGTACCACGTGAGATCTCGTGGTTGGCTACACTAGCTTTTGATGAGGTGTAGGAATGTCTGGATGTTTGGTTTGTGGTGCTATGTTGCGGCGGGGTTGGATAATTTTTGGTTCTGAGGTTTTGATTCCCAGTGTTTATTTTATGGTTTGAATGAGTGTGGGTGGTAGGTGAACTGATATGTGATGTCGTTTTGGCAGATGTCCACTTCTATGGATCTGTGTTGGATCGAACTAAGCTGTGGGCCTCCACTCTTTAGGCTGTATCCATGGTCTCAGTTAGCCCAGTGGGATTAAGCACAATTACTTCAACCCGTATCTTAGGGACCAGACCATTGATAAAAATGGCCATCATCATCTCATCATCTAAATTCAGAGGTATGGATAAGGCCTCAAACTGCTTCTTGTATTCCTGCACTGTGTTGGTTTGTTTCAAGGACAGGAAATGGTGATAAGGAATATTGGTTGTGCCTCCAGGAAATCTGATCAAGAGCTGATTCTTTAATTCTTCCCATGTCAAAATTTCCTCCGCTTTTCTTCAAAACGAAGCCAAGAAAGAACTCCACCCTCCAGGAAAACGGCGGCTGCCTCCAACTTTTGCACCTTGGTGAGATGATTCACAGCAAAATACCTTTCCACTCGGAACACCCATGAGTGGGGGTCCTCGCTCGAGAAGAGTGGCATTTCAAGCTTCCTGGAATAATCCTTATGTTCACAACAGTGGTAGGTGGGTGGGTTTTGTTCAAGGTTTTTGTCATTTGTGGGTGTGGTGTTTTGGGTTGATAGGTCATGGTGGTTATCGGATTCGGTTAAAGGTGAGTTGTGGCCAGAGGATCAAGTTTCAGCGTTAGTAGGTAATCGATTAGCAAATTTAGCCAAACGTGCATCCGTTTTAGTCATGTAGGCTAGCAAGGTTTCGATTAACTGAGACATATGTTTGGTGATATTTTCTTCCAACCTCTTCTCCATCGCTTCAATCTTATCTGCCATTATGGTATTTGGCATGAATAACAAATTAGAATCGATTTATTCTCTGATACTAAAATGATGAGATTTGGCAATAACAAGAGCCAAACAAGCACCCTAGGTTTCAAAAGAACAATAGCCGAGGACAACTAGAAGTAAAGAAATGACAGAACAGAGTAATAGAGTAGAATAATGGATATTATATTGTATTGAGAATGTTGTAATTGTTGACAAAAGAATAAACAACAATTTGAGAGGCTGAATCTCTCCTAACACCAATTTGAGAGGGTGCAGCTCTCCAACAAACTCATTGTAATTTCTTTTGAGTAAAAAAAATATGATCCCCCCATTTTCCCTATCCTCTTATATATATATTACTCAATGATAACAGAATTCTCCTTCTTACTCGTACGTAACCAACATAAGTCAGCATGCCCATAACAAACTTCTTTCCCTCTCACGTCACTGGCCCACCTTCTCTAGCCCCATGTTCCTCTTCTTGCGTCTACAATAATACTTATGCACCAGAGGCCTATCAGAGACATAAGCTTCTTATTAATTTTTTTGGTTTATTTCACAAAGAGCTTAATGTATTTAAAGTCTATTGATGCATCTAGTCTTATTAGGAATATTGATACTTTATTTAAATTATTAGATGAAGTTGCAAATGAAATAGGGATAGAAAATATTGTTCAGTTCATTATTAACAATGATTCTGCTTATAAAATGACCAAAAGAAGGTTACAAAGCAAGTGCAATTCTTTTTTTTTTTTGGACTCCTTGTGCTGCACATTACATTGACTTAATGATGGAAAATATAAGGGATGTTAGGTATTTTCCTATTCTTGATGAAACTGTGTAAAAAGCCAAAAAGGTTACTAAGTTCATCTATAATTGTGTATGGGTCTTTCATTCAATAAGAGAGGATTTTACCAATAGTGGGAATTTATGTCATCCTACTGTTAGAAGATTTGCAATAAATTTCTTATCACTTCAGTGTTTTATTATGATGAAAAAAGAGTTGAACAAGTGATAAATGATTTACATCTCTGAATGTTTGGTCTAATGCTAGATTTGAGGTTTCCATAATTATACTTAAAGATATTGAATTTTGTTCCCAATTCCAATTTGTCATCCAAGTTTGTGAGCCTTTGGTGAGGGTGCTTCGGTTTGTTGATAATGATGAAAAGATAACAATGAGTCTTTTTTGTATGCCATAGAGAGGGCGAAGGAAGCAATCAATGTCAATCTGGAAAATGGGTTTTCTCTATACACACCTTATCTTGCAATCATCAATGGCATATCGAAAATGCAACTTTACTCTCCGTTGTTTGTAGTTAGGGTAGTTTTGAATCCTAGTTTCTATTTTAGACTAAGTTTTACAAAGAAAGTTGAAGTTAATAAGAGAATGTTATTAACTATTACAAAAATTATTACCTATAAGAAGATGCAAGATCTCCTTAGCTCACAAATGGACATTTATAAATATTCTTCTAGGGATATTGGAATGTCAATTGTTATTCGACAAAGAGTTAAACTTAATCTAGGTATGTATTTTTTCACTTTTGCTACTTATTAAACATTAATTATCACTTTTTTTTTAACGCTACTTTTGTTGTCTTATGACTTATAGTTTCTTAGTATGACCAATTTTGAACTAATACTCTAGAATTACAAAGGTTTGCAATTCAAATTCTAGGTCAATGTGTAAGTGCAATAGGTCGTGAAAGGAGCTGAAATACATTTGAATTCATCCATTCCAAGAAAAGGAATAGATTGGAGCACAAGATATTGAATGGCTTGGTCTTCATTCGTTATAATTTAAAGCTTCAAGAAAGGTACGTTATCATCATTATTAACTTAGAAATAATTTCTTATATTTTTTAATAATTAAAATTTATTGTTTACTATGACTCTTAATAGAACAAATAGTTTAATTGATCTAATACACATTGATAATATCGATCTTTTAGCGAATTGGGTTTCTAAGAAGCTAAGTTTGATAGATGTGAGTGACTTGGAAGATAAACTTAAATGAGAAAGCATTGACATGTCATTTGGTGCAATGAATTTGAATGATGATGAGGTTCCTCTCAATTATGAGGATTTTATACCAAATGAGAATTGGGTCAGTGTAGTTATAACGGGTATCTCCCCATAGACGATTAAATGAATTCTAGGTTTTTGTTTCTCATGTTCTTTTAATTTTACATATATTTGATGTATATATTAAATTCTATATATGCAATGTAATTGTAAATGTTTTTATTCTAGGTTTCACTTTTACTTAGTTATTTTCTCTTTATGAACTCTTATTGTAAATTGTAACATTTAAAGAGTTAAGGATATTTATTCTTTTTTTATTTGATGTTGTAATTATTATTTATTATAAAATGAAATTGTAATATTTTAAATACTTTGTATTGTTCTTAATTTTATATTTATATGATGATTAAATGATCTTTTTATATTAATTATGGTTATTATTTATATGTGAAATATTTGAAAATTAATGTTAATAAAAATAAATAAATTGTTGTTTATTTTAAGTTTTTATTATTATAATTTTTGAAGATAGGGTTGATGTCAAATTATAAAGTATATAGTACAATATACTAATGAAATATTTTGTAATTTTGAAAAAATTCAAGGACTATTTTACAAATTTAAAAAATTGACTGAAATGATACCCGAGATATATCAATATCATTATGTTACTGTATTAGAATCTAATCCAGTATCGGGCCTAGTACGGAATTCATAATAAGTTCTATTGATCTCTGACAATAATTGCCCATTTTTTTAAAATTCCCTCAAATGCCTCATTCACCATCTTCCCTATCACTTTCCAAGTTTTCTGATTGAAAAATAGAGTCATACCATCTAACCATAGAGCCTTATCAAGTTTCATCCCCTTTAATGTTGTCTCAACCTCCTCCCTAATAATTGGTTTCGCTAGTAAATTGCTTTTATCTTCTGTGAGCTAATCTTAAAGTACCTTCCTTATGAAATGTAATGTGGATTTTCCTTAGAAAGGGTGCCCAACACTCCTAAAAAGAAAATTTTCACCTCTTTTTTCTAATTTCTGACTTGTTATTTATGACCTTCCTGTCTGTATTTAAAACAATGATCCTATTATAGGCTCGCCTTGAGTTGATCTTCCTATGAAAGTAGGTTGTGTTTTTATCACCATTAGTGAATCACTCCGACATGACTTTTTGCTTCTTAATTGAATGTTCTATGGAGAGGTATTAGGAATACTTGGACATAACTTGCCTCTCCCTACTCTTGTAATGTTTAATTTGTAGGATCCTTATAAAGTTCAGATTGAACCCTCTCCAATTCCTGTTTAGCCCTCAGTGAAGTTTGCTTTTTATTTAATATTTTTCCCTTAAGTAGACATTTAAGTTTCTTCCTTTATCACTTTTATCTTCTTTGCACATATGTATTGGTTGGTTCCCCTCACTTCTTTGTTACCCCTTTTAGCCTCTTCAAATCCATCCATACCTACTAAAAATTTATTAAACCTAAATAAGGATTTTCTCCCCCCCGTTTGTCTGCTATATGAATGACAATTGGAGTGTGATCTGAGCATTTAGGGTTGGGTTATGATGCATATGAATCTGTTTATTTATGAAACAATTCCATATTATCCATAGACCTGTCCAACTTCTTTCTTAGCTATTGATTCTTCTGTTTATTAGTCCAAGTAAAGAAGTTACCACCTTGTGGGAGATCTTGAACATTAATGCTATGAACACATCCTTTGAATCATTATTATAGTTTATACTACTAATGTTAGCTTCCGCTTCCTCCGAGTTAAGAATTGTATTGAAGTCTCTAAGTAACATCCAAGGGTTTTGGTTAGATGTTATAGCTCTTAATTTTCTCTATAGCTTTTTTCTCTGGAACATGTGGTTGAAGCCATATACAAATGTCACCATGCATTCCTTCCCAATCATCAAGCATCTTACTTTTGTATGTACATACTGTTCATCATTTTCAACCTCTGTAACTTCCGCCTTGTCCTTGATGAAAAGGATTAAGATCCTCCCATTGTAGTAGGCAACAAAATTATAAATCATCCCCTATTTAAGAGGCAAAATTTTGAGAATGCAACCTTTATCCTTCTTGATCCTTGTTTCCAAAGTCTAAAAATATCCAGCTTGAAATCCTAAATTATTTCTTGATTCAAGATGTTTGCCAGGGGACTTAAGACCCCTGACATTCCATGCTACTATAATCATGCTTCCATATCAAAAGAATATTATTTTTCTTCTTCTTTCTAGATTGCTTCCTGTTAGACATCACAAATTCTTCTTTAATGTTCTCTGAGCTCATTTCCTCAGTATTGCTTACATTGCAAGACATGTTATCTCCTATATATTGGACTCTCTCTTTTCTTTTAATGCAATCCTTATTCTACTCAACATTTTCCTTAATAGAACTATTATTTGTGTCTAACTCTGGCCTATTATTGTGTTTTCTCCTATATCCTTCTCGACAGGATTTGTTTCCACTTTCTCCTTTACCAAATCTATAGTCAATTCTTCAAAATCCCCAATTTTGAAAGTTCTCCCGTGGGTTTCCAAACTTTTTTAACTTGCGTCTTTGGCTTCCAAGTATATGAAACCTTCACAACATCCTCTACTAATTCCATGTCTTCATTAAGTCTCATAATCGGGAATTCTGCAGGAAGATCCCTCATTGCCTCCACAAGAACACATACCCTTACAAAATTGATTCTTCTAATTTCTGTTGAAGCCTGGTTTAGAAAAATAGGTTTGTCCATAGAACTAGCTAGATAGCTTAACCCTTCCGTGGTCCAATACTCAAGCAGTACACCATGAATGCATATCTAAATAGGTATGTTAGAAGTTCGAACTTCATCCAAAACTAACCCAGGCTTCCTAGTTTAGACTCATTTACCTTCGAAGCAGCCTCCTTGTTGGCAAATTTGAAGAAAAAGATGTCTTCTTCATTCACCAACACTTTTGTGAGACCATGTTGTCTCCAATTTGCCAATTCCCATACCTTCATAGTAGGGAAAGGAAATTTTTTATCCATAAAATAACCTATGACTATTGCGTTCCATTTTACAGCTCCTGCTTTTAAGACTTCAATTGGGGGAAGTATCGCTTCATTCTCATTGTTTTTTGAAGGTGGATTGTATTGTAGTTTGATAAGAGCATTTTGGTGCCCTACAACCTGTGTCCAAGTGTGTCAATTAGGGTTTCAATTGTGTTTTGGTTTTGGTTTTGGTTTTGGTTATTGTTTGTTGTTTCAAGTATTGGTTGAGCTGTGTGAGATGAGTTGGGTAGGAAAGAAGGAAATCTGCTGGGTCCAAGTTAGGAGGGGAGGTAAGACTTTTCACTAGGTTCAGATCCATTGAGTTGTTAGGTAGGGGCGAATTCATGTAATGGGTAAATGTTGTGGGCAAAGGTTGGAAGTGGTGATGGCAAGGGTTGGAAGTTGATAGCTTGCTATAAAATATGGGCATTTACATTACAACACTAATTTATCTTATTGGTAAATTTTTCTTAAAGGATTTGATAGTATTTTGAGCGTGTAAAGCTATAGGGTTTATGGATTAAAAGAAATTTCACCAATTATGTAAAGTCTCCCTGTCACCTTTCTCACTAAAAGTACTTAATCAGTCATTAGGTCTTATAGAATATGAAATATGGATAAAATAAACTTTAGGAGTATTATAATTATGAATTATAATTAACACAGAGAGGAAAGATGGTATACAAGAAATTTATTAGATTCAACTTCTAATTTAATCTCACATTTCCATTGTGATATACTATTTTAATTGAACCATACTCTGATGAATCTTCACTTAGGCCTTTTGCATTTGCCACTAATGTGCCAGCTTCACCTTCGTTCTTAAAGTAGTTCTCATGGATGACTCCGTAAGAGATAATTAGTCTTATTTGATAGTGTAATTATCAAAATTGTTATTGAACAATTGAATTTCCATCGTTATTCGATATAGCTTTTCCTTTGATTTGGGAACTTGAAACTCTCAAATTATCAATCGCCGTCAACTCAATTAAGAGGAAAAAAAATCTTAATTATGAAACAAAACCGAAAATATTAATGAATAGTATCACTCTAATGCAATAAATTGAAAACAGCTTGTATTCTTCAAATAAAAACTTACATTATCAACTCAGTTACACACGATTGACAAAATTGTTGTAATTATTTATATATGAAATATAAAAAATAACTTAATATTTCTAGAGTGACATACACTTAAAGAACTACTATTTAAACATAGGACATCCATCAAGGAATGTATTAAATTATACTGGTTTGTTTTCTTTTGGGTCAGAGCTTCCGCTGGACCGACTCTTTTGCCACTATAATTTGTTCTGTATAGGAACTGTGGAGGTGGGAGGATTAAATTATTAACCAATTATTTTACTTCTTATTTCATTTTGGTTTAGCATGCTCCAGTACGATGAAACCGGATACACCCACTTGGCACCTCAGACGGCGGTGTATTGGTCAATCATATAGTATGGTATAGTATCATCCCCCGTAGTTAGATTTCAAGTAATATCAACTCTCCGTAACATCCCTAATCTGTTCACAAAATTCCGTTCTAAATCCTTACAGCTACAACTGGCTAACATATACAAGAAAAGCTACAAATACAAGTCAATCGGAGCTTTTAGATAAAAGTTGTAAGGTAGCCCCAAAAGGAGTGGCTCAAGTGACAGAGGAAGAGTTCTCCAAAGCTTTTGTACGCTATTAACAAGAGCCGAAAGTTACAAATGTGGAATTAAAATTGGTTGGCAAGTTAGAATCCATCTGGGACGTCATTGGATGCTGTTGTTTGGTGTATCAGTTTTCGGTGTATGCCTTGGACCACAAAATTTGGAAGTTATATGGTCCACATCAGAACAGTGCAATGTCTCCATTATTTTTGTTAGGTGAGAAGAATACACCTCCCCAAATAGTGACGGCAAATGTATGTGATCATGAAAAATGAGACTGATAATATGAAATAAGTCTTACCATTTCTATGTTCCCGTCTTTAACTGGACCCGCCTCAATTAGCAATATCATATTTACGTCATAAGTAAGCACTTTGAAGTTGAATAATTTTTTTTAAAAATAGTAATATGATAAAAACAGAATTAAGCACAAATTTAAAAGAAAAATTTTGTAAAATAGGATAACAAGTTTTCAGTATGAAAAATCTCCTCTTACCGAATGCTATTAGCTTGTGGGGTGAATCATTACATCTGGCTCTGGGTGATTGTTATTGTGAATTGTGAGTGAACAAGAAGCATGTGGGAGCACACTGTTCTGGGTGATTGTTATTGTGAATTGTGAGGGAACAAGAAGCATGTGGGTTCTGGGTGATTGTTATTGTGAATTGTGAGTGAACAAGAAGCATGTGGGAGCGCACTGTCACTGACGGTGGCCTATCTTGCGGCGTAGTTCTCTTTATTAATAAAACAAATCTAATCAAATCGAGAAAAGACAACACTAACGTGAGTGACCACAATTTTGTTGAATCGCTAAGTTAGGACATTTAACCCCTACCTAATCTCGACTGATATTATACAACACCAATTTAATAATAATTTCAAACCAAATCTCTTTTTCTAAAAATACATAGTTAATTTTTTTAATGCTTAATAATTCTTGAAATAAGAGTTTTAAGTTTGCATTACAAAACGTTTACTCTACTCCTGCAATTTGAACATCATCAAATAAAATAATTGTATTATTACTTAGCAAGAAATCTCAGTGCTGAGCGCGGATGCATTACTTACTAGTTATCAGCGGTGGCGGTCGGTGAGTTGGTGACTGTCTTTTCCTTCCTATTATAACTTTTTACCCACAAACTTCCTTCTCTGCTTTCCATGTGGAAGGAAGAGAAAGACAAAAGGAAAAGCAGAGACCAACTCACCCAGGAATGTAGTTTTAACCTGAAATAGAAGCTCTCTCTTTTCTCTGCAATGGTGTACGAAAAGGACGAGACATGGCAGAGACAAGAGAGGGTGGCAAATCTGCATCTGCTTAAGCTCTAGGCCTTCTTTCCTTCTTTTCCGGAATTCCGTTTATGTTCCTTTTCCGCCTGAGTTTTCTGTGGCAAACCAGGCCTCGTGAGAGACAAGTATTTTTAACACTTGTGTAAGTTTCTTAGACTTCTGATTTGTTCTCGTTTCTTCATTGTTGTGGCGTTTCTGCGTTGGATCTTATGTTTTCTCTTCTGAGTCACTCTGATTGGCTACTTTAGTTAAAGTTTTCGATGTAAAGTTCTGAACTTTCTTTGGGTTTTGCTTATTGAAGCAGTGGTGGGAATTAGCTGTTGATGCTTCAAGTATTCAACTAGATTTGCGCATCTTAGATAAAGGCAGATACCTATTGGTTTTTTTCAGTTTCATTCACGGGGCATAGAAGCATGCAGCCCTTTTCATAAGCAGTGGTAACCTGGAGCTCTTGTTGTGCCATTGCCAGCTCTTGTAATTGCATTGTGTTGTGCTGTATAACTATGTTGATAGTGTGCAAAAATTGCTGGAACTTTATTGCCGTTAAGTTTGATTCAAGAGATCTCCGAGGAAAAACACTAAAGCAATGACTCCTGTTTCGTCTTGGTTTATTTTTTTTCCCTGTCTTCCGATTTTGTGAACTTGCTGATAAATCTGAAATTCATTCTAACATCCATGTTGCTTGGTCAAGGGCAGAAACCTTATGTCATTCTCTCTCTCTCTTAACTTTTATTTCTTATGCTACGACTACTATGTCAAACTATTTGGGAAAATTTAGCGATAGAATTGCCATGGAAGGATTATCATCATGTAGCAAGTATTTATTTCCTTAATCGAATTCCACCTACTGTTACAAATGGTTTTCGTCAAGGGACTAAGACCCGGTGTTCTCAGTTCTGACTAAATCTTAAGATTCTTATTTGGATTAACAACTCAACCAATGCCTATGATATCCAATTTTTCTGAATTTTCCTTTAGATATTATTCATTTAGTGCTTCATGATGATAAAAAGTTTTTGCAACTGCAGCTTGGACATGGGAACCCTTCCCTTTTATGTTGGTACTGAAGATCCAGAAATATTCCAAAAGTTGGGACTTACGGAATCGAAGAAAGGGTCTTCGGGGAATCCGCGGGTGTTAAGCCTTCTTTCATCTCTTCTTGAGAAAGCTGTTCAGAAAAATGAGAAGCTACCGCAGACAACCCAGATTAAAGATGTTACAGTCTTCCATGGTTTAAGAGCTCCTACAATAAGTATATGGCAGTATATTGATCGCATCTTCAAGTACTCTTACTGCAGTCCTGCTTGCTTTGTTATTGCACATGTCTATCTGGATAGATTTCTACAAGAGACCAGTGTTCATCTCACCGGTCTTAATGTTCACCGGCTTCTGATTACTAGTGTAATGTTAGCAGCAAAATTCAATGATGATGCGTAAGTAGCAAACTCCCTGTGGACAGACTCAAAAAAGGAGGAAACATAAAGATGCAAAATTGTGCCCTTAAAAGCTTTATGCCTAAGTAAAATTCACAAAACCAGTTACCTAAAATTCACTCAACAAGTTACTCTGCATCTCTATTGTACCAAAAGAAAAGTTCGAGTTGTTCTATGCTTGTAACTCTTGGTTGCATGATTTTATTGATCAGAAACTCAATTTGTGGCAGGTTCTTTAATAATGCCTACTATGCCAAAGTAGGAGGTATAAGCACAGCCGAGTTAAACAGGTTGGAAATGAAGTTTTTGTTCACTATAGATTTCAGACTTCAAGTAAATGTCAACACATTTGGAACATACTGTTATCAGCTGGAAAAAGAAGCCGCCGAAGGACTTCATGTTGAAAGGTTAATTAAGGCTTGTAGAATTAAGGAAAGTTGGTCAAACAATGATGATTCCTCCGCTTGTGCTCCAACTGTCGCCAGATGATGATAGAGAATCAACTCATCTTTTGGCACGTAGAAATTCTTTGTATTGATTTTAGATGTAGGCTCTTTCAATTAAGTACGTGGGCAGAGAGTGTGTAATAGTTAGATTTTCAGACATGCCAATACTCGGTAAAGGTTGTAACATATTATCTGAATTTGGTTCTCTGGTTAGTGTTCATGGCTGTTCCACTTTACAGCTCGCAGTTTTCTTCTTCATGGGAAAAGTATGTACGGAAAGTTTTGGGTAACTGAATGCTTACTCTGATCTTTCAAATTCCGAATTCCTTCAGTTTATTCAATTATGCCCTGTTATTTCTTTCCTATAATTTTTCCTGACTCTTATATTTTGTTTTGAAAATTTTGAAAAATCTCTGCTCCAACATTGTAAGATCATATTTCCCAGAGAAAGAAGCGAATGTGGACTCAAAGTCACTTAGAGCTGCATTTTTATTACTAGAAATTTGTGCGTCTTAGATAGTATGAAGTCCTTCTACCACCAGTAATAATGATAGTAATCCTGTATAGATATATGCAATTTTTCATTAAAAGATGTGGATAATCAAACATAGAATGTGTATACTTCAAAAAAAAAAAAATCATAGAATGTGTAAGATTTTCAATATTAGTAATAAAGTTAAAAAGGTATGTTGTTCTAATTGAGTAGACACCATTACATCCAGATAGGACACAATATAGAAGTGCTACAAGCAGCATACATAAATCACAAGCATCAGCTTATCCGTTGCAAGCCTTCCGCAAGTTCCAAGGAGAAAGCATATTTGATTAATGAAATTTCGATTTATGGCATTCTTGCTCTTGCCCTACAGCCCTTAAAGTCCATGAAGACCGAATTGAGCTCTTGATGACTTTCAGCACTTTGAATGAGTCATGTAAGAATATCTTAAAAATCAAAAATCTCAAATGAAAGTTGCCGACATCACCTCGTCTGGGAGCCCTCTCCAATGGCCCTCAAATTCTCTGTCCCCCTTTTCCTGTTCCTACCTGTCCCATCAGCCATCTGTTTATGTGACCCACATAAATGAATGACTGAGATTTAATGAGACAGGGTAGGGACAGGGGAAGGGGGGACAGAGGATCACATCCCTTTCCAATGCTACCCAACCAAATTTTTCTTTTCAAAGATCAAATAAGATGTGATAAAGCTGCTCGAACTGCAAGCTTATGGATGAATCATCATTCAAGAAATTACGACACAACTTAAACTGGGAGTACTATGAAATGATATGATCAACCTCATAAATCCCAAGAAAAGATATAGAAAACCCAAGTCGTATTCCTAGAGGATAATGGGATAGAATTGAAACTCATACTGAATAGAAAATCAGAAGTTGCAAAGGTTTGATTAGGATGAAGGTAAAAGAGGATGAGAGGAAAATTTGAGGAGACAAAATCTCCCTTTTCATACCATGAAACCAAGCATGAATTTTTTTATTGAGCTTTCTCAGACATTTTAGTATATTAACTAATTCCCAAGAAGACAAAATGATATTATAAGTAAAAAATAAAAGACATAATGGAAAAATACATTAGGACAAACATTGGACTACAGTGGCTAGCCATCCACGTCAATCGTGCACTAACTCTAAAGAGCTTTTACACCTAACAAGACACAAGGTCATATTTCAGTCAATTAATCACACGCAATAATCTACAGAATGACGAATATGCAAACCCACTGTTGGAAGTCTATTTAGCATTTATATAAGAATTGTAGCACATCAGTATCATTATAATTTCTTTCTCCAATTTTATCATAAATAGCTAGTTATTTAGCAAAGGTTTGATCACTTATATGTGATCAAAGCATTCCAGGGGAGTCTAGCAACTCAAGCTCTTTCCCAAATTGAACCTTTCTTTCTTGAGCAAAGAAATAACTAAAAAACAATAAATGTAAAATGTGTAAGTATGGCTAGAAATTCTCAAATCGTATGAGATACCATAAGGAGGTTTAAATTAAAAGACTTTTCCAAGATCATAAAGAAGAAACAAAAAAATGTACTTCAATTCTCATATGACTCTAAACCTTAGGGTTGTTGGACATATTCAAGGCTTCAGCAAGCAAATAATCAAATAATATTTCCAATCATTTGGGTGCCCAACTACCCCATCTTGAACATGCACAATAATAAAACAAAGATCAGTCAGCTTACTATTGCTCCTTTATTAGGCATTAGAAGTTAATTTATCTTATATAAAGCAAATGGAAAAAAAAATAATCTTACTGAAAAGGACCTATGCTACCTGTTGACAATCAATGTTTGATAACATCGAATTATGGGTTATCTCATAGAAAACTCCTTTCATGACTAGAATTTGCAACAATTTTACAAAATTATGAATCTAAAATATTCAAATGAAATGCATGCTAACCTAAATGAAGTAATAAACCCCCTAACAAGTGATAAAGATGACTTACTGATGCAAAAAAACTTAAAGTATAAGAAGAATTAAAAGAGAAAAAATTAGTCAACCGTAGGTCTTAATTTGAGGGGATGAAGATTGTAAATTGAGTTGAATACAAAAGATAAGGGCCTAAATTAGGTTATGTTAGGATTTCTTATTAGATAGGAACTAGTAGTAAGTTAAATATGTTATTCTATTTTATATATGTTATCCTAGTTGCTTAGGATTTATAGAATTTTATTAAAATATGATTTAAATTTGTTAGAGTCTTTTCTTACTAGAATAAGGATTCTAAAACTCTATATATGTGTGTGTATTAAGCTCTTTATCAATAATAAGCAATCTAAAATTTTTCTACAAACTTGAGTTTTTAATTAGAAGGTGTGATGCTTTCTTTTAAGAGTGAATCTTAGACCCTAGGAGTCATTCATAGTTTCCTACTATCCATTTTTTCTAGTCCTCACTAAATTCCAACAAACCTAACTTACATTCTAGGCATCTCAAACTTATATTCTAGCCATATTAAATCCTAAAATCCTAAGCCTAAATTTCTAGCAATCCAAACTTAAAATTCCAACTATACAAAATCTAAATTTTCAGCATTCCTAGTCAAAAGTCAACCTTGAAACTTGATATTCCAATAGCCTAATATCAACCTAATGTCAAAATTTAACCTTGAAACTTGATATTCCAATGGTACAAATGCAAGATGAGATACTCCTAAGAGTTAGTTATAGAAATATTAGACCTTATTGACTGTCAATCATAAGGTGATCCAAGAACTAGTCCGAAAAACAATATCAAACAACAAATTGCACTTGAGGGTGAGGGTGGAAAAAGTGAAATCTAAGACAAAGCGGCTGAAACTAATCAACAATAAATGGGGTTAGGAAATCAATGCTTAATGAGAGATTTAAGATAAAGAAATCAACCAGTAGAATAAGGAGAGTGCATGCGAGCCTTTAGAGGCCACGATAGAATTAAAACATATACTAAACTTGCTGACATTACTAAGAAAGTTTAGGTTAAAGCCCCTAATTTTGTAGGAGATATGGATTCACACTTGTTCTTAGACTGGACAACAATAATGGAAGATTTCTTTGACTGGTATCACATGTCAAAAGATCAAAAAGTTTGATTCATAAAGATGAAGTTAGTTGGACACGCTAAAATATGGTGGAGATTAGTAGAGGATAGACTTTGAAAAATAGGTCAACTATTAATTTTTGGTTGGGAAGAGATGAAGCTGAAGTTATTGAAAAAAATACATAGCATTTAATTATCATGAAGATCTCCAAGATTAACTTACAACTCTTAGATAAAGTATTATGTTCGTAATTAAGTAAAAAAGAATTTGATGAACTTTCTATTCGATGGGAAGGGATGGAGTTGAAACAACAACTTATATCTTACTACAAAAATGGTTTAAGGGTAGAAATTAGTAAAGAGCTAATAATGCAATTTTAGTAAGGGAAGTAATAAAAACAACACATGAAACATATTTTATCTTACAAAAAGAAATAGGAGAATTGTTAGCTGATTTTCAAGCCTTACACTGAATGATTTACTAGGTGAATTACCCCATTTATGAGACATTTAGCATGCTATTAACTTGTTACTTGGATCTTCTCTACCAAATCTGCTAGCCTACCACTTGAATCATATTAATAATGAAGAGTTAAACAGACAAGTAGAGACTCTATGTGATTTCATTATGAAACCATCTGCAAATATATTGGTCAACACTTATGATGTTGTCTACATTGCTAAACTACTCTTTAAAGAGGTTGTATGTCTCTGTGGATTACCTTTAATCATTATCTTTTATCATGATGTAAAGTTTATGAGTTATTTTTGGAGAAATCTATGGAAAACATTGAACACAAGACTTCAATTTTCAAGTTCTTTCTATCTATAAACTGATAGAAAAAAAGAGGCAGTGAATAGAAGCTTGGGATAATTGTTAAGATATTTAGTTAGAGACAGTGTGAAAAATCGATACCTAATTCTTCCTATGGTAGAATTTGCATATAACAATTCTATTAATAGATCTACCAGTAAGAGCCCTTTTGAGATAGTTTCAAGAGTTCAACCAAGTAAGCTTATTAATCTGGTTCCTTTATCACAACAACATAAGTTAATGTTGAAGATGAAGGTTTTGCACAACACGTGAGGGACATTTTTTATGAGATACAATGAAAGATAATAACCACCAATTTTTTTTATAAATAACATGTGGATCAACATCGACGATCGGTGGAATTCAATGAAGGGGATATGTTGATTGTTAGGATTCGCCCTGAGTGTTTTAAAAATAAAGAAAATATGTTTAAAATAAAGAAAATATAAGAAACTTCATTCACAAAATGTTGGACCTTATAAGATCATCAAGAAGATAAGTACTAATGCTTATGTTTTAGAATTACCAAGTGATATAGGAATATTTCTTATTTTTAATATTGCAGACTTACCTATTTAT